>CM021108.1:484531434-485131434 GCA_007115665.2 Sequoiadendron giganteum
TTGTACTTTCTCTATATTATATAATAGCATGAAACTCTACCAGTCAAGTTGTTAGTTGCTTTTCTATTATTTTCATCTATTTCTTAGACCCTTTGTCCGTATAAATGCTAGCACACCACTGAGATGCCAACGCACCACGTTGGAGTCTATAGCCTGCATTGCCATCCTCAAGTAGTGAGTTGTCTAGGTCACATATTGCACTTTGGAAATAAACTCATTTGACCTCTTGAAACATGTGGGTTAGCAGAAGGACCGTAGCAACCAAATTGCTCTTTCTTTTTGACCTTGGAATCTTAACCTTTCTGAATTGCTTAGCAAACTTGAGGTAGATTAGGGTAGCCTGTTGTTTAGGACTCTCCCATGACCTAGAGTCCCAAAACAATCAGACCCCCTCCTTTACATTTTGGCAAATCCCACATGAGCATCATAATGCTTATTTAAATTTGTGTCAAGATTATTTCTCTCACATCTTGTGTGGGTTGTAGACTTGTGCATCATGAAGCTTTATGAGCTTTACGACTCAATCTACAACCTTCAGGTACATTGTGCGAAGAAGTGTACAAAACCTAGAGATGGATTTCTCAAAGGTCACTATTGGTGTCCCTACTCCTCCTATTTCTCCTATGGCCCCACCTCTGTACGAGGATGATGTTCTCATTATTACCATAGAACACCTCCTTGCTTTAGATAGAAGGCTCTTGGATATCATGAATCATTTGGGAAAAGAATAAAACACAACTAGGGTTGCTAGGCTTATTAATGAAATGAGATATATGATAGACAAGGATCGGGTAGGCCTGGAGTTTCTCTAAGGCCTTACCGACATAGTGGAAACATATGTCCCTTCATACAACTCTATATTGGGTGTTACTCGAGGTTCTATGCTTGAGACCTTTAAAAGGTAGATAAGTGTCTCGATGCCCATGATATCGATATGCATGACCAAGAAATGCCTTTCCTTCAATACCACCCTCATGCTTGAGGCACCTCCAACCATCAAAGTAAATAGGGTCCCTTTGGGTTTTAGCGCCATCCCTCCTAATTCTGGTAGTGGTAACTCCGGGGGCAATATTGGCTCTAGTGGTGGAAGCCTTGGAAAAATGAGGGGTGGTGGTTCTAGTGGCTCTAGCAATGGTTCTAGCAGTGGTTCCACTGGTCTTGTTTCATCGTCTGATTGTATTTTGAATGCTTTGCTACAAAACATGGGCTAGATGTAGAATCATCTAGTGAACAGGTGTCCCAAGCCACCTCCCAACCAAATTTTTAGCCTTTATTTCATCATAGTCCTTTATCAATTATGATTTTAAACACTCCTATCCCTTAGGGGATGGAGATTCCAAATTTTGAGAAGTATGGTGACAAGGGAGATCCACAAACACATGTGTTAGCATTCAATCCATGAGTACAAATTTCTTCCACCATAATGCCTTAATGGCTAATTTATTTTTGAGATCTCTTAAGGACACATCCCTTGAGTGGTAATGTTCCTTGCTCGATAACTCCATATTTTCATTTTATCAGCTTGTGAATCAATTTCTCTGGTAATTCTAGGTGAACATCAGGCCGAAGATGGCCTTTTTAGGCCTCGTCTGGTGTAAGCAGGGAGAGCATGAGAAGATAGATGATTTCATTTCTCGATATCAAGCACTATTTTCATAAATATTTTATCCTTTGCTCAACTCAGATGTGGAGGAGGTTTTCATCGACAACCTGTAGAGGTCCTAGCACGAGAAGTTTGCTTTGATGAAATACCCTTCTTTTGCACATCTATGTACCGCATTGCGGGAGTACCAATAGATGATTCCTCAGTTTAGGGGATCTTCCTCGTGCTCCTATCCCGATGGTAGGTCTATTATGCCAATTTTTGGTAAAGGTAATTCTATTACGAATGTAGTTGCCGCTTCTAGTGATAAAGGCCTCAAACACAATAGATAATTCATAAGTTATCAAAATCGTACTCCTCTATTATAAATAAATTATTGAAATACAAAGTGATAACCTTGCTAGATTCTTGACTTGTTATTGAACCTTACCCGATTGGTACAGAGAGAACACATTCTGCCAGTATCGTCAAATCTACGAACATGATACCAAAAGATGCATGTGCCTATGTCACAAGATATAGGATCACATCGATAACGATACTATCCACCTTGATGGGAAGAAGCAGAATATGAACAAGTTTATGGAAAAGGCTAATAGTGAGTTGTAGATCTACATAAACCCCTTTCCATCTCACTCTACAAACCTAATTGTTGAACCTTTTGATTCTACTTCCCCCGAGTTCTCAAAGTATGTAAACATGGTTTTATTTACACCTATTCCTCCTGCTCAGCCTACGAATGGATCACTAGCTATAACTTTCACATCACACAACCTGCCTTTAGAAAAACATCCTTCTCCTTTGTACATTCTCACTCATATCAACAAGAACATCGTGACTAGTGTTCTAGTTGACCATGTGAGTCGTGTAAACGTTATAACAAATGAAACTCTTCTATTAAACTTTCTACATAGGGAGGAATATGAGAAGTTGAAGACCACAATATGTGAACACAACAGACTCTCAGTCCCTCCAATTGGTTCCATCACTCTCTCAGTCTTGGTAGGACCCAAGACTGTAAATGCTCCTTTTGATATCATCCTAGTGTCAGACCTATTCAGAGTGAAACTAGGCATCCGTTGGCTAGTTTCCACGAATACGGTCACGTTGGTAATTCATAATTATTTAAATTTTTCTCATGAGGGATTTGTGCACATTGTGCATGACATTAGATATAAACCTCTGTTGTTGTATGGGGCTAATTGTTAGATCACTTTTTTCCTACCTCAATCAATCTGCTTCTTGCAAGGACAAACTTGCTATACCGCACCTATGTCAAATATAAGAATGTGGGTATAGCACTGAAGGTGACCTATCTGGTATCCCCTTATGCCTTTTTAGTCAAAGGTTCTATGATTGTGCAGTAGCAAGCTACCTCCTCCTCTCAACAAAAGGGGAAAGGGAAGCTTGCTAATGCTCAAGAGCCTTCCTCTTCTTCTGTTGTTCCATCTACTTCTACCTCTCACCCTATCATGGTGCCTTCGCCCTCTACTCCCATGCCCGCTTGGAGGAAGGCAAAGCATTAAGTGTTCAAAATTCCTATCTTACCCATGGTGCCAAGGTCTATTTTCTATGGTAAGGAGAAGGTCCCTCATGGATTTCTCCCTGTGTCTCAGCCTCTGTGGCCTCCTACCATTCCTACCCCTCAGGTAGTGAATGGGAAGAGGCTCATTGCTGAGGCACTTATGTCTGCTTCTCCACCTACTGTCATTTTTTCTCTCGCACTTCCCGCTCCTTCTCTCGTTTAGGAGGTTGCCCTTCCACTAGTAACAATTGTGGAGGACACACATATGGTAAAATAAGACCCTCTTGTTCCTTCTCAAACAACGAATTCCAATTCCCAGAGCCGATGAAATTGGAATGCATGTGAGCGTAAGCATTGGAGGAAGGCTCTAAATGTTGAACAACCTACCTTACAAAAGGCAAAATGGGAGCCAACAACTCTTGTTTCGACATCTCCCGTTGTGCCTCCCTCTTTTGTTCCCATCACCTAGATTTTTCTTCTAGCTCCTCTTGCAAATGCTGATGACCTGACCCCAAAAGGGTACAAGTGTCCATCGCTCCCTCGATGGAGCCCCCTCTTCTAATGTCCCTTCTAGACATCCCTCCATTTTCTTGGCTCGTGGACATGTCAAACACCACAATGGTGTTTATTGCATCCTTGTCCTCTTCCTCCTCACCTTTCACTTCTTTTTCGGGGATTCCACATCCTTCACTGAAGCGTAAGTTGGAGGATGACCTCACTTCCAATGGAGGTTAGAAGAAGGGATCACCTTCTTTGGGAGGTGGTTCTACTTTGACTTGCATCGTCTTTGTGATGAAGGAAGCCCCGACGTCTCTTGAGTTTGTCACCATCTCTTTTGATGAGATTGATGGTAGATCTTGGGTGCCTCCTTCATCCCCCACTCAATTAACACATGACACTCCTATTAAGTGCATGTTTAACTTGATAGATTATGTCTTGACTCCGTCAGTGATCTTTCTGAGATTGATGACTTTTACCTCACGGGAGTTGAGTGAAGGAGACCTCGAGGGGCCTCCCTCCTTAACTCTTGCTGTAGGAGAGTTGAAGGGTGCTCCCTTTTCTATCCAACCCTTGCAAGCTCATTCACCCTCCCCATATAATGATCTAGATTGGGAGAACAATGACCTCCTTATTGATGAGGACTAGGAGAGTGCCTCTTCATTATCTGTAGATTAGATTTGTGTGTGTTTTGTGTTGCCCTAATGCTTGTTTTATGTGTTCCTAGAGGACCCTTGCTACCCTTGTAAGTGCTTGGATATATGAGTGAAATTGTGTTGTAAACTTCCTCTATATGTTGCATCATTCTTCTATATGTTGTAACTTGATTTTTGACAATTGGGAACGATGCAAAGTGTTGGGGGAATTTAGGCATCCCTTCCATGTTGACCTAGTTTAAAATAAAAAAATTATCTCCATGTGCTCTTCTTCACATTCTCACACATTTGGGGATTGATGATAGTCCATACATATATTAGATTTTATCTATCTATCTATCTATATCTACGAACAATTCTGACCCCGAATTATCAGATCCCCCAGTCTCTTGATTTCTTCCTCTTTGCTTATTTTTCTTTCTCTCTTCTTTGCTTGCTTCTTGATGTTGTGGTGCCTATGTGTTGTCCCTTGTGTGTGCGACAACATTTCCACATCTACATCTCATCATGTATCGTGGGCCACAACATCTCAACATTTTATTCCTTTCCTTAGGATGTCGTGTTCTCTTCTGAGTAGCACACACCATCGAAAGGGGGGGCTACTACTTCTGTGATTTTCAATAAGATGCATTCGGTGGCCAACAAATCCCTTACTGAAAATTTTACATTTTTTCAAAGATTGCATCCTTCAACAATGATCCCCTTGACAATATTTTCTTTTGAAAATGAATTCATAACAAAAAAATTAAAAAGCTTGCATTCGAGAAGGCCATTTTTTTTTTCGGATTACTTGACGAAAGAGATATTTCAAAAGGATTCCTTGATGATAGGATCATTTGAAATAATTTCATTGCTTTTCAAATAGAGTGTCCCTTTGAGTGGGCCCCTTGTAATCTTGAAGGGTTCTCGAGGGACTCCCTTTGATAACTCTTCCTTCAATTGTTTGTTTTGAGATATGCTTGTTTATATGCATGAATTTTGCTTGCCTAACATGTTTTGTCTTTAGATTAACATGTTGCTTTATAGGATAGAGCACCTATGAAGCTACTTTTAAAATCAAGCTTGGAGGTCTAGGCACCTCGTCAAACTTGCCTTGCAGGACCAAGCACCTGTAAGGGCCAATTAGACTCTATAGAGCCTTTTGTTTCCACCCCAGGACCAAGCACCTATGGTGCATCCTTTATAGGACCAAGCACTTGTAAATCGCTTTCTTTCTATGGGATTAGGCACCTATAGAACCTTTGTTCACCTTTTGCAGGACCGAGCACCTATGAACCCAATTCTATAGGACCGAGCACCTGTGGAGCCATATATATATATATATATATATCTCATTCATGTTTGAGCATGTTAGATTATGGTCTGCTTCCTCGATGGTTCAGGTATAGATCTTCAAATTTTTCTCTACTTTACCTTGCATTCATTGATGCGTATGCTTGCTAAAGTGGGGGAAAAATGTAATGGTGTGAATTTGTACTCCTTGCAAATTCCCCCTTTTCATACCCTCGACCTTAGAAAATGTAAATTTGATGATGTAATCCCGACATCTTCCACCTTTTCTTGTCCACCTAACAACTTGTTTTTATGTCGGTGGAGGAATTTTGTTAGGGATACACATGCATTGTGTAAACATTCGCACACCACACTGTCGTCCTGACAATATTCTTGCCTCTAGAATCTACAAAGGTGTTACATTTCTCCATTGGACACAAATCGTAATGCCTCTTTCTCCCTTGACCGACACAAAATGACTCCTTTGCCTCCCTCTTTCCATTCAAAATGCTTAATCTTTCAATCTACCCATCTTCTAACAACTTCTTCACCATTCTTGAACTCTTGGCTAATTTATTGATGCTTTAGTGATCACCTTACAAACTTTGAAGCTTCACCATCACCTCCATTGCGGCTACAAGCTACTGGTTTCTTAGCTCCTCCACTGTATTCGTTGCGACAACGTTGTTGTTGGAGAACTTGAAAGCTCACTCCTTCCTCTACTTGCCTTGAGAGCACATAGCTATGAAGGTGATATCCTCCATTATCACTCACTTTTTCATCATTGTGTTATGTAGTAGCATATTTTTGTTTGTGTTATTGCTTGGAATCTCTATTTCCATACACTTCATTATCATTTCTCTACACTCGTTGCTATCTGGTTGCCCGTGGAGGTCGAAACACCAAAGCAGGGGACTAAATGAGGCAATCCTCTAAAAATAGCCCTAATATTTTTTCTTGGTCTTGTGTGTGTAGGTACTTTTCATTTGGAGTTGTTCGAAGAATCAAGTTGTAAGGAGTTCGATATTGTTTTCTCACTTCCTTTGTCAATCCAAGCATTGTTTAGTTAAATCATTCTTCTTGTTGTAATTTGTTCTTGCACTTTCTCTATATTGTATCATAGCATGAAACTTTATCAATCAATTTGTTTTTTGCTTTTCTAGTGTTTTCATTTGTTTCTTAGACCCTATGTTCGTACGAACGCTAGCACACCATTGAGACGCCTGTACGTCGTGTTGGAGTCTGTGTGCACCGTCATCCTTAGGAAGTGAGCTATCTAGGCCACATACTGGACTCTTGAAATTAGCTTGTTTGACCTCTTGAAATATTCGGGTTAGCAGAAGGATCATAGCAACTAGATTTCTCTTCCTTTTCGACCTCAACATCTTAACCTTTTCGAATCGCTTAGAAAACTTGAGGTAGATTAGGGTAGTCTACTGTTTAGGACTCTCCCATGACCTGGAGTCCTAGAATAGCCGGTCCCTCTCCTCTATAATTCTTAATTGTGACAAAGAAATGATAAAACATATCATAGATTAGATATTGCAACCCTAAGTCCAAAAGAAGGTTACTTGCTCCAATTTCTAAAAATATCTTTAATATGTCCATCCTTCTTGAGTAATGCTTACTACTTATGTCATCTAGGTCTTGGAAACTATCTACCATCATGTGTAATACCTCCTCCATGGTGTCATTGTCATAGGGAACTAGAGGTACCAAAATTCTCAAAATCTCACTTAAGCATGAAGTAACCACCAACTTGATCTAATTATCAGGATGCTTTAACAAATTTGGTTGCCTTAAAGAGTTTACTGTAGGAACAAGAGCTAGCTGTAATGAATTTGAAGGTGAGTGCTCCACTAAACTCAAATATCACTCTAGTTCATTCAAGGTGTTGAAGATATCATTTTTTGATTGGTGTTGATTGTAAAGCTTGTTACTAGCTTCTTGTAATGTTTTTACTAACCATTGTCTATCCTTTGGTGCCATGATTTCGATATCATAATTTGAATTATGACTTTCCCCAACAAGCTGGCTAGTTCACCAACTCTGATACCACTATATAACCCTTGCTTAAGATTCATTTTTTTTTATGATTTAATTCCGTTTGGTTGACAATGTAAATATGTTGTCAAATAATAACAAATCATAGAATTGTAAGTCTTCAATATTATGATATCAAAGTATGCTAATGAACCAATGCATTTAAGATGAATGTAAACTGGTTATGTAATTACACTTCGATTTGCTTAAGGAGCAATAATAATCCAATGAATTCATATTAGTCCATGTTATTGGATGGTTACAAATAAATAGAAAAAGATATTATGAGGTTGCTTTTTTGATATAGATTATGGATGATGATATTTGATTCAACTATTAATTCAGTAATAAAAATTTGACATGGAAATGGAATCGTTGTTTCTGATGTATGAACTTGAAAACATGCATTCTACCTAAGCATTGTATCCGAGTGTTATCTGCTTGATCATGCAACCCTCAACCTGGTAATTGGTGGATTATATGCCACCCTCTCCAAGATCAATCGAGACTCTTTAAGAGCACTTTTTAATATATGAATTTAACGATATAAATCTACAACAATATTCTATGATCCTCTACTCTTCATTTCTTATCATCTTTTATATCTTAATGCTTGAATAGACATGACATGTCTCTTTGAAGAGAAATGTCCACTTAGGGACATGTCTTTTAATTAAGCGATTATTGTTACTATTGCTTGTTGAGATATCAATTGCTCACCTCCTTATTATAAACACTGCCTTTATAAACTACATTTATCCTTAATGCACTTGATTGACTGCCCTTAATAATTTTGGCTTGGTTTGTAATAATGACTATTTTAATATTGGTCTTTGAGCAGACTTCACGTCACCATGATGCCACAAAAGACTCTTAGACTCACGACTTCATAACAGATGGTGAATCATACGTTCCATCAATAAGATGGCAACAAACAAGAGCCATCCTGTCCCATTAATGTTTGTAACATTTGTTTAGTATTGAATCTAAACAAAATGACTATGTAATACCAATGATAAAATGAGTCGCCAGAGATAACATATGAATGTCAAGATAATATATGATAATATAGAATGTGAATGTCGAATGCCAGTAGTTATATGATCACTCCCTCAAAAATAATAATGCGACAATCCTCAACATAACTATCTTAAAATAAATGTGGCAACAATATCGATCATAAAAAAAAAATGGGACATTACAAAAATATTGTAATATGTCACACTAACATGTATCAAGTTAGCTCACAATGATTAGTAGAAAGGGCAAGAAAGTTAAAATTTGAATTTCAATGTTTGAATTTTGGGTTCATTTCTGTGTGACTTAGGTTGAATCAAGTCAACATTGTATCACACAAAATTGATTCCTATAATAAAATAACAAATTTGAAGCATAGAGTGAATGTATGGATGTTAGTGCAAATAAGAATAGATAAATTAATAAGAAATGACAAATGAATAGGGATAAGTGCAATTGAAGATAAAATAAGTATGAATAAAGATTGAAATATGAGCCAAACTAAACAAAAGAAATATCACTTATGAACATGTTATTATATGCAAGACATTCAACCAAAATAAACACATAACTAAATAAAAGAAATAACATAAATATATAATTAAATGACAACCAACATAAATATACAAAGTTTCCCATATTTTAGATAATTTAATACACTGTAACACAACATTCATCCTTTTAAAAAATTAAAAGAGAACCACAAGTTTCATTAAAAAAAATGTAAGCATTTATGAGAACCAAATACAATTGAATACCTAAATGGTAAAAGCATTTTCCCTTCCTTACGAAGATCAAGGTAACGAACCCTAACGCTCCCAAGACGGATACAAAATAAGGTAACTTTCTTGACTTAGCCAAAACCCTAGTACAAAGCTTAAACCCTGCAAATATGCTCCTCGGCCAAATTACAAATCTTAGCTTCTAAACATTTTGCAGGTCTCTGTAGACAAGATGAGGTTGGCTCTATTCGCGAATGCCTTCAAACGGTAAGATTTGTTAAAATTAAAAACCAACAAAGAACTCTCAAAAACGATCCGCTTTTTTCCACTTGTAATGGGCAGTAACTTTTTATGTGCAGGCTTGGAGTGCAGGGGTTTGATAGGTCAGTCTGCCAACAAAGAAGTCCGTATGATGAGTGCAGGACAGTTTTTCCTTTGTTTTTCAAAACATTTTCGTCGGCAGAAGCAGCTTCCGTTGAGAATACAGGGGAGGCATTGACGGAACGACGCGTTAGACAGTTGCCGAAGGGTTTGTACTGGAGGGTCTCTGATAACTCGAAAGTTTCAGCGCAGTCAGAGCTCGATGAGTGGTTCAATAGTGGGAAGAAATTGAAGGAAGGAGACTTGCAGGGCCTTGTGCGCGGCCTTCGTTACTATCGCAAATATAAGAAGGCTTTGGAGGTGCGCCACTTTTAAACTAAACAAGTTATAATGTTATCAATTTTATGCTTTTGGGGTATTATTGTTGAAGTATTTTTTATGACTGCAAAAAACATCTAGCATTCTGTTTCCTAGGTTGAGCAAGTATATTTTATTTTTATTTTGTATCGCATTATAGAGAACAAATCAGGTTACAATATAAAACCAAACGGCTAAGACAAGCTGCTAAATCACATACAACCCAGACCAAGAGCACAAACCACACAGGTGTATACAAAATATCTGGGGTAAACATAACCTATCACAGTATCAGACACTAGGTTAGGCAAGGTACAAATTGATAGCATTTCTTCGATCTGGTTGCCTTGTATATATGGGAAGCAGCCTAGCTCTATCTTTGAATGATCCGAAAAAAGCAGCGAATCCTACACCTACAAACTAACTAGAAACTGTAGTCAGCTGCGGTGGTTGCTGTGAGTTGCAGACAAAAGAATGCCAGAACTTGACTATGAGTAAGCGGGCACGTTTCTTGGCACATACAATGATTCGTAAGTACCCTGCAAGTTTTAAAATTATGGTTGAAAGTTTGAAACCATACTGAATAAACCATTCATCAACATAATTCAGGAAAGTCATAAAATATTAGTATGATTAATATAAACTAACTAAAATTAGCCAGGAGGATTCACCACGCATCTCGACATCAGCTCTACCAGAATTACTAGGAGGGCTACCTGGGCTGAAAGGAGACGTCTATGACAACTCTTATCACCGATCCCATCAATCCATGGTTTCTCTTAAGTTCAAGAAAGAGTCACAAATGAATGGTCTCCGAAGTGCTCATAGGAGTTGAATGTTGTTTTCCTTGAGTTTGCATCTCCCACTTGTATGTAATGTAATCAATGCACTTTCCAGGTTACAAGGACTGCCATTTGTATGGGAGACATGGATGGTTTCTAGCATGCCATTTTCAAAGAAATGAAGAAGGGTATTAATATGCCGTTTTCAAAAAAGATGGAGAATTGGTACTTGAAGATGACAAAAAATAAAATTATATTTACATGTTTAATTTAAATTTAGAAAAAAAAAGTTGTACAATTGATATGCAATTTAACAAAATGTAAACTATTAAAATGCCTGAACTTCAAAACTATTTTACAGTTAATAGATCTCATTGAAAGAAAGGATTTAATTGTATTGATTTTTGATAATTGTCATACATAAACAATAAAGTTTTAAACCGTAATCACCTGGGGATGGGAATAAATACGGGGAGTGCAATGCTATTATTTTATAAACATCAGATGGGTTCCTTGAATATCAATGTATTTTCCATAAATTTATAATCTTAAGTGCAAAAATAGTTACGAGACTCGCCCAGACTCGCCAGGACTCGGCGAGTCCCGAGTCGAGTCACCCTGGCCGAGTCCTGGGGACTCGGACTCGGCCGAGTCCTACCGAGTCCTGGATGGGAGTCACCCTGGCCGAGTCCTGGGGACTCGGACTCGGCCGAGTCTTACCGAGTCCTGGATGGACTCGTCGAGTCTGGTAGACTCGCCAAACTCGCCGAGTCCAGGCGAGTCCCATCAGCAGGACTCGACAAAAGGCAAGTTTTGAAAGTGAAAAAAATACATGAAATTTGATTTTTTTTTTTTAAATTTATTTACTTATTGTGAATGCAAAATGATGTACGCCATGGAGGTTTGTATGGTTTTGGAGGTCTTAATTTGGGCTTGGTGGCGCTCCCTATATGACAGGGAGCGCGCCCAGGGCGCTGCTGAGACCCCCGCAAGGGGTGCTGCCCCCAAACCCTACTGGGGCACTGCCCCCAGACCCCCGCAAGGGGCAACACCCCTTGACCCCACTAGGGGTACTGCTCCCAGATCCCCGCAAGGGGCGCTACCCCTTGACCCCATTGGGGGAACTGCCCCCAAACCCCCACGAGGGGCGTTGACCCTTAACCCCACTAGAGGCACTGCGCCTAAACCCCCACAAAGGGCACTACCTCTCAACCCCATCATGGCGATTTCCCTGATACTTGAGAATCTGAGATTATGGCTACTACATCATCCAGGACCTATCTTAGACACATTCATAGGAAAGATGCAAGCTCTTTTGAGCCATATACTTCTAGTTATTGTTTTGAATCTTTTGATATGTCATAGATTTCATATTCCATGAGTTTTGTATACATTTGAGTTTTTGACTATATATCTAAGTGTGCTATTGTCATATTTGTTTGGAACATTTGATGTCATGGATTTCATATTCCATGAGTTTTGTATACATTTGAGTCTTTGACTATATATCTAAGTGTGTTATTTTCTTGAGCAACTTAGCTACAATTTGTGTTTATAGTTATACTTATATGATCGATGAATACTTGTGCTAGTGATGAGGACCTTGATTGGGTTGACTGGGTAGATAGAGAGGTTGAGGCTATAGCCATGGCAGAGGAGGAGGCTAAAGCATGAGCAAACACATCCAAAACTAATGTTGGTGAGGGTGGCATGGAGTCACAAGCAGAGACTATGGCTGCAATTTGTGTTTATAGTTATACTTATATGATCGATGTATACTTGTGCTAGTGATGAGGACCTTGATTGGGTTGACTGGGTAGATAGAGAGGTTGAGGCTATAGCCATGGCAGAGGAGGAGGCTAAAGCATGAGCAAACACATCCAAAACTAATGTTGGTGAGGGTGGCATGGAGTCACAAGCAGAGACTATGGCTGCAATTGCTACGTCATCTACGACCCACCTTAGATGCCTTCGTAGGAAGGATGCAAACTCCTTTGAGCCATAGACTTGTAGTTATTGTTTTGATATTTCATATTTGTTTGGAACATTTGATGTTGTGGACTCATATTTTGTACCACACACTACTACTGGTTCTCAACCGTCGCTTGAGAGCATGGGTTGGAACAAGGACGCACATGATGCAACAAAAAAGACAATTGTAGACTTTTGGTACTACTGCACCATTCCCTTCCATGTAGCCAGGTAATTCTTTTTCGTTCAATTGTTCTAAAATTTATATTTAAATTGTATTATTTTAGAATCTAGATGTATCTCATTATCGAATTCAAATTTAAAGTTAAAAACTTATAACTTTTCATTTTACAATACTTATGTAAGTAACTTTTCATCATCCAGGATCCTTAGACGCCTTCGTAGGAAGGATGTTGGCTCCACTATGCCATAGAGTCATAGACTTATAGCTATTGTTTTGATATTTCATATTGTTATGGAACATTTGATGTTATGGATTTCATATTCCATGAGTTTTGTATACATTTGACTAATTTTATATATCTAAGTATGCTATTTCCTTCAGCAGCGCAACTACAATTTGTGTACTTTATACTTATGTGATCGTTGTATACTTGTGTATGTGATTAAATTTTATTTTATTTGTATTGTATTCAATAAAGGGTGCTTGAAACAAGTTTTAAATCCTTAAAAATCTCTAAATTTCTAGGGTTTTTTCAACTTTTTTTCATTTTGCTGAGTCTGCGCTGAGTTCGAGTCCCGAGTCCCCGAGTCCCGAGTCGAGTCGCCTTAGCCGAGTCCGAGCCGAGTCCGAGTCTCATTACTATGGTGCAAATACATATCTCAGAAAAATTTCTGTTATAAAAGAAATAATAAGTTTTCATGCAGAAATTTGAAATTATATGTCAATTAGTGTATTTCTTTAATTGTTTTTGCTCTTGTTGACAACATCAGTTTTTGAGGAAAATCTAGTGTAATTTATATGATATATTTGAGAAACCTCAATAATAAATTTCCCAATTTTAAAGAGATGCTTCCAATAGATATATAGAGATATAAAAGTTATCATTTGATGTCTCGTAATCTTTGGAGTCAATTCCATATGTGTCTTTGACGTAGAGACGTGTTACCGATATGGAAAATGAGTACCAAGGTTAGGTTACAAGTCTTTGGGTAACTATGGTCATCTGACAACCTTTTATTGCAAACTTTGTATTATGTTGGCTTGGAGCTTGTCCATTTTCTCAAGATAAAGGATACACTTTAGCTGATTACAAATTAACTCACAAACATTTTGTTGGTTATTTTTCAAGAACCAAGCTGATCTCACAATATAGCCTATGGAATTTCCATCTTCCAATGGTTAGCTAATTGGAAGGATTGACCAATGAACAAGTGAAAGCAACAATGTTTTCCTCTTGCACTTTCGGCTTTGCAAAACCCGAGAGGGTGATCCCACAATGTACCTATGAATTCTCTCACCTAATAGTCAAGTACATTGCAAATAACAGATGCATCCTCACTACTTAAGCTCAATAGATGAAATCCTTCAAGAATGTGGCAGATTCTTTACACATTAGACATCCAGAGTAGAGAATGATTAACTCAACATGACACATTAACAATTACAACTCAATAGAAAGTTCAATTATGAATTTATATCGCTGATGAATGATCTAAAAAAGTGCATCACAAACACAAAACCCAGACCAGTGCCTTAACCCAAGGTAGGGAGTTAATCTCAACACAAATATAATTGGATAATAGCTTAATACTTAGCATCATAAAGCTTCTATAATACTGCATTACAACATTACACCATAGTATTCTACACTAAAACTCCTTAGCAAATCCTGATACTCAAATTACATGAACTTATAGCTTCATCCAAGCAATCTAATTAATTCTTTGAATTAAAACAAAGATCAAATAGTACATTCATTGGGATACAATGAAGATTAACAAAATAACCCTTGATCATTTTATTAATAGCTCATATAACGAATACACCAAGAGAGAAATGACTTTGAATTTGCACCATCTTCTATATTCAAATGCTAGTGCTATTATCGAAAATATCAACAAGACTCAAAAGCTAAGACAAAACTTTAGACTGTTCTCTGTACTTTCCTTTAAAAACGTTGTTCTCAAGATCAATCAACAACTTGTGCACTTGGCCTTGAATTCCTTCTTATAGAAATGAAGGAGCAAAACAAGCTTCGGGCCAAAATGCACACATGTCACATTTTCATTTGAACGCTACAAAACATATCCTCCGATGCAGTTACATTTACAAATCGAGGGAGGGAAATTTCATGTGGGACAAAAACCATTTGCATTTGTCGATGAAGATTTGTCCTTGTTGATTTAAGATAGCTTCGGTCAGATATAAATGATGATTGCATTCATGCATCATCATCATTTATATTTAATCGAATTGTTCTTAAATATGATATCTACAAATAAGTTATTCAAATTTAAAGATGATCGAATTTCATAAATGAATAAATTTGAAATCTAATCGAACTTCATATTATATGATCGCTGCTTGTTTACGACATGTGAATTAGATTATAATAAATACCAAATATTTTCGGTTTGTTAAGGGAGCCCACACGGTCAAGGGACACGTCCCATGAGCGGATGTGTCTCCACTTTGTTGAGACACGTCCTCTCATGGGACGCGTCTCTCCTTGAGGCGTGTCTCCCTCACAAATTTAAAAGGCAATTCGATCTTCTATTTGCAATCATTGAAATAGATAAATGTTCTGCAATCAGAAGATTTGAAATACAAACAATAAATCTGACTTAGAATACATGCACAAAAATTAAGACTTAGAATTTCCATAGATTCTTCTCTTAGGATACAATTTGATAAGATTTGATTACATTTATAATCCCGCCTTCCAAAAGGCATCATTTAGTCATTGTAATATTCTATCCATGTGCTCCAAAACTTGAGAAAGGAAAGCATGAAATAAAGAAAGAAGAAAAGCCAAAGTATCTCTACGTCTGCAATCGTTGTCACCATATTTGAACTTGAGAAAATGCAATATTTGAACGTTGATGTATCTAAGGCCTAATTTGTACTAGTTTTAGGCCATGTATTGCACTTCTCTGTACTGAAACCCTTGTTGTTGCAGACACAAAACCAAAATTCCAATCACCAATTCACAAATGAAGTAGCTTATATGTCCAAGATGACAACATACTTGGACTTCCACAACTCAAACTCCTCCCTAGTAGGCCAATTAAAATTCATAATCCTATCTGCTTTTATTTTATATGGGCTGTACTTAACCACCACTTGATTTGCCTCTCTATCAAATTCTTCCAGGAAGATACCTATATGAGTGAGCATGTCCATACTATTATTTAACATCTCCATGTCAACTCCATCACAAATTAAGGATGCTTGAGTTGTCATTACCTTGTTGGTCCGGTCCTTCCATTCCTATAGAGACTTAACCTCACCATTCTCATTCAAAATGTCTGGAAGCAAGCTGAAGCTCCAGACATCAAACTTCTTCACTAGTTCCTTGATTTTCACCTCTAGAGGCTCAATCAATCATTGGGAATCTTTCATCTCAGTCACGAACCTAAGGGTTGGGAGAAGGTTGGGAGGTTTATTTACATCATGCGTGGACCTAATGGCCATATCCCTCATTATCTGTGTTCTTGGGAACCATCTTTCCATTAGTGGGATAACCACTTCTTTATCCCTATCAAAGTATCTCATCGCATTGAACATGGAGGAGTAGTTAGCATGGATGCTAATCAATCTCTTGTTAATTCATTTATTGAGATGGTCCAACACCACCATCACAATCTTTAGATTGCTTGCATGAATCAATTCATCTTGCTGTTTAGATCTCTCTTCATAGCTCTTTAGGTTCTCAATTAGGTCTTCCATGCTGACTTCCTCCGTTTGAGGTGCACTTGAAGTACTTGGTTCCTCAACTGAAATTGGCACATTCCCCAAATTGTATGGCACAATTGCCAATGAGACTTTTGGAGGAGGAGCAGGGAAGATGGCACTTGCACTTGAGGTGATGGAGGAGCAACAAAGTCAGTTTGCGTTGGTACATTAGTCTGCATTGTTTGCATTCGCTCACTCAACAATGCAACCTCTATTTGTAGTTCTGCAACTTTCTGTTGACCTTTGTTGTACTCAACTAACATGTCATTATATTTATTCCTGAATTTGTCTCTTTCAGTAGTTACAGATTCTATAGTTGCCTTTGTAATTTGAGCTACATTTACAAACATTTTAGCTGCCTCAGTTGAAGGGGTATTTGACACCCTCTTGATGATTAACCCTCCCTTGAAGTTTGTAGCTGGCTCTGCAACTGGAGGCTTCTTTGTGTTCGGGGCTAGGACCCAAATTGCAAGTGTATCCCATTGTTCACTGAAAGCAGACCCCTGTAGAGCAATTGTTACTCCTTCTTCTGTGGTGTAAAGTGGCCAGTTATATCTTCTCACTATATCAGAAGCAATGGCAAAGGCAAGATCCCGCTCTGGTAGCAAAAGAAGACCACTCTTTCTTACTAATTATGTTCCCTCCTGAGCTGTGATGCTCTGAAAACTTGCCCTCATTTCTTGTCTAACTTGGGCTTCAATGACTCTATCTGGCAGTTGAGGGTTCAAGCTCTTTTTCTTAGCAATGTCATGAACATATTCTTCCCTCTCTTCCCTCCATGCAATCTCCATGAAAGCAAATGATTTAACAAATGGATTATCGTCCATGAATTTCTTACATTTCTCTTCTCTAACATCATCGGTATTGTTCATACTAGTTAGGTTCACCTTGCTCAATTTGAGACCCATACGTTGTGGCACTATCTATCTCCCTAGGGGGAGAAGGCATACCCCATTGTATTTCCTTTTCAGTAACAATTATATCATCATCAGAGTCTTTAGGATAGTCCACCAAACCACTTGATTCAATTCTTTGCTTCTTTTGAGGTGGCTGCCTTGGTGGTGATGATACTCTTGGTGGTGAATCAAGGTCAGTAACTTGTGGAGCAGCAGTCCTTGGAGGAGACACTGGTGGCAATTCATGGGCAGGTGACGAAACTCTTGACCTCTTTGATTGAGTAGGGGTGGATACTGTTTGTTTCTCCTTCACCTTGTCCTTCCTCCTTGTAAGCACTATTATTTTCTTTGGAGGCTGGTATGTAGGTCTTTCCTCCATTTCAAGGACCTTCCCCTTGTCCTGCTCCTCATTAATTACAACTTTTCCCTTTTCTTGGATCAGCCTTTCTTCTTTCAAATTCCCTACAACCTGCTCAAAATTTTGAATCACATATTCAACTTTTTGAATTTCATCTTTGATGTCCTCAAGAGCTGAATACTTTGGATCTTTTGTTTGCATCTCCTTCTCCAATTTGGTGAATGCAATCCGCTTCATTTTCCTATCATCTTGTTTTTGGAAATCAAAAACATTTCTAATCACATCCTCAGGAAAATGAAAAATATGATTTGAGCTTGAACTCCTGATTTTGTTCTTTAGCCAAACCATGAAACCTTCAGGATCATGGTTTCTTGCTCCGACCCTCTTCATTCCAAGTGGTTTGAGGATGTCAACAATTTTTCTCCATACTCCCTCTTTCATAACAAAATCAGAAAACACAGTGTATGTTGAGAACAAGGTTCCCTTCCTCATGTTAAGTAAATGATTGTCTTCTACATCCCCAATTGCCACATTACTTCAAGAAAGCCAATTCTTAGTGGCACATCCCTTGGAAGTATATGGGGTGCAACACTTGTGCCATAAACCCTAAGAATTGTACAACTTGGGTAGGGGATCACATCTCCCCAATTATGCTCAATGTTTAGATCGGGCCTCCTTTCTTTCAGCCTCAAGAAATCATGCAATTCAGCAAGGATTCTTGGCATATTCATGATCAAGATCCTTTTTGTTTCGTAGGCAAACCCTTTTCGTTTCGTAGGCAAAAATGTTCTCAAACACCACGAAGCTAGATTCTTGATCATTTCTATCCAAAAGTTGAGTGCAACATTGGACAGACAAATCAATATTATCCTCTATTTTGACCAATGCCATATTTTTACCAAAGAATTCAGCTCCCTTGTAGAGAAACATATGCATGAGCAAAGAATACCACCAAAATCTTAACCCCCTTCTCACCATTTTTCAATGCAACCAAATCCTGATGTATCCCTTATGCCAGATATGATGCAAAGTCATAAAGAGTATTGCATGTGGGGTGTTGAATATGTGCTGCTATGTACATTTTAGCCATAGGCATGCTCGCAGCTTGGATCAAATTCCAAGATTTGGCACAAGGAATAAAATGTTTTTTGGATGTATGCCACAAAGTAATTTATGGGGAAAGGTTCCTTATCAGATGGGCCCAGGATGATTTTCCCTCCCCACTTTGCAGTTGCCAGGAAATGTTGCAATATTGAGATCTTGAAAGTGTGCCTCACTTTCTCATATTCAACTCTGAGTGCCTTCTCATCAATTGTAACCATGTCCTCACCCTATTCATTTAGCTTGAATGTTAGGCTTTTGGATCAGATTTAATCAAAAAACAAAAAAGTAAACACAAAACAATGAACACAAAGATTTTATCCTAGGGAAAACCCTCCTACTCGAGGGAGAAAAACCCAACAATTTATTCACTTATAAATCAGAAATATAAGTGTAGAAATAGCACTCAAAATCAGGCCCTAGAAAGGCCGAATCTCATACAATGGATCTGCACTTGAAGATAGTGCGATTTCCTTGAATACACAAATATTAACTCTTCTCCTTGAAAGCGAACCTCCTGCTCTTGAAAGCGAACCTGCTGCTGAAGGAATTCGAATTGGGATGGAATTGATCATAAATGTGGAGACTCTATCTCCCTTATATAGATAGCTAGGTGAGCTCTCTTCTTGGGCTGACCTAGAAAATATAATATTTGTTTTACAATGCAAAGGCTGACTTGCCTTGAGTCAATTATCTTTAAGAGAAAATACCTCCTGTTGCTATAAAACACTAACACTCCCTCTAGCTAGGGAGGTATTTTTCAAATATCTTCATCATGGAGTCTCTCAACATGACATCCACAATGGCTACACCCAATTGTGGAAAACACAACCCAGTCTCAGAGATGTGATTTTGTACAAGGGCTTTCACCTCATATTTCTCCGTCTCAGAGAAATATACACTACAAGGGCTTTTACCTCATATTTCTTCGTCTCAGAGAAATATACGCTACAAGGCCTTTCACCTCATATTTCTCCGTCTCAAAGAAATATACGCTACAAGGGCTTTCACCTCATATTTCTTCGTCTCACATAAATATATGCTACAAGGGTTTTCACCTCATATTTCTCCGTCTTAGAGAAATATACTTGTTGTGACCTTTTCACACATCACCCCATTGCAAATGGGGACCCCCTTCTTTTTGCTTGTCTGGTGTCTTAGTTTTAGGTTGGTTTTTGCATTGCCTTCAGTTTCTTTGAGTCTCTTTCAAAGCAGAGTCTCTTTCAAAGCAGAGGTGGGTAGGCAAAACTAAGGCTTAGATTTGGGTTGAAATTTGTCAAAAATTGAGATGGTTGATAAGTCAAGTCAGTGCTTGGGAGGTCAAATGAGG
Organism: Sequoiadendron giganteum; assembly: GCA_007115665.2. Classification (NCBI taxonomy): domain Eukaryota; kingdom Viridiplantae; phylum Streptophyta; class Pinopsida; order Cupressales; family Cupressaceae; genus Sequoiadendron; species Sequoiadendron giganteum. Next base: position 484,551,806 of record CM021108.1, read on the forward strand.
TTTGTGACACCACAAAAGGGTCTAGAGGGGTTGTTGGAGTTAAAACGACTGTTCAATGAGCGAATTTGAACAACCTTGCTTTTTCGGAAAAAACTGTTTTTCTTGATTTTTGCTTTTTCGAAAGTTTCGTTTTTGGCACTTTTGGACCAATCCGGGATCCCTATTTTTTAGGGATTTTTTGTGCTTTGTGCTTTTTCTATTTTTAGAAATTTTTATTTTTGGAAAGTGCTAGGGTTAGGGTTTCGAAAAAAGCAAGGCAGAATGCTATAAAGTTCGCCCAATCAAGAGGAAATTTTCTTTAAAACTATGAAGTTCGCCCAAGATGGAAAATCTAGTTGAATTTTGAGAAATTCAATTAGGGTTCACCCACCTCCAAGAGTAGAAAATCCGGTTGAAGAGTGAAAATTCTAGTTGGGTGAATATGACTAAGTGGATAAAATTGTTTAAGGCAAATGATGTTTTCAAAAAATCTAGTTGAAAAGAAATCTAGTTCGATGAAGAAGAATTCTAGTTAGAAGAGATTCAATTTCAATGGATAAATTGCCTAAGGAAAGTGATGAAAATCTAGTTATAGAGAAATCCACTTGAAATAATGAAGAATCCAGTTAGAGGCGTACTTTCCAAGAAGGATGTTGAAAAATTGACTAAGGCATGGAATTCACTTGTGAAAAAAAAATCCAGTTCAAAATTGAATAAATCCACTTGAGGGTCGATTTTTCTAAGGAGGCTAAATATTTAAAATAACTTAAGCTTTTATTTAAAAACTTAGCAAGCAAGCAAAAGGGCGCCCTTGGAGATAAAGCAAAAAGAGGATAAGATTGCTTTTTTTCGATTTCTTTTTGCTTTCTTCTCAAAAAACTCCAATTACAAAAAATGGGCAAGATCTTTCAAAGCAAAAGGCCTCCAATTGCATAGAAGATCGCTTTTTTTATAAACGCAAAAGCCTCCAATCATAAAATAAATCGAAATCTTTCAAATTGGAAGTATTTTTCCTATAAAAGAAGGTGTCCAAGTTCATTTTCATTATTCATTGCAGGGAAAATTTGACTTCAAGAGCAGCAAGTTGGAAAGAAACAACTTCATTTCTTCTTCCAGATTTTAGTGAATTGCAAAGTTTGATGAGTCCAAGCAGAGAAGATAAAAACATTTTCAGAATTCCATATTATTTTTGAATTTCTGCAGTTTTAAGTGGCGAATTTGAAGAAGAATTGGAATTGAATTCTAAGTTTTGCAAAATAATTCCAGCTTTGAGCTCTCAAATTCCAGTAAATAATTAATTTTTTCTGGATATTTTTCAAAAGAACGAGGGTTTGTAAAAATAATTTATTCTTGTTACTGATTTAATTCAGATTTTCAAATTTTAATAAACCCTTGCAGTCAAGTTCCGGATTTTTTAAATCAATTAATTTATTAATCCAGCATTGGAATTTTGAGAACAATGCCTTTTTACGAATTTTGTATAATTATCTAACTTCAAGCTTCATACAGGCGCCATGTCTACATTGAAGAATGTAGGAGGAGGAGTTAGAAAGAATCAAGTCAGAGAAGTTCTCAAGGAATTTTATCCAAAATCTCAGTTGTCATCCAAGTGGAAGAAAATTGGAGATACCAAATTCGAACAGTTCAACACAATTCAACATAAGAAGAGAATGTTTGGCACACAACACGAGATGCCTACCCCTATTACAACAAACATGATCAAAGGAGGACTTCATCAATAATGGCAAGGTTCATTACATTCGTAGCCAAAGAACATGCCAAGGGGAATTGCGTTCTAGAATCAAGCTTGCTTGATTAGCTTGCAAGGTGTCAGTTTCTTCAAGTTCCAAGTGGCTCCTCTTCCTTGAGCCATGTGTCTCGAGAGTTGGTTATGCTTTTCTAGATTAGGGTTTGCTGAAATAATCTTGGCCATTGATCTCAAATCAATCTAGGCCGTTGCTTTGTAATTGGGGTGCCTATATAAACCCCATTCATTTCATTTATTCGGGGAGACTTTATGAGATTGTTGCTACTAGTGCTTTCAAATAATAAGTGGATTTGAGATGAGCATTTATTGTTTTGCAAAGATTGCATGATTTCATAATTTCCTCAATAGAATAGATTTATTTTCTGCAATTTTAAATGAACGAAGGATTGATAATGTTGATAATGGTGAAATTAGTTCATACCTTTTTTAAGTTGAATGATGTTCAATTTAATGTGCAAGGTTAGTCTGAACTTATGAATTGCTAAACTTGAATTCTATTTCTTATGTTCATTGTTCGAATTGAAGGTGATTTTATGTAATAGGATATCATTCGTGAATCCCATGGAAGATTGCACCATCTTTGTCTAGTTGTAGTCATCATACTTGGCAAAGCAAAGATTGGTTTTAATTTCACTATCTAGCATTTGTCTCCTAGATTCTTAGGGATAGTTTAGAGTTAGCTTAGCCTCTAAAGCCCTTATCCTTTTTCATTTTATTTTTAAGATTGATAGTAGTAGGATCTCAACACTCGTAGGACAATCATATCTATATTTCAAAGTGTTGAGTAGTTGTTGCCAAAGCCTTAAAGTAGGAACGATTGAGCGTAAGTCTCCCTTGAATTATCAACAAAACACATCAAAACCAATTGAGACTATCTTATATGCACGACGAACCTTGGAGTCTACATTGTGGTCACTTAGCTTGGCACATTGGAAACTTTGTTCAAGAGAGAGTAGGATCTTCCATTGGGTATTTTATTCTAAATGTTGGTCTAGGTCAAAAAACCCGCATTGACAATATGCTACAAGGGCTTTCACCTCATATTTCTCCGTCTCAGAGAAATATACATTACAACAAATCTTAATGATGCTATGACTCCCTCTGGACCTCCAAGTACTTGCATCAACCTCTTGACCTCCTCGTCCAAGATTGCTTGCAATGCTTGCCTTAGAGGAACGGTTTCTAATACACACTTCCGGGACTACTCCTAGAAGCACCATTAACTGACTTGCGAGAGTCCAGGACTTAGTCCTCCTCGACCTCATCCCAGATCACCCTATTTTGAATAGGTTTGCTGTGCTACCAACGTCAAAATAAGGCTTACTGCCTTGTGCAATTCCGTTCTCTGTAGCTGAAGAGGCCTTCCAAAGACTTAGCACCTGGCCTTGCAACCAACAACCCACTTAGCTGACACCTTCACTTCTTCTCAGCGAGTCACACTAGTTCCTCTTAACATAGGACTCCATCTTGTTGAACACAAAACTCCCTCTTGATCCTTGCCTCAATATAGAGATAACAAAAAATCCTCTCAAAGTGAACTCGCCTCCATTGTTTGATTTGAGAACCTTAATCCTCTTCCGGGACATGTTCTCAACTAGTGCCTGCTAGGGTTCCTCTGGATAAACAATGATGTCTTGCCAACTCCACTTAAATCTGTTATGTCTACATGATCTGACACACTTTTTAGAGATCGTTGTTTAGTGTTTTCATCCTTCTCAATTTTCTTTGCTGATGCAAACTCTCCATCCAATGTTGATTCAACCATGATTTTCTTCATGGATGGTGCATGTCTCAAAGCTGATCCTCTTGGCTGTCATATCATGAAGAAGTGAAGACAAAGGATTGATGTTGTATCTCAAAAAATCGGACCACACCTTGGGCCCTCGAGAGAGGTCTTCAAAAGGATTAATGTGTTGCCCACTGCAACCTTTGCCTGGTATGAACTAAAGTTATTTTGAATTGACTCTAAGATTTCCCCTCCCTTGTAGCTGGCCATAAATCCAAACTTCTAACCATACTGATTCGTGTAAACAATGAACTCTATACCCATAGTAGATCTGAATTTGTGGAAGAATCGGTCTCTAGTATCCTTGATTTGATATTTGTTTGAGACACCCATTTACAAAATGCCTTTATAAGCTCCAATATGTAGAGGAGCCCAATCATTGTCATCTCTTTCACGAGGTTGGGCATCGATCGCCTTCCTCCTTTGCTCTGCCATGAGAGAAACATTCAAGTGTGGACAAATACAATGTCTTTACCTTCAAGCCTCGTGAGATAGGGGATCAAGGATGCGTGAACATAACTTTACATTGTGAATTCCTTGAACAATGGATTCTTGAGATCCCTTCCTTCCCCTTTCTACTCTCCCTCAAATGCTTAAACCATCATTGACATTTGAACACCAATCTACTGTCCTTTCTACCCTTGAATTCCTTATGCGATCTTTGATAATTAATCCATCATCCTTTTTTTCTTCGATCCATCTTGCATTTTAAAGAGATTAACAATAGCTCATAAAAAATCAAACTACGCTGATACAAATGAAGCATGTAGTCATCTAGCAAATATTATTAGGTAGAACAATGTAAAGGAATGATACATAATAGAACTTATCTTTGTTGATTCAGTTGCAGCCATTTTTTTCCTCTTGACAACCATCATCTTTGTTCGATGATGTACCCTGTAACACCGTTATACAATGACAAATTTTATATAGAATCATACGCTCCTAAGAATCTCGAGCTTTTCCTCTTGTCATTCCATTTTCTCTATTCCTTAACAGGTTGCTGGTCATATTCTTATTAAGGGGCTGCAAGTAGACATCCTCCATCATAGGTACGGTCCTTAAAACTCTTGAAATTGGTAGAGGACTTCTTTCAAGTGCTCATCCTTTCCTTCGGTCTTCATTTCTCCTCCAAGAGATGTGGCCCACACATAGCTCGTTCATGCCTCCATGAATTAACTTCTAGAAACCCTAGGCGCAGCAGCAGAAACAAATGTAACTTTGCCCTAAGGCAGTTCACCACTCATCCAGGGGGGTCGCTCTAGGGCTATAAGGATATCTCACCAATTTCGCTTAACAATGATGCTCAAAATTACCTCAAGAGAGGTTCGCCTTAGCCTTATGATGTTCGCCCATGGTGAATGCTCCCATCTGATATGAATGATGCTCTAAAGCCTCTATGTGAATTGCTCTTCATTATTCTGTTCTAGGTACGCTCTTAATTGGACTAATTTCTCATTGTGTTTTTTGCTTATCCTTCACATATATTTTTGCAAGAAATCTGATAAGATTTCGTGAACCTTAGCTCTGATACAATGTTAGATTTTTGGATCAGATTTAACAGAAAACAAAAAAGTAAACACAGAACAATGAACACAGATTTTATTGTGGGAAAATCTTCCTACTCGAGGGAGAAAAACCCAACAATTTATTCACTTATAAATCAGAAATAGAAGTGCAGAAATAACACTCAAAATTAGGCCCTAGAAAGGCCGAATCTCATACAATGGATGTGCACTTGAAGATAGTGCGATTTCCTTGAATACACAAATATTAACTCTTCTCCTTGATGCGAATCTGCTGCTCTTGAAAGCAAACCTGTTGCTGAAGGAATTCGAATTGGAATGGAATTGATTATAAATGTGGAGACTCTAGCTCCCTTATATAGCAAGCTAGGTGGGCTCTCTTCTAGGGCCGACCTAGAAAATATAATATTTGTTTTACAATGCAAAGGCTGACTTGCCTTGAGTCAATTATCTTTAAGAGAAAATACCACCCGTCGCTATAAAACATTAACATTGAAGACCTCAACTATTTCTTCTTTGGTAATCTTTACCATCTCAATGCCATCATAAGTTATTACAACCCTAGAAATTGGGTCATAATTAGCTGTCACTGCTTTCAAAAGGTCAACATCCATGTAAACATTTGGCACAACCAGCTTGCCCATGTCCAATCTCCACGGGTTGCATATAGGTATACAACAATTCTTGTTGCCAAACTAGTAATTGAATTGTGCCCATCCGGTGTACGACAATGAGGCATCTTTAATGGTAGATTGTCTGTCAATGATGCCTTCTACTATTTGAGGGCCTTGGAACATAAGCGAACCCTTGGGTTTATCACTCGTTGATGGTTTTAGTTGATTAGTGAGGTCCTTGCTAAGGGGTCTTTTCTTCTCTTTTGATCCTAAGGCTTGGGCTCGTGGAGGTGCCATGGTGATAGGGTTCTTTGCAAATTAGGGTTTTATTTTGTAGGAACCTAAAAAGATTGCAACTAGGGCAGGGGTTCGACGCAAAGAAACAACAAGACTTAACAATTTAATTGTTCAATTGAACATCAAACCTTAAAAGAAATGCAAACAAACTAGTAATTTTATTGACAAAATGAAGGAGTCGGCACTTTCAACAAACTTTCAATCAATTGAAGCACAAGGTGTCAATGTTTACTTGCTGTTTTGCAAACGCTTGGAAACCCTAATATCTAAATGCCAAATGAGCTTGAACATGCAGTGAGAAATCCTTAGTTGCTTTGAATGCTATAATGAATTGAAATTATGCTTTAAAACAAATTTTATGGTGTTAAAGCAAACCAATTTGGTATTTCAGTGTCTTATCCACCATTATTGTTTGCTCGTGTGAACTAGAACGACTCACTTAGCCTCAATTTCAAACTTCAAATTCCAACTGTTGATCCTATATTGAGATGGCCTGATGAACAACTTAGACTGAGTCAAACAAGTTTGAAAACTTGATCGTAAATGACTTGCCATTGACCAATCTGATTATGCCATGTGGGTTCTTTTCCATGTCATCTCGTGGGCTCCACAATCTCCATGAACTTCGAAGATAGCCACGTGTTGTTCACCCGCTCGCCCGTTGGGTTTAACTTGTGCACATCTTATGGCAACGGGGTGGCGGGGAACGACCCAAATTGAGTCTGGCGCCTCCAACTTGCATGCCTTTAACCTCTCAAGCCATTCGCCCAAAGGCATATCTTTTTGATCTGACGAGCGACTAGGATTATAACATCTTATTTTGCGTATGACCATGTGCTCAAATAAACCCTTTAGTAGCTCGACAGTTAATGTCCCTTAATACTATGTTGAAATATTTCACCTCATTATAGTTCCTTTGACGACTTAGATTGCGCCACATGGCGCCTCTCTATTGCCCTGTTGAAGAGATGAGGAGTGTTGGTGGGTCCCCTGCGGGCTAGCGGGGAAGGACTCAAATTAACTCACAACACTTCATCACATCCATTGATTTGCTAAAGCTTAGCACTCATTGCTTTCAAAGGATGATGGGCCCCGCTTGAAGGACACATGCCACTCGACTGCCAGTCTGCTGGTTTCCTTTAATGAATATTATATTGTCACGAGCTAGCGGAGAACAGTTGGGATGCATTCAAAAGATCCAACCACTTCCAATAAAAGCTCAAATCTGCATGTGCACAATGTTAGTGACTTAACAAGGGGGACTTTACAAGGTCAATGGGAAATGGAGGACATATAACCCGGGGTCAAGACTTTAAGTAAGTGACAAAATATTTAGACCTTTTAATCATTCAACGCATGATGTTTCCTAGCAAATGAAGTGACTTACAAGACTAGGCAAAGGGGCCGATAGGTTAGACGAGTTTGACAACTCAAGTCCAAACTAACACGATCGGAAACCGGCAGTAACAGGTCAACTTAAAATTATAAAGAGGGAAAGGCAAAGGCAAAGGTTTACACATGAATGAATGGAAGATAAACCCTAAACCCTAAATCTAAAACCCTAACCAACAAACCAAACAAGATCACACAAGCACAAAACAAGTGGAACATGAAGTTTTTTGAAGGTTCCACCACATTCTTTACATCCACTTGCATTTTCTTAATGACTCTTATTCCCACCAACTGCCATTTTTAGAAGTTTGGCCCCTTTGCCCCACATTCTTTTGTGAGGATATTTGGTTAGATGGGTTGTACATCTTGTAAGACATAATATTTTAATGTTTATATCGAGTTGTAATTTTGGCTCCTCCTTGAAGGGGGTGATACCCTTTGAGGAATCCACAAGATTACTTGATTGACACAACTCTCCATTGGAATGTTGAGTATAACACGTAAGTTACTTTGTAAGAGAAGGATGATAGGACTTACAAATGGAACTTGTAAGAGAATCTATTACAAATAGGGAGCTACATGTAAGTGAAAATGAACTATTGAAGTTGAGAGTACCATGACTTGGACTCCCACGTTGTGTGTTCACAAGTGGATGCTTGGTTGGATACTCCTTATGGTCTATTCATTAAATGTTGGCTTTGTTTGAGTACAACAAAAGATTTTATGCAGGGAGTATTGTGGGAATGATGTTAGAATTCCTTCAAAATTTGGGGCGAGAACTCTAAGGTGCAAAAAGTCACATTGTATTTACAATCTCTTTGTTCAGTTATTTTAGTGAGTAGCACAAATTTTTGGCTGGAATTTTTACATGAAAGAATTTTTCCATTAGAAATTCCAAGTTGTGAACTTTAACTTAGTTATTTTTCTCCATTTCATTTTTGTTCATTGTTTATTTTCATCTTGATAGTTGTCATTGCAAAAATATATGTATTTTATGTTTCCATTGGATATGAAATTTATTGTGTTTGCATGGTTGTAGTGTTAAGTATTCTTGTTTTGAATATTGAATGCTTGAAAAATCCTACCATCTTCAATGACATTAGTAGCCAAGGTTTTGGCAGATTGGGGGTCCTTAAGACTACCTCTTGTAGTAGAGTCCAAATATTTAATGGCACATTTCAAAGCTAAAATGATGAGATAATAAGACGTAGATCTATGCATTTGATTCCTCAAATATTTGGACAATTTCCTTATTTGTTGATAGGTATTTAAAATCCTTATGTTTTTCCTTGTGACAAACTGCCTTGCCTTCCCTCTACCCCTCATATTTCATTATTGGGCACCCTCTTTTAAGGGCAAGGATATGAAATAAAGCCCTTCACAATTATCTTTAATAGAGCATTTCAAGGATAGGCCTCACCATCCTCTTCTTATACTCGAGAATCCATCAAATTGTCATGAAACTTATCTTGGATGATGGTAGTAGATTAGAAATAGTAAGTGGTGACAATATTTAAAATTAGAGGAGATAATAAAATTATTAAGGAGGCATTTCTTGGATATCACTCTTGTAATTGTTAGATAAACAAGTGTGAGGTGAAGTATATGCTACCAATGTTTTGGTAATGTGTGAAATTTTCTGTGAAATGTTTTCCTAGAACTTGTATTCCCCACATTATCTTATGTCGTAGACTCTAGAGTATTCAAGAGAAAGTCTTCTAAATATTAATAATAGATGGGAGAGCAACTTTAACTCCCTTTAACATATTAGGTCAATTTACTATTGTCCCAAGCAAATTGAGTTAGAATTGTCAAAGCAACTTTTATCAAGACATTAGCAACTTGTAATGTCGTAAATTGCATCCTACGCAATTTCACATTACATACGCCTTACCCTTTAGACAAATTAAGATAATTATGCTCTTGTTCAATCCAAACCATCTTTTGCCACTTGGCTTGCCCAATTCCTTGATTGTTGAAGTTCGACTTTCTCATAGATTGATGTGTGTTGCGAAGACATTTGCTCGCATCTTGTGAAAATCTGTGACTGAGTTGGCTGTTGAGACGTTCAACTTGCCGCGTTTTGGTAGTGTAATGCCTCTACCAACTTGCAACCTCGTCGAGAGTCGCTCGGGCAGGCCATTTGAACCAAAAAAGTCCCCCTTTCTTGAGGATTAAAAGTCATTCAATCTCGCTCTCTTAGAACACACACACAACTCTCTTCTCTCGTTCTTCACCATTCTACAATACTTCTTGAGCATTCACAACAGTCTCCATCTTTTTTCTCTATGCATATATTTTGAAGGACTCTTCTAGAACTTCTAGAGTAAACTCCATTGTTGCAAACATGAGCTTATCTTGCAAAGGGGCCATTGTCACCTTGGAGGTTCTCGTGACTTCCTCACTATACCAGCAAGCTACCTAGCTTCCGTGCTTGGGAGTGGTAACTGTTCAAGTCTTTTCATTAAAGCATATTTTGTTAGCATATTGTTCTCGTTATCATTTTATGTCTATTTCCATTATCTCGTCTAAGGCTGTCTGTGGAGGTGGAAACACCAATACTGTCATGTCCCCATCCTAAAATAGTTCCTATCCTTCTCTCGGTGGGAAAAACAGTGTTTTTTAACACTAAGTGAACATTTGAAATTTGAAATTAATAATGTAATAATAAATAATAAATTTAAATTATTAAAAATATTAAATAATATTTAAATTTATTTGCTTCTGTGGCCGACCCATTGGAAGGCTCTGGAGATCAAGTATATATGTGTTATGTTCCTCGCTACTTCTGATCTAGATTTTTGCTCTCAAGGAATATCATACGGGTACCAAAATGCAAAACAAAGATCTTGGTTACTAAGACCTTCTAACACTTTAGGATTTTTCTGAGACCTTCTAACACTTTAGGAGAGGGAATAGACCAAAATGTCAATGTTTACACTTCTTAAACCACTGTAGAAATTCCTTACACAATCTGGTCTAAGTTCACTTCAAGGAATATTGTCAACACTTTGCATACAACCCTTTGTCTTGCTTTTCTGAGTTTTCAGTTTGCTTGCTTGTCACTTGGGTGAATGCTATGATGATTTGAAAGCTTAAAAAGACTTCTACAATGTCTATGCTAATACCTAAATGCAATGCAACTCTTTTTGTATTTTCAAATGCATATAGATGAGAAATTATATGAAGAAAATGCATCTACAGCCAATTAACATTTTGTCAAACAATTGGCATGCATACTAATAAGCTGAGTTTGAATGATATTAAAATGCTCAATGACAATAATATATAACCAGCAACTTATATCTCCTTGATAGAAATGAAATGTCCAATACAATGTTCATATAAATTGGCCAAGACTCTTGGCATTACAATATTAAAAAAAAATTGACAATGCTGGTATAGAAGTGCACCTACAGCTGCAAATGTAATTATACTATATGCAATGATATAAGCTGATAGAAATTCGAAGAACCTGGCCTCATGAAGCACCTTGGATTAGAAATGAAGTAGCAATCAACAACAAGCCCAAATAATATTCTCCAAGCCCAAATCGAATTGCTTAAGCTGCCGCCCCTGTTCTTGCCTGGCAAATGTTTAAATAATTAATTGCAGCACCAAACTCCTTACAATTTGCTCCTAAAATGATTGTCTCGACGATAGGAATTGAATGCAACAATACCTAGAATGATTGGCCTCCTCAATCGAAAGATATGAGCAAAAACATGAGACTCACATAGGATGATCAGCCTCCATGACAACAGATTATGAAGGTCTGAAAATGCAACTGAAACTTTACAAAATATCCTCAATAAATCGATGCCAAAATGGATGTCAACAAACAATCTTCTGCATACTCCAAACCAAGTCGACCTCCATGAAAGCTGAAGTAAGATGCAATAAGCTCAATGTGAAAGACTGACTATCTTCCACTCACAATGCAACCCTTTGGAGGAATATTTCACCACCTCAGTTATGCTAATCAAAGGAAGTTTTCGTTTCCTATGATTCAAAAATGAAATCTGCAAAAACCCTTGGCTCCACAAGAGAAATTGTCAAATATCAATATCAAATCTGGATTACCCCCCAAAAGAGCCCCCTTAAGATCCTTTTATACTTTTCTTGGAGGTCTCACACACTTTCCTTATCAATGTGGGAGAAAAGATATATTTTTTGTGATTTAATGACTTTATGTTATAATAAATTATTAAAGTCACTATATTAAATTAATTAAATATAAGGTTACCTTTTGATATCAATTTATTTAATAACCTTATAAAATAATTAATTTAATAATTTCCCCCTTATTTCTCCACTTAGCTTTCAGAGAATAAAGGCTAAGAAATCCCACTGAGATAGGTACGAAAAAGGGGACATTACAATATGTTAGTTCTCTACTTTGATCACATCATCATGAATTTGGACCATATAGTCATGGCGAGTTACTAAGGGACGAAACCCCCTTGGTGATCTCCTTCAGGTTGGGATGTAGCTCGATACCCGCATATTTGTGTATTTTGTTATTCATTCTGCCTTGCCTGGGTCTTATTACATTCTTGTGATACAGGGACATGAGCTGGTAGAATTGCAATTGATGTCTAGGGCCGAGATCGATCTGATCAAGCCTCTGGCTCTAGCCGTCTTCAAGAGGCACCCTCATCAATTCATCGATTGCACAACTCATACTCCTACAGGTGCACGCATCCAACACTCATTGGGGCTACTAGCATACAAACATGAAGGTCACGATCGTGGAGATGATAAGTGTCGTGAGGCTCAACGCATCACTCCACTCACTCTTGTGACTCCATAGAGCAATCTGTCGGTTGACATTTGCCCTAGACGCCTGCACTAAGAGTCTGAGTATTATCGAACCATCACTCAACGGTTTGTTCTAGATTGCGTGGCACATTCAATCTTGGAGACTGTCGCTTTTGGGAATCAAGATTAATTGTGTGAAAGCTATCAGTGTCTACATTGAGCTGTTGCTCTTCCATAAAATCATTTGGGTGTGCTTATTGGCCCATTTGGTGTATCGTTGTATGTTGCAAATTCATGTACTATCATCCATCTGTGAGTTCATTTGTTATCTGGGTATTTGCTAATTGTAGATTGCATATTCTATAGTGATAATCGATACATAAATTTAAACATGAATGTTATTATTTGAGAGTTGGCAGTAGCTACGATTCATGCTATATGTTTTCATTGCCCATTGAAATATTCTATCATCGACTACATTAAGATCTGGATACATAAATTTGTGGTGTACAAAGATTTGTCTGTGTGTACATTTGGATTGGTCTATTACAACATTTAAATTTGGACACAACTTTGTGGCGTACAAGCATTTTTTGTGTATACATTTGGCTTGGTCCCTTACAGTGGTATCAGAGCCACTTTCTTGCCAGCTTGTGGACGATCCTTTATGCAATTGAGCAAGAGAGAGCTATGGGCTATTGGGAGAGAGAGGAAGAAGATTGAAGCATCCTCTCAAAACAGTGACGGTGGCGGTGGAATAGGAGGTAGAAGTAAGAAGAAGATGGCAAATCAAAGCGACGGGATCAAATCTTTCTTGCAGAAACAAGATCAAGTGAATCAAACATTGTTGCAAATGATGTAGGCCCTCACTACTACAAACACACCAACATCAGATCAGGACCCAATAATGTAGATGAGGTTAATTTTGAACATTTTGGAGGAGGAAATCATAGTAGAACTTCAAATGGATCAACTCTTAGACCATCCTAGCCTATTTTTCTGCCTAGGACAGAGGCACCACATGAAAGAGAAGGACAAAATCAGCCCGATTTTAACAGTATTTGGAAGATTATATCAAGCTTGATGCCATCACCCGAGCAAAAATTCCCTTTGATCAATTCAATAATGCCAGGAAAGGATTTAGAAGTGATGAAAGGTAACATTCGCAGTGGACCAATAAAGATCTCTAGTATAAAGTGAGCAAACTTTCACTCCCTATGCTTGATGGTTTATGGAAGGTTACTGCACGTGCATGGGTCCAGAAGATAGATACATACTTCTCTCTCAACCCTATGATTGAAGATGAAGTTGTCAAGTTTGCAATTCTGTATTTGGAAGGTGTGGCCCACAAATGGTGGCACCATGGTATTGTGACGCAAGGGTTTAACCCTGTTACATATGCTGATTTCACACAAAAGCTCATGGAGAGGTTTGATAGAGAGGATCCAAAGGTGTACTTCCAAGATTTGACAAGGGTAAAGCAACTTGGGACACTGGATGATTATTTTTTAGAATTCCAAAAGCTAGTTATTATGGTTCCAGATGTTTCTAATAAGAGACTCATGTTCCTCTTCATTGAAGGGCTATCAAAATCTTACCATGGTTTGGTGAGAGCTTTAGAGCCGACCTTGAGGACTCCACGAAGAATAAGCCTATGATCAAGAATGCGCCAATAGGACAGCCAAAGAAGCCACCCCACAAGATTACTCCTCAACCGACAAACCCACCACCATGATCTCGCGGGATGGATGTGTCTAGGAACGAGCTACGAAGAAAGGGATTGTGCTACCATTGCAAGGAATCTTGGTCACAAGGTCACAAATGTAGGGGGAAAGGACAAATCCACTATATTGAGGTAACCATTATGACGACATTGAAGAGGGGGAAGGTGAATTCGCAGACCTTATTGATGAGGAGGTGCATGTAGAGACACTAGCAAGAGGATATTCGGGAGGCACCCTTGCATCACTTTCAAGAGCACCTTGGTATCATTCTCTTCGCATTAGAGGGGACTTACATAGACAAAGGGTAATAGTATTAATTGATAGTGAAGCCACCCATAATTTCATCGATGAAGGGCTAGTGGCTAAGATGGGCATAAGCGTGAAAGGTTTCGAAGAATTTAATGTGATAGTTGTAGATGGTTACACTATTCCATGCAACCAGTGGATTCAACAAATGGAGTTGACCATAGGAGGACACAAGATGTGGGATGATTTCTACATAGTTGGCATTGGTGAGACAGATGTGGTCTTGGGAGTGCAATGGTTGCACTCGCTTGGAGAGTACATGACAAACTATCAGACTTTGGAGTTGAAGTTCAAATCCGATGGAAAGGAGGTCATCCTTCGAGGATTCTCCAAGGTAGGTCGTAAGGAAGCTTCAACCAAGGCAACTGAGAAGATGGAGACAAGAGCAAAGACATTTAAGGATCCAGATCTGAAGTTAAATCCCCATCCAGGTGGGGAGGACTGTCATGTCCCCATCCTAAAATAGGTCCTATCCTTCTCTCTGTGGGAAAAGAGTATTTTTTAACACTAAGTGAACATTTAAAAGGTGAAATTAATAATAATAATAAATTTACATTATTTAAAATATTGAAATTTATTTTCTTCTTTGGTTGACTTGTTGGAAGGCTTTGGTGATCAAGTATATATGTTAGCTCTCTGCTTTGATTTCATCATCATGAATTTGGACGATACAGTCATGGTGAGTTATTGAGGGACAAAACACCCTTGGTGATCTCCTTCAAGTTGTGACGTAGCCCCCATACCTGCATATTCATGTATTTTGTTATTCACTCCTCCCTGCTTGGGACTTATTACATTCTTGTGGGGACGAGAGCTAGTAAAATTGCGATTGACGTTTAGGGGTTGAAATTTATCTAGCCGAGCCTTTGGCTTTGGATATCTTCAAGAGGTGCCCTCATCAATTCATCGATTGCACAAGTCATACTCCTACAGGTGCACGCATCCAACACTCATCAGGGCTGCTAGCATATAGACACGAAGGTCATGATCCTGGAGATGATAAGCATCTTGAGGCTCAATGCATGACTGCACTCACTCCTACGACTCCATAGAGCTATCTACTGATCGACATTTGCCCTAGATGCTTGCACTAAGAGTCTGAGTATTTTCGCGCCACCACTCAACGGTTCTATTCCAAATTGCGTGGCACATTCAATCTTGGAAACCGTCACTTCTGGGAATCAAGGTTATTCGTGTGAAAGCTATCAGTGTCTACATTGAGCCGTTGCTCTTCCACAAGATCGTCTGGGTCTGCTTATTGGCCCATTTGGTGTATCATTGTATGTTGCAAATTCATGTACTACTGTCCATTTGTGAGATCATTCTTATTTGGGCACTATTCTATGGTGATAATCGATACATAAATTTACACATGAATATTATTATTTGAGAGTTGGCACTAACTACGATTCATGCTGTATGTTTTCATTGCCCATTGAAATATTTTGTCATCGACTACATTAAGATCTGGATACATAACTTTGTGGTGTACAAACATTTGTTTTGGTCTATTACAACATTTAAATTTGCACATATAACTTTGTGGTGTACAAGCATTTTTTATGAATACATTTGGCTTGGTCCCTTACAAATACGAGTGTTTGACTACTACAAACTCCTATACAACCATCCCAAACCTTTCTCTTTGGTCTTGTGTGTGTAGGTGTAGATAGAAGAACTACTTGGAGAAAGCATGGACTTCATTAAACATTTTCGGTGATATCTTAAACCTCCCTTTGTCCTTTTCACCCAAGTTGCACTTAATATCTTTATTTCTGTCATTTTATATTCGCTGCACATCTGTATTTTGCACCCGTTTCACGTCCAAAACCTTGTGTGGGGTATTTTGAGTTTTCTTATGGTAACTTCTGTTTTTGGTCCATACAGGAGATTAGCGTGGTGTGATGTTGTTCAACAACCGCGTGTTAGTCTTAGACAAAGAGCTTGTTGGGCTGTCCAGAAGGCCTCTGTACCATACACTTTTGGTTTTTGATGTCTGAGAGGTCCAAATAATTTCTGTACTCTGTTAAAACTCACTTTTCTTCGTTTCCAGTTCACTTGAGCCGTGTCAATTGAGGATGTTGTTCTCTCTTGGTTGATAATTAACACAAATAGCTTTACATTATCATAAAGGTTATAAATATTCATTGTTAAGTAGTAGAGCGAGCAACCATTCAATGTTGTTTTTTTCAGATTTCAAAGAAATTGCAAGAATTATAGATTCTTTTTCCACAATTAGGCAATGACACCTTATTCATAGGATTTCCATGTATCAAACCAAATGTAGGTTTTGACAATGTATTGGCTCCCCATTTTGGTTTCCACTAATAGACTCAATCCCTAAGCTATGGTTTTGCATAGGCAACTCCGTTAATGTACAATTTAATTGACTCAATCCCTTGCTATCTCTATCACGTTGCTTCCTATCTGCATCATTGGGCAAGAGTTGGGGGGTGTAGTCTCAAAACTAAACATGGGAAAGATAGTTTCCTTAAAATTTATTCACTCAACAACCTTGAACCAAACAATAGTCATTTTTCTTCTATCACCTAACCCCAAATATGTCATGGATGGAGCCATGTTTGAACAAAAATTCAACCATTACACTAGAACACAATTACTAGATAATCAAACTTAGGTAGCTGGTATGAACTGGTTTAACCTTGTGAAAAGAGAAGGGGCTTTTATGTCATGTCCCTGCAAATTACATCACCAAGTCTAGGCCGACAATATTTGAAATACAAATTAATATTTATTTATTTTGGTGGACCATGCCTTGATGTCTAAGGAATAAGCATATATAAATAATTGCTAGTCGCCCTGGTTAATGAGGAAGGGGAGGAATAGATAGCGATCAAAAGACTGTAATTATCAGACACTACAAAGTGCAGAAAGTAATTAATAAAGGTAGCGATCAAGATTTAATCACCCAGGTTAAAATTGCCTATGCATGCAGTGATGATGTTTAGAAGGGAAGCAACGATAATAATGTTGCAGAGTAGAGATTAAGCAGCAATTTAGTTAGAGGCAGGACAACTAAGCATAATTAAGGGCAGCGATCACCCCACAGCAAGTCAAACCATTTGGGTTGACTCCCTTCTTATGGCGCAGATAAGAACAAAGAATGCAGGCTGACCTCCAGCGATTCAAATTAAAGGAGAGTGATTAGTTTAAATGCAGTAATCATAATTAAAGGCAAACAGCGATTTCGATTAAGAGATAATATTAAATAAATTATTTACTCTTAATTGCAGCGATTAGTAATAAAGGATCACATCCCTTGGTAAATGAGTGAAATGAAGAGATATGCCCCTTGCCTATTTGATGGTATTAAAGGAGAGTCTCTCCTAAGCAAAAGGCATCAATTGGAGAAGAGATAATTTCAGACCAGCAATCATATGCATGAGATAAATCAATTAAAAAAAATAGAGGACTGCACCCTCTAAGTCAGAAATAATTAATTAATTGGCACATGCGCAGCTATCTGATTTCTTTAGTCGCTGGTATGAGATCTCATTTCTGTAGTTGCAGTACAATTTAATATAAGTGATTGTGATTGTTTAATTAGATGTTCTAGGTACTAATGATACATAGCTGTTATGACTGCTTTCTTATATCAGTAAATATTGGATTAATATTTGTTTGTCATATGTCTTGAATATTTTAGCCATGATAGAGGGGATTGACATTACAAGAGTGGTACGGTGATGGGGCACTCTCCTTGGTATGCCACCTTGAGATTGGGGACCAGGTAGTCCCAAGATGGGGACCAAGTAGTCCCAAGGAGGCCAAGGGGGTGCAAAAGGTACTACACTTTGGGCTTAGGAGAGATGGGCTTCTGGGGCACCCTTTGTAACCTCATCTCTCCATTATGGTTAATCAGTACAAGAAGTCCAATCATAGCGAGAGGGAAATGGTTGGCAAGATGAGGGGATAACGGAAAGGGGACACCTCATTGGGTTGACCACCTCATATGGATTGCATCGGCCACATGAGGCCAAGAGGGATGGTATATCCGCTCGTGGGCTTAGGGTAGAGGATTTGAGACACCCCATCAAAGTCACATTCTCCCATGCTCTCCTATGGTTGAGCCTTCCAAAGATATTAAAGTGCTTTATGATTGAATTAATAATTCTGTCCTGAATTTACTGATGTTTAATTATGATAATCTCCAAATCAGTATTATTATGGTAAATGGTTTCTAATTTGTTTGCAGGGCTTCAATCAGGTGAAAGGTATTCTCTAACCCATTTGTTTATTTGGAAATTGAGGAATTGGGGAAAATTTAGGGCATTACCAATTAAGGGACATTACATTTTACCTTAAAATCATACTACTCTCAAAAGCAATCAATAATTTTCTTAGGAAGGATTATGTTGGAGCAAATTTGATTCAATATGTAACCTTATAGAGTAAAATTGGCAAACATATGATTTGTGGTCTCTTCACTTCTTCTACGTCATGCATTGTGATTAATATATTATTTGTAAAAGAAAGCCAAGTAAATGTGCTCATTTTTGGCCAAGCTTTGGATTTCAAGATACTTATCTTGGAGAATTGTGCTTCCAGTTGGTGTTGACCCGCCTATTGGATCTTGTCTTGCATCCCAAGATATATCAGAATGGATGATTATGGAACATTTGATCATTACCCTACCTTGATCTTTCACGAAGGCACAAAAGTAAACTAGTCTCGCAAATATATGGCTCTCCTCCTCACTTTTGGCATTTGTAATGCCATGGGGGTGTTTGAAAGGTTCTCTTTAGGATGACCTATATAAGAGCTAAATCAATTTGTAGGCAAACAAGTTCTAATTCGAGGATGCCCAATTGGCTTTGACTAGCAATCTTGTCCATCAGTTTAACCTATGTGTAGATCAAAATCTTAATTAAATAAAAAATATGAATGACATCTAACAAAGCCTTCATCATAATAGCGACACATAGAGTTTGAAATAAATGGGTCTACAAAATATAAAGTCCCTGGAGTAGTGCAAATATTTCTTTAAGATTACTTCAAATAGATAAATGTCAGTATCCATTAAATATAGAATCCTTATATTGAAGAAAAGATAATTTACTTTTGAGATGATTTGATCAATTTCATACATTTAGTCCAATTACCAAATGCGTTTGGACAAGAGACAAAGAGATCATAAATAGGAACCACACACATAAAGTGTCAAGATTGATGACTCTCTAAGGTGGGTTGTTAAGGCATGAAGTGGAAATTGCATATTGATTAATGAACCCAAAGATATTTGTAGAGAGGGCAAACACATATTTATAGATTGCCAAAAGAGAGAGCAATCATTAATTGTTGATCCAAAGGGGAAAACTACAAGCGATATGCAAATAGAGCATGCTATCCTGTTAGGTTACTTGCTCTGCACTCCTCATATTGGGGAGTGCAAAGTATTAAATTAATTAAAGGGGTCATTTACACATTTATAAGCTTAACATGCTGTGTGATCCATGAATCCATGTGTAGTGAAATGTTTTCACAAGTACTTCAGTGAGAACGTTTAGATCTATATAGGCAATGTAAGACTTATGACAATATGATTCATTGCTAAAGGGAAATTGCATTAATCATAGAACAATAAAAAATTCAAAATGCTGAAGCATACATAGATAATTACACCTTCAATTCAGTCTTTCATTCCTTTGAAAAACTTACAAGGCAACCTCCACAACTGATGTTACTCACAATTGCATGGAAATTCATTATACTCAATATGTCATAATCTTTCTATCTTGCTCCTATCTTTATACTAATTTAGCTAAAAATCTAATCTACGAAAAATCAGCTTTACTTACAAGAAACATCCTAGGGTGAGATGGATGATAAGTCTAAGTGATTATCCACACTTTGTTTAGACTTATTTAGCTAAATAAAAGACACTCACTTTGACACCAAAAATGAAATGCAAAATAGAATAACTTGAACCGCTTGAACTCTTTCCGCATGTTCACATTGAGCCTGTGTGGAAGTTCCTATTTGAGCTAAAAACTGAACATTTACGAGACAAAACAAGCCCTTGGCATCCAAATACCAAAAGTAGAGGATAAAAATCAAGAGTCAAGGGACAAATTTCTATTCATAGCTTGAGGAGATATTGCTCACCCAATGGTTGATTGACTTTTGTTTCTTCACATGTGAGCTTTCCCATTGCTTAAAATCAAAATGGATACCATGGTGAAGGAAACAAAAGACACACGAAGCACACATTTGCAATCTTTAGAGTCCCAAGTATGGGTATACATATGTACACATGTACACAAAGCAACATGGATGGTATGTTACAATGTATATCAGCACAGATATTTGATGTGCCTATGCAAGGTACAAGATTCTTTATTATAAGGAAGGAGACAAACAAATACAATAATAAAAAATCGAGGATAGAAAAATGCAAAGAATATTGACAAAATTGTCAAGCTTGGGGTCACTTGTGCAAAAGCTGCCACCATGTTTTCCCATTAAGGGTTTTAAGGGAAGTCCACAAACAATGCTAGATGCATTGAATAATGCCTTTGCAATTGATGTAGTTCTTTTAATGAACTTTTCAGCATGAAGCTTCAAGGAAATAACCCCCTCAAGAGCACTATTTACCTCCCAAAGTTAGGGAGATCACCCTTGTTTTATTTTGCTGAAAAATATGAATTAAGGATTGAATATCGTTTCATCATTCTGCTTTATTTCTCAACGATCCATTTTTCAGCCATTGTAGCATTAATTATACATTTGAAGGCCTCCATCTTGTCTTTTATTACATAGGGAGTCTTTGAGTTGTTGCACAAAAGGGTACTCTTTCTCTCAGATGTTCTCTTCCATTTCTCATTTTTCTTTATTGGCAACATTAGTAATCATCCAAAATCTCAACCACTTATTCTTTGTATTTTCTGATTGGGTGGAGGCATCTTCTTGTTGATTGGAGACCTTCTTGGTCGTCCTTATTATAACCTACAATGATTTAGCTAATGCTTCAATCTCCCCAATTCTTTTCACTAGACAATTAAACTTTTTCCTCTTGAAATGAGTCTTTAGGGGCTTTTTCTCAGCTAGTAGCTGCTTATTCTATTAATTTAAATTTCACATTTCTTCATTGAGCTGCTCGACCCTATACCTTGTTTTGTCTAATTGCTTATGTTGTCCTATAGACTGACTTGACAATGATGGGCATAGTGCAAAGAATGATAGTAGATGTGGTTGTGTACTTTGAATTGGAGAAGAAGGGGATTTTGCTTATACAACTTTTATCCTTTAGATATCTTCATCTCTTTTGTTGAGGGCTGCCTCGAGATCTAGATCTCCTTTCTTAGTATCAAATTCTTTGGTTCTAATGTCTTATGATTAAGTACCTTCATGAAATTGTAGTGTTTGAACTTGGTATAATCCAAAACAACCATTGTGAAGTCTTCAATTTACATATGGCCTACTTTAAGTACAAGTAATGACCCTTTGAAATCTTTACATGTCAATTCATTCCCAAGCTTATTGTGTGGTGGATCTGCTACCTAGGTAGCCAACATCTACCTATTTATATTGAACTTAGACTTGTGGAAGTACTTGGTAGTGTCCGTAGAGCTAATATTTCTGCTTAAAACCTCGTAGTTGTCATAATGTTGCATCGTATCATGAAGAGCCATTGCTTGAGCAATATCCTATATAGGCAACATTAAGCAACCACTAATCTTTACAATCTTTCTTCTTTAGCGGTAGGCTGTCAAAATGAATATTTACTTTAGAGGAGGGTTTGAATCCAATTCTAGTTGTGTCACTTTGTTCTTCATTAGCTTCCTTAGTTACCCTTAGAACCCCTTATTTTTTTGATAACCATAGGCTAAAACGATATTTTAAAAAATCCTTAGTTTTGATGAATTCATCATCACCAATTAGTGTTTGTTGGACCTTTTATCTTACAACTCATGGATCTTAGGGATACGGATGATCTCCATACTTGCTTGTCTCTCATGTGGCGAGGCATCTCCCACGGTTGTGGGGTTGGTTCTCTCAACTTGTTTTGTTTGCATCTCTTTATTCTCTACTCCACCTTCTTGTGTTGTGCTAGATCTAACCTCCACTTCCTTGCTTGATGCTATTCTTATTCTATTCTAAGGAGCTTGGGAAACAAAACCAATCTCCAATTTTTGTAGAGACTCTTCATTATAACCATTAGTCATCATCTCCCTTGACCATTTGTTTCTTCTCCTCTTTGGTAAGATCAATGTTATAGTATAAGTCCTTGATAACAACATCCATCTTTTGGATGGAGTTTTTAGTTTCTTGTAATGCACAAGTTAGAAGGGATCCGTTTTCAACTTCTTGGTCTCCATTGCTTTGAATATTTCCCAAATCAACATCCTTTTTATTATTATTGTATAATCAACACAATCTTTTGTGATATCTTCAATTTCATGGAAGTAATGGGCATCCTCACTTTTTTGGCCCATGGCAATTGTTTTGGTTGCTATGAATATTTCTAGATCATGGCTTTTGTGTTATTGTGTACTTATACACAACTATTTCAAAATTTGAGTTGTTACTTGTAGGATGCATCTATGCCCAATTATAAATTCTCCAAGCCCTATTGAAGAAGTCATCGAAGCTTGTTTTCTTGCCACTTTGAATCTTCATCAATAGACCCCAACCACCTAATAAACCTAAATGAATAAGATTCAACGAGATATGTAGGGGTATTGCAATAGGTGATGCCTTGGATCCATAGACTCAATTACGTATAGGATCAATTAGAATCAAGACTTGTTGTGAACATCTTATAAAATTTTCATTGATACAAATCCAAATCTTACTTTTTCTTTGTCAAGGATGATCTTCTACAAAGGGCTCACAAAGTAGTCCTCAAGCTTTTTGTGCTATGATGTAATGTTCGTGCATGTGTGGACTCCAAAGCTGAAGAGTTTTTTGTATTACATCTTTTGTTTTGTTATGCTTTGCATAATTCACTACCTCTAGCCTTTTGGGCCAAGCCTTGAAATGTGCATGCAAATATAGGAAACAAAGAGGAGAATGGTGCATAAACTTCTTTGGTGTGGATTTCTCTTGTATGCCATTGATTCTCCATTATTGCATGTGATAAGTATCTTACAAAATCTTAGATTATGAGGTTATGGGTGTGTGTGGCTTCATCAAGTACTTTGTCATTGTCACATCCCATTGCTTTGTAAAAGCAGGACAAGGTCATCCTTAAGTAATCCTTAAACAATTCAATGTTAGTGAGCTTGTGTAACATACTCACTTATACTACAAAGTAAATACTTAGGTTTTTACCATAGAAGTAAATACAAGCATATGCTTAAAAATCGGATAGTAAAATATATTTCATTTCCATACATCATTTATTGCACTTGATCAAATATGAATGTATAATACAACTTTTGAAATTGAACTATATTAAATTTCAAGTTGAAAAAAAGAAGATATAACTTTACAATTACAATTCATACATGTAATACTTTCAAGTATACAAGTTTACATAATACAATAATGATATAAGGTCAAGTCTTCCATATTTGGAAAATGCTTCTATTTCACAAGCCTCGACATTGTCATTTGAAAGAGGGAGAGCATCATCCAAGCGTTTTACCTCCAACCATAGAATGACGATCCCCCACACACCTTCCAACTTGAAGTGGCCCTACCCTTCACGAAGAGTATAGACTAAGGAACCCACAAGTATGCCATTTGAGTTTCTAGTGTTGTACGTAACCAATCAACCATACAACTTTAGATATCTCTAACTAAGTATGACCAATCTAATAGGATATGCAATTTGGATCATGTGAACCAACTAATGCAAGCAAAGACTTTTGCATTACTTTGGCCAAAGTTTTGAAACATATCAAACACTTCCTTAGGAAGGGAAGTCATAAGTTCACACACCTCTAACTTGACTTGGAAACCACTTTGACCTCAGGTTTAGCACAATTGATTGTTTGACTTGCTTGTTTGACCTTTCATAAGGATACTCAATCATAAAATAATGACTTACTAAAGTCGGTAAACAACTAAGATGGATATGTTTTCTTGACTTTGAACACTCATGTTATTGCCACTTGTTCAAGTATTGGCACTTAAACCTTGAGAGTAAACTACTCTCCTATTTTCATGCACAAATGATTTACAATGATAACAACAATGTCATCAGCTCGAGACACCTGGTCTCACATTTAGGTTCTTGATTACTTGTCAATTATGTAAAATATAATATTATTGAACAATAATAAAAAGATCACTTCTTTTAAAAGAGTTCAGATTTTTCTATGTTTTTTCTTCATGGTTCTATGCTGTCACAAGGTTCGAATTCAATTTGGTCCTTTAGATGAAATTCGAGAAGGAAAAAAAATCGAAAAAAATTCGCCATTAAATTTGCCTTCTATAAATTTGAATTTTTTTAAAAATGTATAATAAACCAATACAAATAAAACTATGTTATGTTAACTTTGAATATGTTACTAAAAAGTAAAAACATTATATTATAATATAATATATTATAAATTTAATTTAAATAATACTAATATATAAATAATAAATACATTAAATAATAAGCCTGTTTATAGGGCTTGTCGGGTTGATCAGATTGCAAATTTACGTAGAGATTTAAAATGGCATCCACTGGATGAGGGGTGGGTGAAAGTGAATTTTGATGGCGTAATGAGGGGTAACCTTGGCCCGACGGGGGTGGGATGTATTATCAAGGATCATGAAGGAAAAATTGTGGTCGAGAAGGCCACACAATTCGGAATTGGCACCAACAACGAAGCAAAAATGCAGGCAACGTGGCATGGGACTAACTTATGCAATCGTTTGGGTTTCATGAAGATATTTCTAGAGGGAGATTCACTGATAACGATAAACACAATCCACAGAGGTGCAACTCTGAATTTGAAATTAGACAAATGCTTGAATTGAATTTTGAAAGATTTAGAGAAGTTTGAAGACTTTAAGGTGACATATATCGGGAAGGAATTACTAAAGTAGATAAACTATCTAAAATGGCGATTGATTGTAATAATGAGAATGTGGTGGTGAGGTGTTAATGATAATAGGTTAATTTGTGCAAAAGATGACAAGGAGGATGATTTGGGGACTCCATCGGCCATGAGTAGTAAATATAGTGTTAGCAAGTTTACTACAAATGGTGGAGAATGATGGCCAAGGGTGTTTAAATCAGCAGCCCTCCTTCGGCTCTCAATCTCCAACGACGTTGGAAGATGGAGAGAACAATAAGTCTTGGAGCGAAATAGAGGCAAATGGCCTTCAGAGGAGTAGTTTCAAACAAGAGGCTTTAGAGAGTCTTTAATGCAGAGGACATTGACATATTGGAGACGGTGAAGCGGATTTTGGGCACAAAGGGGCTCATATCTTCTTATTACTATTGTGTAAATTTTGATCTCTCCTCACTCTTCATGGCTTGGCTGCTCCAAGCCCAGGATAGTAAGGATTTTGTTAGATGGCTAATGCGATGATTAGTCAAAGCGAGCTGGCGCGAGGGGATGGAGCACTACTTGGGGACGACGGTTGTGGGTTTGGGCCTCTGCCTAGAGGGAAGAATTTGAGCGAGACTTAACCCTCCCCTACAATGGGCCATAGGTGTTGTATTTGATTTGGAGCGGGGATGAGGAGGCAACAAGGATAACCGAGGTGATGGGTTGTATTACCTTGCTGAAGGAGTTGATTGCGACTCACATAGCGCTTGGGACAGAGGTGTTGCTAGCTCTCTCGTTTGGGATAGAGGTGTTGCTAGCTCTCCTAGTTGTGGGCAGTGGGAGTGTGGAGACGACGGACAACATGGAGGATTGGCAATAGTAAGCGGTGAAGTGGATTTAGTGGCGTAGGCATAAGGCTTGTTTTTTTTGTAATTTCCTTGTTTTGCTCATTTTTTGGCATGGGATTGGTTCAATGTAAATTTAGGGTTGGCCCCTTACAACCATTTTAATATATCAAAAGAAAAATATATTAAACAATAATTATATTATAATAAAAATCTAATTTAAACATTTTAAAATAGAGTACAAAAGGATTAAAAAACAAAAAGGCTTAATGTAAAAAACAAAAATATAAAGAAATAACATTTTATTTTAAACAAGAACTAAAATAAAAGCAATCGTTGAACTTGACATTACCGATTGTTTTGATTCGGATTTAACACATTCCTCCGGCTCCGACTATTTGCTCTCCTCGGATAACGTCCTATTTGCTGCAATCAATCATCGATTCGGTTGTGGATTATTCCTCACTGTGGATGCATGTGTGTATTGTGTGTCGCAGATATTCAAGTGCGTGGAGTAGTTTGATCGGGAATAGATAGTTGTTTGTCGTTCAATGAGGAATCAACGGATAGGAAGGACCAATTCATCCCAGCTGTTCTTCTTGAAATGTCCTATCTGCTGCAATCAATCATCCATTCGGTTGCAGATTATTCTGTCTACGAGGAGAGTTGTGAAGATTAATGTTCCAATGGAAAAATTTAAGCCTTGTTGCTGTATGAATTTTTAGGTGAACTAGAACAATTTTTTAGGTTTTCTTTTAAGTTCACCGAATTTCGAACTTCATGGCCGAAATTCAGCGAATCCTGTGACTTAGGTTCTATGCACGAGAACTCAATAATAGTGCTGGTTATATTACAGTATAAAATACCACTTCATTTGTTTGAAAGAATACTATGATGAAGTGTTTGAAATACTTTTAACAAATCAGATTTATAAAGTTGACTACATCTAGTTAACTCAACAGTGAAAGCATCTAGCTTATCTCTTAATTTCATAATCACATACCATAAAATACCCTTGACATAATCTTAAATTAAATATCTATATATATATATATATACATATATATTCTTATCTATATTTCATATATATATATACAAATATTTATATAACAACCTGAAATTATTCTGCAAAGTTGAGAACATGAATCAACATCTCAGCAGCATCATTGAATTATCTCCTGCTACAAAGGGTTATGACTATCTCTTGCACCAGTGTACTCATAGTCATGTAGCCATATCCAATGCCACAACACAAGAACTCCCAACAATTTATCTTCAAGAAATTTGAAGGTACAATATAAATATAGTATCCTTTGGAGTGCAAGGATCATCAGCCAGAAAGTGTGCAGTATCATGTTGCAAGCTGGGGTTTGGGATACTTGCTTCATGAACTGTCTATTGAATCTCTTCATTTTGTGTCTATAAACTTGTTAACTGTTTCATTAGTGACATGATCCATGAGTACAGTTTATTTCATGCTCGCTGCTTGCATTAAATAGCTTGTATTCTGGCAGCAATATCCATTACCATTTGCAGTCACTGTTTTATCGCTGTAGGATACTTTGGTTGTGTTAGGTCATTCCGAAGTTCACTCCTGTTGCTTGGAAGCAATTATGCCTTGAGGACCTCTGTTGATTGCAAATTCTTATGGGCTCCCTATATTATTGGGTGGGCTCTTGCTCGAAATTAACATAAGCATTTCCGATACTAATAGGAATTTTTTTTATTGTGATTCTTCATTTCAAATCTAAGCCTTTCAAATACCTTAATTGATGATGCCAATGGCTTAATTAATTCTTATTCAATTTGAATGTGGATTCTAAATGGTTATATGTTTTATTTACGGTATTCACAATCGGGACATTTTTTCACAAGTGCTTTTGCTTTTAGTAGAAAAATTCAGTATTTTTCTAATTTGGTTGCATGCCAATACTTTAAGCAATTCAGTCAGCATTCACATTTTGCAATTTATTTTTTCATGGTGATTTCAGGTTTCTGAGTGGATGCAAAATCACACCAAGTTTGTCTTTACACCTGGTGACTATGCTATCCAGTTAGATTTGATAACTAAAGTGTATGGCATTGGTAGAGCTGAGAAGCTTTTTGAAGATCTACCTGAGCTTGCAAAGAATGAAATCACTTACCGTTCCCTACTCAATTGTTATGCCAGAGAGGGATTGATTGAAAAAGCAGAGCATTGGATGGAAAAGATGCAGGAGTTGGGATTCGTTACAAATGTACTTCCTTATAATACATTGATGGACTGCTATTTGACAAATGGCCAGGTGGAGAAGGTTCTTTCAACAATCAAGCATTTGAAGAAAACGGATGTACAGCTAAATTCATTAACTTACAGACTTTGGATCAATGCATGTGCTGCTATGTCTAAGATTGATGATGCAGAGAAGATTGTGGATGAATTAAAATCTTCTAATAATGATAGTGTAGATTGGTCTGCATACGTTGCTTTAGCAAACATGTACATTGAGGCTGGTCTTCTAGACAAAGCAAAATCTGCCTTGAAAAAAGTAGAAGAAAAGATTACTAAATCTGACCGCAGAGCGTATGACTACCTTATTACCATGAATGCCTCTATTGGTAATAAGGAAGAAGTTTACAGGGTATGGCAATCCTTAAAAACATCCTTTGATAAATTAAATAATCAAAACTATATGTCAGTGCTTTCTTCACTGGTAAAGCTTGAAGACATTGAAGGGGCTGAGAAGATATTCAAAGAATATGAGTCGTCAAGTTCAAGTTATGATTTCAGAGTCTCTAACATACTTCTTGCTGCTTATGCAAGGGGAGGTATGGTGGAAAAGGCTGAAAGTTTTCACAGTCATATCGTAAAGGAAAGAGGTGAGCCAATTTGTAAAACTTGGGAAATTCTTGCACAGGGCTATTTAAATAGCAAGCAGATGGATAAGGCAGTTACAACCATGAAGAAAGCTTTATTGAGAGTGAGATCTAGTGACTGGAAACCACGTTCTGAAAATGTCATGGGCATTCTGAAATATTTGGAGGAGCAAGGGAATGTAGAAAGTGCAGATGCAGTTTTGAAACTTCTTAGGGATATTAAGTTTGTAAATACAGAGATTTACAATTCACTTCTTTCAACATATGCCAAGGCTGGTAAGGATGCTGATAACATATTTGAACAAATGATGATTGATAAAATAAGTGCTGATGAGGAAACTGATAGGCTGCGTAAAGTTATCAATGACAATAAACATTCAGGTTAAACACCAGCCGTAATTTGAAATTGGTCGCACCATATGGCTCCAGGTTTTCTTAATTATTTTCAACTGGGCATGAAGTTATCAAAGATGAAAATCCTTCAGGTTAATGACCAGCAAGCACCATATGGCACCGGGTTTCCTTATTATTTTTGACTAGGCATAAAGTTTGTTCCACTATATTTCAGTGTTTCATTTTAGCTGTTTTTCTACAGGATAATATCTTAGTTAAGTGGTGAGTTATGATTTATCCGCAGAACTATTAAAATGCATTATGTGCTAGCAATTGTATTGCAGATGATTTTAAATGAGAAGTTTCTGTTGATATATATTTGTGGCTTTATTGCAAGGTATTCTGGGACATAGTGTTAAAATCGTTTATGCTTTTACAAGGCATCTATGCTGATGTTTCCTGTATATGTACCAATATTGTTTCTGGTAAATCTGATTGTGCCAATTGCAGCATTTATTTGTAGTGGTCTGAATAGGCTTAGAGATTTGTATATTTTGCTATAGCATGAAGACTTTTCCTGATTGTCTAGGTTTGTGATATAGTAGTCTGTGGTCGTTTAAACCAACAATTTTGCTTCAGGAAAGGTGAACTTTAGCATAATTTGGGTGCAATGTGTGTTAAAATTCCAATCATGATGACTATTACCTAAGGCTTTGAAAACATTGAATTAATCACACAAATCAGTGAAATTCAAAACTGTGGAAATGAAAAAACAAAAGCATACACAGATAATTACTCCTCATAGCCTGTTTTTCAGTTCTTTGAAAACTGTACAAGAAAACCTCCACAACTGATATAACTTGCACTTGCATGGAAACCAACTGTATTTTACATTCAGTTTTCCAGTCCTTAAGAAAATATAGTCTTTCAATCCTTCGAAAGACAATATTAATGAAATGCTTACAATTTTCTATTTTGTTCATCTTTATACTAATTCAGCTAAAATTCTGATCTTCCAAAATAGAATTCTTATCTCACACAGGAGATGACGTGGAAGATAAGTCTAAACCATTAGTAATTATCTACACTTTATTAAACTTATTTCACTTTAATCACTGAAGTGAAATATAAAATGAATTAACTCGAACGACTTGAACTTTTCCCTGCATGTTTACATTGAACCTGTGCAGAAGTTCTTATCCGAGCTAAAAGCTCAACAATTTGTTCTTGAGAACAAAGAGAGAACTCAGCTATGCATGTTAGATGATTACAAACATATAAAAGCTCGTAGAAGCTGTGCAGTAGTTTTTATCCGAGCTAAAATCTCAACACGTTGTTCTTGAGAATAAAGAGAGAACTCAGCTATACATGTTAGATGATAACAAACATATTGAAGCTCGTAGAAGCATACAAAAGTGATGGTATGATTGAGTATAAGAGCTATATACATATCTGCAACACATTCTTGGCACCACATTAAAATTATAATGCAATTTCATTAATCATGTCATGTCTTCCGAGGTCAGCATTTCAGACTTAAAAAAATAGGCATTAAGCATAAGATGCACTAAGCATCCTGTTTGAAAGTTAATTCAGAGGAAGCTGACTAAAAGTTGTATGTTTTTTGACTTGTAATGTTCACTGCAGTGTGCTAGGTGCATACTTTCTTAATAGTTTCTTGCTCTTTTGTAGCCTTTGGTATGAATTTAATTGCCTTCTTGGTGGGAATACACCAAATTGGAGGAACTCCAATGTGTTAGAAAAGAAATGGCAGTCCTTGAGAAGAGTTGTGAATCTAATACATTAATTTTTATATGGGGATGTCATTTCCTTAATTTCTATTTTTAGCAGGAAATGGAGTATTGTAAGATTCAAGTGAAATGATTTGCTTTAGAATGTTAACTTGATGACAAGCGCTCCACCAAGAATTTGAGAGGACCTGTTGTAACATGAAGATTTTAGAATTTTCTAGATTGTTGTATTTTGCTAATTTTAGGTATTGCAGTTCAGTTTTTTGGGGGTCAAATTTGTTAAATGAAGTTGCACTTTTTTGACATGTTGTGTATATGCACTAAACATTCTAATACTTGTTGATTCATTCTTCGTCTTGCTATTAATGTGTTCTATATTTTTTGTGGAATCAAAATCATTCTAATTTGGAATGTATAATTAGAAAAATAGAATAATTTTGAGTTTTTGAAATTAATTAATTTAGCCACTCAAAGTTCCCACAAAGATTCATCCTCGTAATTCAAACTTTTAGTGACTTATACTTCAAACTTCTAGTGACTTATTTTGGCAAGAAATATGATTGAAATAATGAAACCGATTCTTGGTCTTGTTATAAAGTGTTATGATTGCTGAGTGATATATGCTTCACTACCAAATACCACAGATAGAAGATGTGCGAAAATATGCCATTTGCAAATGATAATGAGAAATAAATAGTGTAGAAACTAGAAAGGCTTACATTAGGATTGTAGATATCGATCTCTTCATGTGCACAGTTCAGATCATCGGTCAAAATAATGTAGAAAGGGATTGGCACACACAAAACCTTCTCCAAACTCACAAAAAAATCTTAAATAAAATAGAGGAATTGTAAATTAACACACAAATTTACTTGCACAGAAAACTTTTGATTTTCTTCATTAAAATAATATCAAACTCTCACAACAAATTCTTAAATAAAATAGAGGAATTGTAAATTAACACAGAAATTTACTTGCACAAGAAACCATTGATTTTTTTCATTAAAATAATATGTATACAAATTTTTTTAGTCGTATATGGATTGATATGCAGCAAATTATTCTCAAACAGGAATCACATATGCAACTAGAAATTAATCTCAAACGAACTATGCTCAAACGTATGAGCTTTTACAAACATAACCATCTCCCAGCTCTTCTAAAGCATTTGCAACATTTGCAACCTCAAACTAGCCGTTCTAACATCTTCATGGGCTGTTGTTTATCAGACCAAACCTACAATAAACATGTCCCAAACTTTTCTCCAAATAAAAGTTACACCTTCTCACTTCTCCCCCAAAATTGCCTTCAAAATTCTTTTTTAGCAATTCTTCCATGGAAAGTGGTTTTCCAGATTCTTCTCCACCTTTATGAAATTAATTTTCATGCTTTTTTGGGCATCTCCAATATAGCATGACCCTTTGTTGTTGCTGCACATTGAATCTTTTGAAAAAAAAACAATTAAAACTTTTTAAAAATCCATTCCGAGCAGCTCTCTAAAGATTGGAAAAAAAAAAGTTTTAAATTATTTTCTTTTTGACTCCTGAAAAAGCAGAAGTCCCTATTTTTTAGGGATCATGGTGGAGTGCTTTAAAACTCCATAATTTCAAAATTCAATGTCTCACAAAGCTTTTTAAAAAAATTGCAATTAAAATATTTAAAATTGTAATTTTTGTTTTTTCACCCAATATGTCAACTTGTCAAAGTTGCAAAGAAATTTAATTG
This sequence comes from Sequoiadendron giganteum, assembly GCA_007115665.2. Lineage (NCBI taxonomy): Eukaryota > Viridiplantae > Streptophyta > Pinopsida > Cupressales > Cupressaceae > Sequoiadendron > Sequoiadendron giganteum. Next base: position 484,584,421 of record CM021108.1, read on the forward strand.
ACAAGTTTAAATATTTGAAGATAAATAATTTTACACCTTTCAATATGAAATTCAAATCAAATTAACTTATTTCAAAATTCAAAAATACTTTCACAAAATTAACCTCTTTTTAATTGACAGATGATTGCCGATTTGCCATGGATGCTCTTGCATCAGACGTCCATCGTAGAAAGAAATGTTTCATGATTTGCATTTAGAAACATATGTGAACCCTATGTGATGGAAAGAAATGTTTCATGATTTGCATTTAGAAACATATGTGAACCTTATGTCTATCTTGGATCCACCTTATTGCGTTGTCTATTGAAATATTCTTATGTACCATTTTCTGCAAACTCACAACATTACCATGCTTCATCTTTCTTCTACTACCCATCATGTAATTCAAAGCATCAAATATATTGGTCCCACCAATATACTTCATCAAAATTAGAACTAAAATTAAAATTATACCTTCTCCTTCATCAAAACAAATGTATTTATTTTTCTCATTTGTTGTTCCACTTTTTCCACCTCCTTCCATTATATCTCCTTTACGAAATTCCACTATTTCTATGCCTTCTGAAAGACATGATATTGCTGCAACTTGTTTTCCTTCACTCAAAACAACGTTAGTACTATCATCAAAAGACTTAATTTCATCATTAGACGACAAATAATTATGACCACTAATCAAAACATTTTCAGCTCCATTGTTCTCAAAGAAATATTCTTCAAAAAACTCTTCATTAACCTTCACACTCAACTCTTCCAATTCAAGTTTATCAAAAACAAATTCTGTTACAACAAACTTATCTACTCCCTCAATCTCTTTCTTATCAAAGGAAACAATAAAATTAGATTTTACCTTACCCTCGGCTACTACTTTCTTTCCACTTGAGATCTCTTCTTCAATTTGAGTCAACAATTCACCTTTCTCATCTTCTTCATGGTTAGTGTCAACAAAGTTAACATATTTAAGATTCATACCATCTAAAAACTTGATTTCATCAACCAAACAAGACCTAGCATTGCTGCAAACCTTACCCATTTCTTCTTTCAATGGCTTCAATTTCTGTTTCACTCCATCCTTCATCAATGTGTACGTGTTGGCATAACCATCGTGCATTGCCTTCCTATCAAATTGCCAAGGTCTTCCTAGAAGAATATAACAAGCATCCATTAGGAGAATATCACACAAAACATCATAATAATAGCTTCCTATTTTAAATTTTACCTCACATTGTTCGCTGATCAAAAGCTTCTTGTCATCTTGTACCCATGCTATCCGATATGGATTCGGGTGCTTCTTCCTTTCTAGCTGCAATTTTCTTACCATTTCATCAGACACAAGATTGTTTGTGCTTCCACTATCAATAATAACATTACATGTCTTTCCTTCACACTTGCATTTTGTCTTAAACAAACTTACCTTTTGAATGAGTTTATCATTTTCATTTAACAGTGTTCTCCTTGCCATTAAAGTTTCACCATCTTCTACTTCTTCGGAATGTGATGATCCTGCATCTTCTCCACTCACATTTGTTGTCCTATTTTGTTTTTCAATCATTCTTCTTGGTCTTTCCTCTTCATGAGGACACTCATATGATTTGTGTCCCTCTTCTCCACACTGGAAACAAGTTAATTTATAATTTTCTCTTCCAAATCCTCTACCTAATCTTCCTCTTCCTCTAAAACTTTGATCATGGGTCTGATTTGAACTCTCCCCTCTTTCTTCCTTGCTTCCTTTAGTGTCTCCAATCTGATCCTCATACTCCTGCAAACTATTTTTACCCTTTCCTCTTTGGTTATTTTCAAACCTCCTATTCATTCTTTCTTCGATTTTTAATGCTATTTGATAAGCATCCTCCATTGTCACGACTCTAACAAGTGAAATTTCTTTCTGAATGCTCGGTCTCAACCTATTTATGTATCTTGCAACCTTTTCTTTGGTCACCTCAGAATGTCCAGTTCTAATAAGAATTCCATGGAATTCTTTCGTACACTCTTTCACACTTTTGCTGCCTTGTCTCAAACTTTGCATTTTCTTGAGCAGGTCCAATTCATAATCTACGAGAATAAATTGTCTTTTAAGTTTCTTTACCATTTTATCCCATCTTGTAATCTTCTTTTTTCCTTTTCTTCCTCTTTCCAATTGAATTTCTCTCCACCAGATTGAAGCATGTCCCTTCAATTTTGTCTTAGCAAACCGTACTCAGTCTGGGTCTCCAACTTTCTCAATTTCAAAATAATTCTTCCATATCATTTATCCAGTCTATCAGTTCTTTTGGATTTAAACTCCCATTAAAGATAGGAACATCAATACTTGGTTTCTTTCCCATTTTGTTAAAACCCTTAACAATGGATCTATTGCAACTGCCGCAACTTCCTCTCTTTGTTCAGAATTCAAACTAACATTCTCTGTGCTTTAATCTTCTTCATCACTCTTTGGGTCTCTCATTCTTGCAAAACCTCTCCTTATCTCATTTTGCAAAGTTTCAACCTGCTTTCTCAAAACTCTAAAATCATCATTCCTAATAAAATTATCTCCTATTCCTCTTTCTCTACCTCTACCACGATGGACTCCTCTTCTATCCATTTTTTTTAATACCCACAACACAATCCTGGTGCAACTGCCTTTCTTCGGCGGTCTGTTACACCCTCAAGATCTTGCTGCTCTAATACTATTAATGTAGAGAGGGATTGACACACACAAAACCCTCTCCAAACTCTCACAACAAATTCTTAAATAAAATAGAGGAATTGAAAATTAACACACAAAAAATTACTTGCATAGAAACCATTGATTTTTTTCATTAAAATAATTTGGATACAAATTTTTTCAGTCATATATGGATTGGTATGCAGCAAATTATTTTCCTATAGGAATCATATATGCAACTAGAAATTAATCTCAAACGAACTATGCTCAAACATATAAGCTTTTACAAACAAAACCATCTCCCAGCTCTTCTAAACCACTTGCAACATTTGCAACTTCAAACCAGCTGTTCTGGCATCCTCATGTGCTGTTGTTTATCAGACCAAACCTGCAATAAACATGTCCCAAATTTTTCTCCAAAGAAAAGCTATGCCCTCTCACCTCTCCCCCAAAATTGCCTTCAAAATTCTCTTTTAACAATTCTTCCATGGAAAGTGGTTTTCCAGATTCTTCTCTATCTTCATGAAATTAATTTTCATGCTTTTTTTGGGAATCTCCAATATAGCACGACCCTTTGCTGCTGTTGCACATTAAATTCCTTTAAAAAACAATTAAAACTCATTTAAAATCTATTCCCAACAACCCTCTAAAGATAGAAAAAAAATAGTTTTAAATTCTTCTCTTTTTGACTCCCCAAAAAACAAAAATAAAAAAGATAGCGTGGGTGCTCACTTCCTAGTCCCTAGTTTTTAGGGATCATGGTGGAGTGCTTTAAAACTCCATAATTTCAAAATCCAATGCCTCACAAAGTTTTTAAAGAAATTTGCAATTAAAATATTTAAAATTGTTTTTTTGCTTTTTCACCCACTATGTCAACTTGTCAATTAACTTGTCAAAGTTGTAAAGGAATTTAATTGACAAGTTTAAATATTTGAAAATAAATAATTTTACACCCCTCAACATGAAATTCAAACCAAATTAACTTATTTCAAAATTCAAATATACTTCCACAAAATTAATCTTTTTAAAATTGACACAAGATTGCCAATTTGCCATGAATGCTCCTGCATCACAAAATCATTTTTTTTTTTGGTTCGAGATCCTGCATACCTTCCACAAAATTAACCTTTTTTTAACTGACACAAAATTGCCAATTTACCATGGATGCTCCTGCATCACAAAACCATTGGTTTTTTTTGTTCCAGATCCTGCATACATAATTATATATCACAAACATATGGAAGCTCGTAGAAGCATACAAAAGTGATGGTATGATTGAGTATAAGAGCTATATACATATATGCAACATATTCTTGGCACCACATTAAAACTATAATGCAATTTCATTAATCATGTCATGTCTTCCGAGGTCAGCATTTCAGACTTCAAAAAATAGGCATTAAGCATAAGATGCACTAAGCATCCTGTTTGAAAGTTAATTAAGAGGAAGTTGACTAAAAGTATGTTTTTTGACTTGTAATGTTCACTGCAGTGTGCTAGGTGCATACTTTCTTAATAGTTCTTGCTCTTTTGTAGCCTTTGGTATGAATTTAATTGCCTTCTTGGTGGGAATGCACCAAATTGGAGGAACTCCAATGTGTTAGAAAAGAAATGGCAGTCCTTGAGAAGAGCTGTGAATCTAATACACTAATTTTTATTGGGATGTCATTTCCTTAATTTCTATTTTTAGAAGGAAATGGAGTATTGTAAGATTCAAGTGAAATGATTTGCTTTGGAATGTTAACTTGATGACAAGCGCTCCACCAAGAAATTTTTTAGCAGGAAATGGAGTATTGTAAGATTCAAGTGAAATGATTTGCTTTGGAATGTTAATTTGTAAGATTCAAGTGAAATGATTTGCTTTGGAATGTTAATTTGATGACAAGCGCTCCACCAAGAAATTGAGAGGACCTGTTATAACATGAAGATTTTGGAATTTTCTAGATTGTTGTATTTTGCTAATTTTAGGTATTTCAGTGCACTTTTTTGGGGGTCAAATTTGTTAAATGAAGTTGCACCTTTTTGACATGTTGTGTATATGCACTACTTTTTGATTCATTCTTGGTCTTGCTATTTGGCATTCTGTCAAAACATTCTACCTGATTGCTGCCTAAATCAGTCAATGTTCTCTTGGAAGAGTGGGCTCTGTTTCTTCTATAACTTTGACTTTTGATGAACATATTCTCTTGCACTTGCTTGGGAAATCCTTTTAATTTATGTCAGCAAAACCATGTGTGTGGATGGTTGGAATATTCATTTCTGCAAACTCATCTTTAGTAACACCTAAAACCAGAGTACCTCATTTTCTCCAATAGTTTGTAATTGATTGTTTTGATGTATATTACAATTCAACCAGAGTACCTCATTTTCTCCAATAGTTTGTAATTGATTCTTTTGATGTATATTACAATTCTGCAAAATGGATGTGACGGACAATCAAGGACTTCAATGTTTCTTCCGAAGAGGCCAAACCTTTAGAAAACTTCTGAATGGGTTGGTTGTATCTTCTCTCTATTGGCTGCAATCCATTAAGAATGGTGTTTCCTGATTGGGAAAGATTATTTTTTAAAGTATAATTTGTTCCACGAAAAAACTAACATTATGCAGTCATTGGTTCACCTCCCTCCATTGATTTTTTTCTTCTACAGAAATTAGTACTCATTTTAGGATTTTGAAAGCAAATAGGTATCTTGGCACTGGTAACAAGTACAAACTTCGCCCTGATCAAAGTTGTGTTTGGAGGAGCCACCTTTGGAAAAGTATAGGACTAGTCACCTGAGGTGATAGTGTGGTGACCATAGCGAAATTTTCACTACCTTGAAATTAACGCTTGGTTTTTCCAATTTCATGGTCGTTAACCTTTGGTGTTTTTCAGTTGAAAATTATATAATTTCACTAAAGTTAAATGCAAAAATATTTTGGTTGTAAGAAAGTCGAGACGTTAAAGCATGGTGCCTACAGAGCTAAAATTTCCTAAAACTATAAAGAGGAGGTATTCATATGAGAAAAGTAAAAGCTACAAAGTATGCTCTTCAAAAATTAACGAGAATATTTGCTTGCGAATAGAAAGCTACGGCTAATGAAATCTTTAGTTTTACTATTTTGTGGTCTCTGTGACTTCACAACAGAGGTATTTTTGTGAGCAAATGTGGAATACTAATGAGGATGATCATGATAGATTTTGAGGATTTCAACGATCCAAATCTTTGCATTATAAATAAACAAGCGTTCTGCATGAGCTGGAGTCCTTGCCTTAAGCAGGTTTGGGTGTAGGGAAAACAGTGTTATGAGTTTTTTTTGGAGTTGGTCTTTGATGATTGCTTTTTGGTTTCTGCTATTGTCTTCTATTTACCATTTAATTGAGCAACAAAACTAGCTTCAACAGGATGATAGCGAATTGATGGGCATGTATATGCTTCCACATAGACCTGATGAAGCACATAATATTTCAGGATGCAGTAACCACAAATCTCTTCAAGAATATCTGAACATTTTAATCTATAATTTCCAAATTCCAACAACATTGAAACAAAATATAATAAAATACTGTGTGGTCTTTATTAAAATACTGTGTTGTCTTTCTATTTCTATGTTTGTAAAGAGGACAAGTCAAAATTGCCACCATAAAATCAACATAAAACATGTAGATATTTAATAGAATGAACATGCATAAAGCACACACATAACATTAATAGACTTGTTTTGATAAAGGAACTTGGGTTTGAAAATCCCAAACAACAATAGACTTTTCACTGGAAAGAAATATCAGAGGAGGATACAAAATTCTTCCCATCTTAGCTGAAATTAATATCCATGATTGGGCCAAGACCCCTCAAATACTCACGAATTACCTTGCTCATTCTAATGTCCCAAAGCCTTATAGCACCTTTTGATCCACCAGATAAAAATAGGTGGAATTCTTGTGGAGCTGAATTTGTTGACCGTGAATTTGCCTGATCTGTTAACTACTATATGAGGAAGCCTTCAATTCAATCCAAGCAAGTTTATAGCATACAAACCTTCCCACATGAAGACTTTCATGGAGAATTATGGCTCCAAGCAGTGCCACAATAACTGTCACCGCAGGATTGAACACAGCTGCCTAGAAGAAGTAGAGGACCCGCTTTCATATTCAATGATACAAGATTTGGGATTTGAAATAAGCTATTCCACCCAAGGTGGCTTGAAGAAAACAAACTGGACACCGCAGGCCCTTTGTACAATGTCATGATGCTTGCACTACAGAAGCTGATAAAAAGTTCCTAGAATGTTTGCACCACAGAAGCTAATAAAAAGTTCCTAGAATTTTTGCTTGCCCTCCCATCGAAGTAATATTGACAGCCGTCTGGAGAAAGATGAGTGCTAGTCTGGAGAAAGATGAGTGAGAGTGAGGAAAACATACAGTTAGGGAGGAAATGGATCATAATACAAATCTACAAATCTATGATTGAAGTAAACAGGAACTCCTTAGGAACCAAAAGCTTCATTAAGCATGAATTATTTATCTGAAGGTAGTAGCCATCAGAAATGTTACCACAGGAACCAGGTTGTTCATGGCTGATGTAAATGTGGGAGAAGTGTAATGCAGCCCTGCAAAGTAGAAAAACTGATCGATGGTAAAGGCCAATCCATTGGGCCTAAAAAAATTGTAGTGAACCTGGAGTTTAATCAAAATGCATGAAACAGTCATGCTTACACACATAAAGCAAGGAGAAAAATTCTGCAGAAAACAGGTAAAGTCATTGGAGGCCTCTTTTCCCTGCATCACCAGAAGAGTTACAAAAGAGAGAAATATTAAACTATTTTCTTATTCAAATTGATTAATCTCATAGATCTATTAAGAAAACCAAACACCTAACTTAATCCTCTTCATCACCATATCAGACATAAAAATTAATCTATGAAAGCTATAAATAATAAGTGGATGGTTCCTGTGTACAGTACCCATGTTTCTTAGACCCGAGGGTTTCAAGCTTGATGGTGGACAATTACGATGGCAGATGGGTATTACAACTTAGCTATAAAAAGTAAAATTACAGAGTGACTCTTTGCAAAGTTATGGATGTTGCATATAAAAAATAACTAGCATTTCTGATCCAAATACAAGCAATTGTGCCCCTAACTAATTATGACTGTTCAAGTTACCTTGTGATGGAAGAATGAGGACAATACTTTAAAAAGAGCTCATAGATTGAGTAAATCCATATAGAAAAAAACGTCTAAAATACAAGCCAACTCTCATGGACTTTAAAAAGAGCTCATAGATTGAGTAAATCCATATAGAACAAAACATCTAAAATACAAGCCAACTCTCATGGATCTAAAAAGAGCATTTGAAACATACCTGTAAAATGATTAGTCAACTCTCAAAACCTGTTGACAGCTTCACTAGCCATAGGTGGCCAAGTAGAACTATATAAATCAAGCCTTCAAAGCAGGCAAATGAACAAGAAAAGTACAAACATTGAACTGTACCTTCTTCAACAAAAAAGACCCAAAACATATATTACTATCTAAGACGTCAATCATTTCCATAATATCATAATGAAACCCAAATAAAACATTTATTGTTTTCTAAACAACGAGTTATTGAATAATGAAGAGCATGCAAGAAAATCATGCCAACAAGCTCAAAGACCCAAAACATATATTACTATCTAAGATGTCAATCATTTCCATTATATCATAATGAAACCCAAATAAAACATTTATTGTTTTCTAAACAATGAGTTATTGAATAATGAAGAGCATGCAAGAAAATCATGCCAACAAGCTCAAAGATTAAAGTTTTCGAGTGCTAGAACCATGATGAACTTTCAGAACAACTGTACTCCAAAGAATAACAACGATACTTTAAAAAGAGCTCGTAGATTGAATAAATCCATATAGAACAAAGCATCTAAAATAAAAGCACCTGAAACATACCTGTAAAATGACTAGTCAACTCTCAAAATTATGAAATAAATACATTCAATTTGTCAGTTTGTCAAAATATGATCAACTTGCTTGCTCATCATGCACCTCACTCAACATTACCATTGCCAAATCACATTCTATCAACACCATGTTATTTTTGAACACTATGAAAGGGCTTCAAAGTGGGAATGCTATATCAAAGGGTAACATTTAGAATATATCATGGGATTCAAAGCAGCCATAATTTTGACTTGAATTCAGTGACTTGGAACACTTATGACTTTTCCAAATGCAAATACGTTGAGATGCAAATAACTCTCTTCATTTTGCAGAGCTCAAACAATGTTTGTGTTTGCATTGGAGTGGTAGATTGAGAAAGTTTTTAAGTTGCGATGAGAGATTTTACACATTTTACAGTTAAAAATATGTGCTGGTTATGTTTAACTCCGAAAAAGTATGAGGATGCAAAATACCATGGGATCTACATGTATACTAGTTAGCAAGTAAGCAAAAAATCTTGAAGTCATTTAGTGCTTTCCTCAGCAAAATCTCAATTGTAATACTATAGAAGAAATGACAAAATGATACAAAAGAACAGAGGAAGGGACAGCCTTAAATAATTAACTATAAAACAGTCACGAGAGACACAAAGAAGCAGAAGCAGGACAAATAGCTGATACCATATGCAGATTGCAGTCACAGGTATAAATATAATAAATAACTGCCATGCTACCCCTGACATAACTGCTACAGTCCCTAAAAGCTGAATTATTGAGAAGGAAAACCAACCCAATCTAGCAACAATTTCTAAATCTAATGCCTGCAGACATGATTTGAATTAGTAGTTAGTCAGCAGCCACTTACTACAAGCTGCACAAGTGAATATATATATCAGTCAATCAGAGTTAAACCCTTCCATTTATTAAAATGTCATTCAAAGAAAAGTTACAAATAATATACCAATCTGTAATCAAATTTATGTAACAGTGGAAATCATTCTATAATTGTATCTTCTAAACAATTTAGAAAGTAATAGAATGACCATTTGCAGTTTTAGAGAGGGAAAGTCTCACAAACCCTATTCAAGATCCGAATATTAAACGAAACCTCAAATACATGATAGATTAGGACTAAAAATGTAGCCAAAGTAATTAAACACTTCAGAAACCTGCTCTGCCAGATCATCAACAAAAGGTATAGTAACATCAGAGGAAACAACATGCGCTCCCAACTGCAAGAACTGTTGACAAAATGTAGAAAATAGCATGGTGTGAGAAAACTTTTAAGATTTAACTAATTAGCAAATGAAATTACAAAAAATATTGGAAAAGATTTAGACTCAAAAACTTGTAGCTACCTTAAAACTGCTCTTGCTCCATGCAATTATGAATTATTGTATAGAGAAAACAGAGATTCATGCTATGATAACAAGAATCTGTTAATTTATTGGAGATAGCTCATGTGATTGAGAAGATGGCATGAAATTTTCATGGTGTACACCATGATTTGAATGGCACATTGCCTTCTTCAAATCTCAAGATTCAATCATAAGCCCCCAAAATAGGGTCAGCTAAGTAAAAGTAGAGATTTCAGCCAAATATGTTTCCATCATGTGTTGTAAGCATTTGGAAAGCAAAGAAGATGATCAATTAAGCATGTGCAAAGAGAGCACTACTATAGACTACCGTTCTATGAGATCATAAATGCATACTTAAGACTCTTGAGCTCGAGAGAAGATACTAGGCTTGAGTTGGCAGAGATTTCTGGAAAAAATAAGGCAGACATTACAATTTCATCCACTCACGGCAGAGATTTCTGAAAAAATAAGGCAAACATTACAATTTCATCCACTCACTCGAATGCAAAGAGAACCAGCTAAATAATTTGCTATCATTTACCTGTTTGTAGTCATTTACAAAAATAACAGTGTGGCGGAAGTCCAATTATCTGCAATGCTGATGAAGAAAACTGAGCAGATTTTGATCCAAAAATATTGGGGTTTTAGAGCTACTAGATTCCCGGGCTCCCTGTTATGCATGTATGCAAAATGTGGTAGAAGAGACGAAGACACGTGAACGCCTCTGCAGAATGCCACTTATTCCACAAGTGCCCTCCCAACAAAAGCTGTTTAAAACTTAGGGAATGACTTATATTTCTCCCCTGCTCGTTGGTGATTGCTGGAAATAATTTCTGTTTTATTTTTAATTAAAAAATATCGGAAACCCCTGCAAAAATACGAGGAACCAACCAGAAAAAAAGAGAAAACGAGCAAAAATAAAAAATCAAAATCAAATCTTTCCAGACATTAGGAAACCACAGTATATTTGTATGTTTGCACGATTTTCAAGGAGGACTAATAATGCAGGCAGAGAGATGAAAACATTAGTCCCTGTTGTAATTAGTCTCTGCCTTACAACAGGGACTAATTGTAGGATTTTCCCGATGTCCCTCTACATGAATTCCAGTTCTTTTTGGGTGTGTAAATGCACATGGCTGCAATATTTGAGGACTTCTTTGATTATGTACTAATTTTTGCCAACAATAAAATTTAAAACTATTTGTACAACTATAAATATATATATTGTTTATCATAATTGTTCACGGTAACATTCATCTTTTTTCTTGTGTTTAAAAAAAAGGCACCCTTATGCTTTAATATTATTATTTTTATTCCTTGATTTAGACTGTGATAGCTATCATTTTTTACATGGAATCAATTTATAAAACTATAATAATATATTTTTCATTTTTAGAAAAATATTAATTTACAAAGAAAATATGATAATTTCATCACATATTTTACAATTTCTTTCAAATAATTTACACAAATTTTAGAGGGTTGATAATTTCATAATCTCATTTTATTCGTGGAAGATGATGTCAACAATTTGAAACAATCCTTGTTTCCTATTCATTCTTTGTCAAAGATTGTTTGATTTGATAAGGGTAAAGATCAAGTGTTGAGTGCCTTGAAAATGTGTTTCTTGTATAAAAAAATATTGAAAATTAAATAATGAAAGAAACTACTTTAATATCAATGTTGATTCAAATTTAATTGAAATTTTAGTTGACATTAACTTAATTGTTGGAAATTTGCGACAGTCCTAAAACTTGTGGTAAAGACAATATATTGGATCACCATCCTTGTATTGCGAGGATCAAAGTGCTAGATACTTTTGGATTAAAAGTAGCCATTATCAACTAGTCAATGCCTAAAAACTCTTTAAAAACAAGTATATTTATTGGTACAATTAGTTTACAAGAGTTTTCCTTTCATCATTCTCTCCAACTCTTTTTTTCTTTTTAGTTAGTTTATAGCTTCCATTTCAAGTGAAATAAATGTGAGCATATAATAACGGAAGATATTTTGTAAGGAGGTAAGCCAATTCTATCATTATGATGTAGTCGAAACTCATAAGAGAATGAACATATTTATGAAAAAATAAATTAATGCATGTGTATAATCCATTGAGAAATAGAAGTATTATTGATTGAAATATATTCTTGTTGTACATACAACTCTAATATTTTCAAGCCTCAAATAAATTATAATAGGGAAGAACTTGCACATGGATGTGAATTTATTTAACAATTCTATTTAGATATTTTTAGAGACTTAAAGTAGAATAAAATAAATAGGAATTTCTAAATGGTATATATGTTATTTAGGCTAATTTCAAAGATAATTTCAATTTTAGAAATAATTTTGTAAATTGAGATTTTCAACCAAGAAGCTTATGCTCAAGATGCATATTTTTAAGTTGATAAACATTCAAAGGTAAAGAGAGATGTTCATCAAAATAGTTTTTTGCTTCAAAATATTTCTATAAGCTAGAAAAACTATGCATGTCAAAGGAGGAATAAAATTTTAATTACTAGTGAAGTACATACTTCATATATTCATTTTTTTTTTGGTTTTGCAAAATCACAACTCATTTGGAAAGAGGTTTGTGTAAACCTAGAATGCAAGTTATATTTCATGATAAATTCTAAGGCTATGAAAGAAGGGTTGTCACTGTCTCTTCTTGTTCCTCATATATTTTGGGGGTTCTTCTGATGTATAGGCATTGGCATACTAGTTTTATGTTGTTGGTAGATCCAAAAAGTTGTAATTATGATTTCATGAAAAAAGATAATAAAAGACATTAAGCAATTAAATTCTTCTTTTAAAATGCATGGGCCATTTTGACTTGCCCAAATCTATTGTATCAAACAAGGACACACTTTATGAATTTTTTTTGAACCACCTTATAGAGAAAGATGGATACCAATCAAAATCAACACAACCTTCCATCCTCAAACTAATATGAAATGGTTGTTGTAAATAGAAGCTTGGTTCAAATAATAATGAAATATAACAAGCACCCAAGAAAATATGATGAATCTTTAAATTATATTTATGATAAGAGTAGCACTCACATCCATTAACAAGTCTCATTTTGAAGCTTATTCATGTTATTTTCCTATAGGCCCACATATTCTTTGGGATAGCATTTAAGAAGGGTGAAATAGACTCAAAGGTGACTAGTGTAGCAAGATTTATTAAGATAATAAAGATCTATCTTAAATTTTAACAATAATTGAATGCCTTAAGCAAAGTATAAGGATAGACATGACCAAAACCATTAAGAACATAAATTCAAGGTGAGAGATATTATGGATTTCATTGAGCAACATAAGACTCCAATAACATATAGAGAGACTCAAAGCTCTAGATATGGATCATTCACCATTCTCTAGATTGTAGAGAATGATTCTATGCTTGAACTACATTCATTCATGAATATGTACTCTAATTATCATTTTTATTTTTTAGAAAAGAGAACTAGAAATTAATATTGTGTGAGGTAAAACCTATTTTCAATCATGAGTGGGTTGATGTGGTAGGGATTGTAGACACCTAAAAATGTCTTGAGCATATCACACATCGAGATTTCACATATTAACATCAATTCTCTTCTAATTCACCTATTTTCATCTATTTAATTAAATAATATCAATTGTTTAATTGAATTCACTATTTTCTCCTATTAATCGAATAATTAATTTTATTTGATTAATTCACCATCCTTCACACTAATATTCTTCTCTTTTGATTAAATAATGTAAATTATTTAATTAACTGTCATAATTTCCTTTGATTAAATAATGTAAATTATTTAATTAAATGTCATTATTTCCCCTTTGATTAAATAATGCTAATTATTTAATTAAAGAATTTAATTCCCTCCACTTGCATAATTAAATTGTTTAATTGGTTAATTTCCTCTCATCATTCAAATATTTCCCTCCAAATGATTTTATTTCCACATGCTCCTAAAATTAAGGGATTCATTATTGTCTCAAGCAATTTGGACCTTTGAATAAAATCCTTGATCCATGCCATTGTGCATTATCAACCCTTGATTTGATTTTTGATCCATGCCATCTTCTCTCCTTCAATTTCATCCTCTGATTATCTTAACCATTGATTCATTCTAAAAATCTATAAATACTTAATTTTATATGAATTCTCATTCACAATCACTTGAGCAACTAAACTCTTGCAAATTTCCTACTCACTATTTGAGATAATTACCTTTCGTGAATCACCATTATCAACCTTCATCAATTCATCAACCTTTGAAGCTTTGCAAATTCAACCATGGATTAGGTTCAAGTTGAGCATTCCAGATCAATCCAGTACTAATCCCCTAATGAGATTGATGTTTGCATTTGTTAATTAGGTTTCCAATTTGAATTGCTTGGCTATTTCATGTTTTAATGGAACTTTGATTAGTATTTGTGAATAATCTAATTGGAATATGGTTTAATTAGATCATTTGTTTGTTTTCTTAGTTAATTTCAATTGCATTTGATCTTGTTAATCTTCCATGTTCAGAGGGATGAAGTGTTAATCAAATTGGAATACAAATTTAGGATGGAATAGTCTAGTAGGATGGAGAAGGAGCTAGGTAATGGTGAGGAGATGATTGTTTTGGAGGTTTAGTAGAAAAATTGACAATTGTTCTAAGGAATTTAGGATTATTTAGGATATATTCAACTAGAGAATTAGTTTCTAGAGGTGGAGAAGATTTGATTATTTTTTTCAAGGTGAATTTAAAATTTCTATATTAAGGAAATCCTATTCCTCTTATATATCTAGATTCTATTTCTTCCATCTTCTCCATAACATTTTTCATTGTCCTACTTATATCCAAGGCTTGCATTACTACACAAACTTGTTGAACAATGGGATCTTGTTGAGAAGAATAAGTGGTAGGGGTTCCTTTAGCTCTATGCCATTCTCTTTCTTTGAATATTTTTATTTTTACTTGATCCTCCCACAATGATTTTGTTTCTTACCTTATGTCCTAATCTTTATGTGACAATTCTAATCCTCTCCTCTAGTGAAATGCTTACTTTATTTGACCAATAAATGAAAGGTAAGGATTTGAAGCTATGCAGTTTTATCATATGAAAGAGATTTAATGTCCTCACTATGTTCCAATCCCTTATAAATTTTAGTGATCTTAAGATTTATCATTCTAGAGGTAGAGAAGATTTTTTTTTCAAGAAATTAAAAATTTCTAGTGAGGAAATCATATACCTCTTATCGATCTAGATTCTATTTCTTTCATCTTCTCCATAATATTTCTCATTTTTCCTTTCATATAAAAGGCTTTCATTAATACTATAAATTTTTGAACAATGTGATATTGTTGAGAAGAATAAAAAGATCTATAGAGATCCCATTATCTTTATGCTATTCTCTTTCTTTGAATATTTTTTTTCTTCATCCTTCCACAATGTTTTTGTTTCTTACCTTGCATCCTAATCTTTGTGTGATAATTCCAATCATCTCCTCTTGTGAAATACTTTATTTGACCAATAGATAAATGGTAAAAATTTGAAGCTATCCAATTTTATCATATGAAAGAGATTTAATTCTCTTCACCATATTCCAATTCCTTTATAAACTTTAGTCATGCCAAAATTTATCATCTATATTATTACCATCCTTGAAAGATGATTCTCTTTAACCTAAAGATGGTGCTCTTTAACCTCCAAATCATCTATACAATTTTCCTCAAAATACTCATAATGAGGGAAATTTCCTTATTTCTTTACTAATTGTGAACCCCTAAACTTGCAAATGCACAAAGACGATAAACATGGTTAGATGTTAGATCAAAATGCATGCAAATATGAGAGATTCCCCATAAAATCCATCTATTCAAGCTAAAATTAGGAAATAAATAACAAAACTCAAATAACAATGAAAACAATCCTAATTAAGCTAATAGCATGATGATCTTATGGGGGAATTGGTGCCAATGAAGTGTTGCAATTGGCCCTTTCCCAATTCCTATGTTGCAATGTTGATGAGTGTGAAATGGTCAAATCTCCAAAGAGATTTGAGCATAACCTTGGTGCAAATGTGAAAATGTGATGAATGTATGGATGAAACGAGCAAAATTAGTTCTCAATTGAAGAGAGTAACTTTGCATGAAGATTGTGGATTTGAGTATAATAAGTTTATTCAAATTGTGGATGTTTGGATGAGAGGAAGAGTCTCTCATTTATAGATTTCCAAAATGGAAGATAGAGTGAAAATAAGCAATGTGGGATCATTCAACATCCAATGGCCAAGTGCCACTTGTCAAGATGTGAATGGTTGAGGAATGAACACATTTTGGTCAATGTGCATGATAAATGCCCTTGGATTCAAATTTGAAATTTGAATGTGACATGTGAGAGGGAAAGAGAAATGAAGTTAATGTCACTTGGCTCAATACACAAGGACATGTAAGAGACATTGAATGCCTTGTTGGAAGGACCAAGTCCACTTGGCCTTTTTGAATTCAAATGAGGGAATATTCCCTTTTGATGCTTTGTGAGGGAAAATAGATGAATTAATAAATCAAAGTATTTGATTTATTGTGCAAGTTGCATTCTCTAGAGGATTTTAGTGAGAGAGATTAGCTTAATCAAGGTTTTGATTAATTTAATGAAGAATTAGGTGATGTGACAATTTAGACTTGAATAGATGAATTAATTTAAATCAGAATTGAGAGGAAATGATTTATTAAATAAATGATTTGATTTATTTAACCAAAGAAGAATATGTTAGATTAAATCAAATAAGGTTTAATTTATTTAATTTAATAGGAGGACTTTAGAGATTTAATTTAAATAAAATGAATTATTTAAATGAATAGAGAAAGATGATTAATTAAATTAAATTGATTAATTTAATCACCAGAGGAGAAAGACTTAATTAAATAAATAATGATTTATTTAATTAAGGGATGAAAAGTGTTGATAAGATGAGAGTATGATTCAAGACGAAATGATGTTAGTAGGATCAAAATCAGGTGCATGTATATTTTACGTGTCTACATTTTGCCCCTCTTTGAAGCAATGTACTTGTTGCATTGATTCAAAGAATAAACTGTTGTGATCAAAGTTTAAAATTTCTTGATTTTTCAGATGCCCCACTATTGCCCCAACGAGAAGAATTACGTGGTATATTGCCCCCTCAAGAGATCGAGTGGAAATGTTCAATTTTTTGATCGAAATCGCAATAAAATGTGAGAGGAGTGGTTCTATTGATCAAAGGATGAATGATAATTTCTTTGATGTAGACAATTATAATAATGTGTATACAGTCATCGACCATGGGTAGCCTCATGTATATTTTGATATAGCACATAGATTTTAGATAGAAATGTTAGTAAAGATAGAAGAATAAGAAGAATAAGATGGATGGAAGGAGGATCCACACAAGTTCACATTATTACCGATGATGATGATGTATTATTTACCAGGAGTTGGGATTTTCAAAGGGCCAATTGCTTTATGTTTGATAACACACATAGGTACGATGCATCAAGGTATAAAGGACCAAGATGGCGTTGTACCTAGTGTGATGGACTTTGACTCGTCAATCAGATAGGAGTATTCTTGTTCACACTTGGCATACAGAAACCTTGGTAGGACGGACCTAACAAAGCAAGTATTCACCAAGTTATTTTACAAGAACATCCAACAAGCACAACAGATAAAAAAGATAACGATCGTTGCTCCATTCCTTTCTCTCTAAACTTGTTTTGTTTAGGCGTCATCGAGAGGTCCTTGGAATGAGCACGAAATAAGATAAGTCAAAAAGACCAAGAGAAGTAAACAAACAAGCTAATGTTCTTCATACCGCTAGCCAGGGCTAAACTAATGTGGGGTACCTGATGCTTATGTCCATCGTGGGAAAGATTCATCCTAGGACATGTAGTGATCAGGGTTTTGATGGGACTGATTGGGTGATAAGCTATTGATACTCTGAGTTGACCAACTTGCTTGCTTACAAACTTAGACTTGAGACTTCTAACGATTAGGTGTTCACTTTGGAACCTGCTAGACTTGCTTCTGATTGACATACCAAAGGGTGGAGGCGACGATTGATTTTATTATGAGTGATGACAATCACAGATGAAAGCGAGATGAATTGGATGCACCATTTTGGGTTTTCAGATATTTTGAGGCTGTTTTTGGTATTTTGTGTCTCAGGGGCCGATCAAGGATGGCCTTGCCTACGTTTAAGCTCAGAGATGACGTAGTTCAGACGATAATTGACTTGACTGCTGATGAGATAGATGGGAAAATAGATTGCCATTTTATTGCGACAGATGCCTAAAGGACTGGTCGAAATGTGGAAAAGATGGGCAAACGGATTGCCAATGCGACGGATGCTTAAGGACTGACCCTACTGTCTTGGGGGATGATCAAAGATCAACCTTGCCTACGTTCAAGCTCAGAGACAACGTAGTTCGACAAGGTGAAAGATTGAAAAGACTCAATGATGAATTTTTTGAAGATTTTTTGATATTTAGACGTGTTTTGGATTTTGAATGATTTGGATGTTTTTGGATTTTTGCATGATTTTGACAATTCGGATATGGATATGTGATGATATCAGTGCTTTGTTTGGGATTTTGTTGAGAACCAAGCTTAATGTTGATCAATTGGATTGATGGATTGATGGATTGATAGTTTGACTAAGTGTGTTAAGTCAAACAAAAGTGATAATGCACTTGTAAATTCTAGGAAGTTGTGTTATCCCAGAGTAAACTCGTACAAAAAGGATAATTTGGCTAGGTGTGTTAAGCCAAATGAGGTGATTATGGATTGGATAATTTGACTAAGTGTGTTAAGTCAAATAAGATGATAATGCAGTTGTAAATTCCAGGAAGTTGTGTTATCCTAGATTAAACTCGTGCACAAGATGATAGTTTGACTAAGCATGTTAAGTCAAACAAGGTGATAATTGATTGTATTCGATTGATGAAGCTTGATTTGGAAAAAAATAGCTTTGATGATTTAATGTGATGCTAACGTGTGCATTAGATGCGACTGATATTGATTGCTTGGATTGATGTTCGATGAAAGATAAAGCTTGATGAGGAACATCTTCCCGTCAAAATATGCCATGGGCTAGTGATTTGGATTCGGCTCACAAATGCTTCGACCAATTTGATTTCACGTTTTCCAATGCTTGGATCACCACATAAGTGTGAAGGATATATGTCAAGATTTATTCCTGAAACAAGATGTAAATATTTTCCCCTAGTGTCTAGCAATGTTTGAACGATTGTGGGTGGATTCTTGGATAGACAGATGAATGAATGGATATGGATCATCTTTCGATAAGATAAGGTGTTCAAAAAGTGGATGCGCCTTTGGATAGTGGTTCAAGGTTCAGATAGCGTTGGGTAGGATGGGATCAATGAAAATGACCCATGTCAAGATGTTTACCACAAGCAAGTGTAAAGTGTGCACCAAACCCTCATCAAGATCTAGATAAGGTAGATAAATGGAAATGGGTTGGATAAATGGTTCATGGATAAATGGATTTATGTTGTCTTTATTATGGATTTATGTTGGCTTTATTATGGATGCGATAAGATGCTTTCTTTTGAACTGGTGCACGTAGATGCTCGATTCTACACATGATGCCTATTTGCTAGGTTTTCATCATGGTACCTGTCCAAAGCGCCACTGAAGTGGTTTTCACTAGAGGACGATTTTTCTCTTTACTATTTTCAATCCATTTTTTTTTTTTTGGATTTTTATATTTTTATATATTTTTGTATTTTCTGAGAGATTTTAAGCTGATGTTGAACCTCCTGGTGGTGCTGATGTAGATGCTTCTTTCATAATGTGCCATCGATATCTTGTTTGAAGAAGCTGCTTTGTCAAGACACGTGCACTTGAAAGCAAATTTTGAGATCCTTGATATGTTTTGCTGATACCGGAGTTAACTTTGTCTTTGTGCGTGCATCGTAATAGAGTGCCTTCTGAATCCTTATGGTGAAGGGTCGCTGCCAATACATGGTCAATGTGAGAATTGGATATCATGTGTAGAGGCGTGGATGGAGTGTGTTTAGGAATAACAGATGGATTGGTTGACAGTTTGGAACCTTTGACTCTCCAAACTTGGGAAGATGAGCAGTAATGGGTGGATATGGAAGTGTGCATGGAATTAGGACCAATTTCTTGATATACTTTGTATGTCGCTTGAGAAGCCTGCATTTTCCTTTGTGGATATCTTTGATGGATACTTTTCCCTGTTTTATTTTTCCCCATAGTTTTTTCGACTGATAGAGTTTGATAGGGATAAATTTTCTTTGTATTCTTTGCTATCCACTTATATTTGATTTGTCCTTCATGCTTCTTAGCTTCTTTTTATTTGATAACATTCTTCATGCTTCGATTCAAGTCTTTCTTTTGACGTTGGTCCCAATTTGTGGATGGGGTGATGGGTGGGTGAATATTCATGACATGGCGGGTTGTAGCATTGGCATTGGTTTCATCATAAAGATTCTTTGTTCCCCCTATGTTAACGTTTGCTCGAGATGAAGTTGCCCCCAGTATTGTGGAGGTATTACTGATATATTGAGATCCCTTGATTGTCGAATAACCAAGGCCTTGACGTTTAGGATTGCCAAAAATCTGCATTGGTTCTAGGATACCCTGTTCATGTAGGCCTAATCCTCTACCTTGATAATTCATCTATTGAAAAAATTTGTCTGCAATAGGATATGATTTTCCTTGGAAACAAGGTGCTACTCCTTCTCTACTCTGTGGCAGATCTTCAAAGGTCATATCTCTTTTATTGATAAGATGATTTTCCCTTACAAAGGTGAGTGATCCAACTTTATAAGTGATAGGATCCTCCATATGTGGGATGAATTTCTGATTGATATCTTTGGTTTGATCTTGTGAGATATCAAATTGTAGTGCTTCTTCAAGAGGTTTTGATGCTTCACTATCCACACAAAAGTCTTCCTCATGATTCATTCTTGATATGCTTTCACATGATGTTTCTGATTCACAACTTCCGTAGAAGCCTTCTTCATGATCTATTTTTGGTATGTCTCTATAGGATGTTTCTGATTCACAACTTCTATATATATCTCCAATTTTTTCCATATTTTGATCATGTGTACCAATGTTAAGAGTAGGAGACTCTTGTTCCTCAGTAAGAGTATGAGACTCTTGTTTTGAATGACGTACAACTGCATGTCCATCCAAAGAAAGCATCTTATGGGTAGATGGAGGGGTATGTGCTATATGGATATGATCATTATTTGTAACATCTTGTAGGAGAGTGGCCATCACCTCATTGTAGTATCTTGCATATAAAAATTCTCGATCTTGATTAATGTTGGAATTGCTTTCAACATGCTTTGGATCAAGTTCTTGACATGGGTCAATTTCAAAGGATGGATTACTTTCAAAGGGTTCTTGGACATCGTCATAAGGCATTGGAAGTGGCTCAATATCCTCTTGATCTTTGAGTGGACTTGGATCAAATGGTGAGTTGAGAATTTCTTCAATATCTGTAACCATGAGGTCAAAGGATGTCAATATGTCTTGGAAAGGTCCATTGCTAGACTTTGGTGAGAGATGTCAATCATGCTTTGGGGAAAAATCTTGAGATATGTCCTCTAACTCGTTAGGTGATGTAGAGACATTTTCAACATTATCATTGGTCAAAGGATCTTGATCATCATTTTGAATGATTGTGATGTGAATCTGTTGCAAGATCTGTTGTTGGAGTAAGGCGTGCATTTTTTGCTGAGCCAACAACGCTTGTTGTTGGTCGTGGTGCTATTGTGCCAACAAAGCTTGTTGTTGCTGTGCCAACAAAGCTTGTTGTTGGTCTAGCTGTTGGTGTGCCAACAAAGCTTTTTGTTGGGCTCCTTGTTGTGCTACTTGTTCATGGAGTGCTTGCAATAGTGCCCGAAATTGTGTTTGCTCCTGTTGAGCCTGGTGCTGGGCTTGAGCTTGTTGGGCTACTTGAGCCACTTGTGCTTGCTGAGCAGCTGGTTGTGTAGCTTGTTGGGCTTGGAGTGCATTTTTGCGGGAAGCTTCTTGAGCAGCTTGCAACATGATGGAGAATGAATTGTTCATGTTGTGTTTTGGCGGTGGTGGCAGTGGTGGGTTGGGGATGATGTTGATTGTTGGGGTTGCTTGGATGGTTGCCACCTGCCGTTGCGATATTGATGGCAAAATGGGATGATTTGGTATGATGTTTTGATTCGGCATTATAGGTTGAATTTGAACTTTTTTTGTGGTTGAGAATCATATTGCCTTGATTTAGGTAGCTTTGATTTTGCATGGTGCTACCTTGACTTGAATCAACATGTGGATTTGTCAACATATTGCTTGGATTTTGGACAACATTGGGGGGATTTGCAATCGTATCTATCCCAAAATTCACCAAGTGTGGACTAGAAATGTTCACGTTCAACAAACTTGTATTTGGCATGTATGGATTTGGTGGGATAATGTTGTTTGGAAAAATCATGCATTGAGTGTTTGGTTGATAGATTTGCATATTTGGACTTGGATTTAAATATACCATTGGGAAAGGTGTTCCAAACTTTGGATTGGGCATACTCACATTTGTTGTACTTTTGAGGTTTGGAGGAGATAATGATGCCATGTATAAATGTGATTTTTGATAATCAATTGGCTTTGTGAGACTTGGATAGTTTGGTTGACTTGGATTGGGCATACTCACATTCGTTGTACTTCTCCACCTTGTTAGACCATTACATCAACTTATTCTAATTGCAATCCCACTCCATCCTCGCTACCTCAATCCCATCCATAATAATTGGATTTTGCAAGGGCATCCTTATGATACATAATGGAACAAAATAATTTACTTCATTAATCAACAAGTAATTCAATTCAAATATGAAAACAAATATAGATTTGTTCTTTTGATGTCAAAAGTGCCAAAAACAACATGGTGGGGATCGTTAAATTTATATTGTATAATCATTTACATGATATTTTTGGATCGTTAGATTTATATTGTATCTTATTTGGAGAAGAGAATACATGAATACAAGACACATGTCTTCAATTTAAACATGGATTAAGATATATACTTTTTTACATCAATGAATACTTCAAATTTAACGTAGAGCTTCTTCAACCATGGAAATCTCATAGCTTAGAGATCCTTCACCATCATTGCTTTATTTATTATAGTATTTATTAATATTCATTATGGTCAAATTTGTGATCTATCTAGGGAAAATAAATATCAAAATTTTATGATAAAGAATCCATAAAATTTCACCTAAAATACAACGGAAAAAGCTAACTCCTAGAAAAAAATCACCTATGTATATAGCATGATATCGTACCTCCCATCCCCCATCCCCCGCGGTGGAAAAAATGACCCCAATGAAAAAGGTGGTAGGACAGACAAATAGCACCGATGAAAAAACTTGATGGTCGGACGTTAAATTCGTCATGCCGTTGCATGTCCCATCATCGGGAAAATGTTTCAGCGCCAATGGGTTTTCTAAATCATATTTCGGGATGGACAAAAACCCCAAAAAATGTGGCATTCGAAACCATTATTTACAAATATCAAAAAGCCTAGATGAGGTCCCATTTTCTAAAACAAAATTTTGGTGGAGAGTAATGGGAAGGAGTTGTAGGCATTCAGAGCTAGAAAGTATGTATATCCGCTTGAAATATTTTCCATTTTCCCATTTTGCCTAGGAACTTTGAAGAAACGAACAACCATTCTGCAGGGTTATGGTTTATGTGATTTTATGTTGAGGGTTTTATAATTTTTGTTTCCTCATGTTTGTTGGTTTTGAAATTTTGTGCTTGCCGAATGAAATAGCTGACAACCCATTGTGGAAATATGAGTGAAATAAAGTGAATATCGTTTACAAAAACCAAAAAACATGCCGAATATACTGTGAACCCCTAAACCTGCATATGCACAAGAGTAACAAACATGGTTAGATGTTAGATTCAAATGCATGTACACAAGAGTGAGAGATTCCCCACAAAATCCATCTATTCAAACTAAACTAGGAAAATAAAGAACACAATAAACTTGAAACAAAAGAGATCAAATCCTAGTTAAGCTAATAGCATGATGATATTATGGGGGAATTGGTGCCAATGAAGTGTTGCAATTGGCCCTTTCCCAATTCCTAAATAGCAATGTTGATTGGTTTGAGCAAATGGTCAAATCTCCAAAGAGATTTGAGCATAACCTTGGTGCAAATGTGAAAATATGATGAATGCTTGGATGTGATGAGCAAAATTAGTTCTCAATTTTAGAGAGTAACTTTGCATATGAATTGTGGATGAGATGGATTTGAGTATAGTAAGTTTACTCAACTTGTGGATGATTGAATGAGAGGAAGAGTCTCTCATTTATAGATTTTCAAAATGGAAAAGAGAGTGAAAATAGGCAATGTGGGATCATTCAACATCCAATGGCCAAGTGCCACTTGTCAAGATGTGAATGGTTGAGGAATGAGCACATTTTGGTCAATGTGCATGATAAATGCCATTGGATTCAAATTTGAATTTTGAATGTGACATGTGAGAGGGAAAGAGAAATGGATTTAATGTCACTTGGCTCAATGCACAAGTACATGTAAGAGGCATTGAATGCCTTGTTGGAAGGACCAAGTCCACTTGGCTTTTTGAATTCAAATTGAGGGAATATTCCCTTTTGATGCCATGTGAGGGAAAATAGAAGAATTAATAAATCAAAGTAATTGATTTATTGTGCAAGTTGCATTCTCTAGAGGATTTTAATGAGAGGGACTAAGTTAATCATGGATTTGATTATTTTAATGAAGAATTAGGTGATTTGACAGTTTAGACTTAAATAAATGAATTAATTTAAATCAGAATTGAGAGGAAATGATTTATTAAATAAATGATTTGATTTATTTAATCAAGAAGGAACATGTTAGATTAAATCAAATAAGGTTTAATTTATTTAATTTAATAAGAGGACTTTAAGGATTTTAATCAAATAAAATGATTTATTTAATTAAACAAGGATGTAAGGTTAATTAAATTAAATTGATTAATTTAATCACTGAAAGAGGAAGACTTAATCCAGTAAATAATGATTTATTAAATTAAGAGATAGAATGTGATGAAATGCTGAGAATATGATTTAGGAGGAAGTGTTGTTAGTAATTGGGATTAGGTGTGCCAAAATGAACTTTTACATTTTCCATGTCTACATTTTGCCCCTCTTTGAAGCAATGTACTTGTTGCATTGATTCAAAGAATAAACTGCTGTGATCTAAGGTTCAAAATTTCTCAATTTTTTCAGATGCCCCACTGTTGCCCTAGCAGAAGGATTACGTTGGTATACTGCCCCCTTGAGAGATCGAGCGGAAATATACGATTTTCCGATTGAGATCGCGATAAAATGTGAGAGAAGTGGTTCTATTGATTAGAGGACGTAAGATAATTATTTGATGTAGACAATTCTGATGATGTATAGACAATCATCGGCCATGGGTAGCCTCGTGTATATTTTGATACAACACACTGATTTTAGATAGAAATGTTCGTAAAGATAGAAGAATAAGAAGAATAAGATGGATGGAAGGAGGATCCACACAAGTTCACACTATGATGATGATGATGATTTGCATTGCTAGGAGTTGGGATTTTAAAATGGCTAATTACTTTATGTTTGATAAAACACATAGGTACGATGCATCAAGGTATAAAGGACTAGGATGGCGTGGTACCTAGTGTGATGGACTTTGACTTGACAATCAGATAGGAGTGCTCTTGGTCACACTTGACATACGAAAACCTTGCTAGGACGGACCCAACAAAGCAAGTATTCGCCAAGTTATTTTACAAGAGTATCCAGCAAGCACAACAGATAAAAAAGATAATGATCGTTGCCCCATTCCTTTCTCTCTAAACCTGTTTTGTTTAGGCATCATCGAGAGGTCCTAGGAATGAGCACAAAATAAGATAAGTCACAAAGACCAAGATAAAGTAAACAAACAAGCCAATGTTCTTCATACCGCTAGCCAAAGCTAAACTACTGTGAGGTACCTGATGCTTATGTCCATCGTGGGAAGGATTCATCATAGGACATGTAGTGATCAAGGTTTTGGTGAGACTGATTTGGGTGATAAGCTATTGATACTCCGAGTTGACCAACTTGCTTGCTTACTGACTTAGACTTTCACAACTTTTGACGATTAGAGCGTTCACTTTGGAACCTGCTAAACTTGCTTTTGACTGACTCACCAAAGGGTCAAGGTGACGATTGATTTTATTATGAGTGATGGCAAATCACAAGTGAAAGTGAGATGAAATGGATGCACCATTTTGGTTTTTTCAGATATTTTGAGGCTGTTTTTGGTATTTTCAAGATTTATGATGAACAAACTAACTTAAAGACCTATCCTAGGGGTCTCGGGAGCTGATCCATAGATTAGCCTTGCCTACGTTATACACGCAGAGACCACGTAGTTTGATTGATGATAATCTTGACCTAATGAAAAGATAGATGGGAAAACGGATTGCCAATGCGACAGACGCCTAAAAGACTGACCCTAATTGTCTCGGGGGATGATCAAAGATCAACCTTGCCTATGTTCAAGCTCAGAGACTACGTAGTTCGAATAACAACAGACTTGACTCAATGATAAGATGGACAAATAGATTGCCATTTTATTGCTTAAAGGACTGACTCAAAATGCAGACCAGATGGGCAAACAGATTGCCAATGCGACAGATGCCTAAAGGACTGACCCTAACTATCTCGAGGGATGATCAAAGATCAACCTTGCTTATGTTCAAGCTCAGAGACGACGTAGTTCGACAAGGTGACAAACTGACAAGACTTGATGATGAAATTTTTGAAGATTTTCTGATATTTTGACATGTTTTTGGATTTTTGATGATTTGGATGTTTTTGGATTTTTGATGTTTATTTTTCTGATGTTTTTGGATTTTTTGCATGATTTTGACGATTTGGAAGTTGATATGCATGACGATATCAGTGCTTTGTTTTGGGATTTTGTTGAAAACCAAGCTTAATGTTGATCAATCGGATTGATGGATTGATTGTTTGACTAAGTGTGTTAAGTCAAACAAAAGTGATAATGCACTTTGTAAACTCTAGGAAGTTGTGTTATCCCAGAGTAAACTTGTACAAAAGTGGATGGTTTGACTAAGTGTGTTAAGTCAAATGAGGCGATTATGGATTTGATAATTTGGCTAAGTGTGTTACGCCAAACAGAGTGATGATAATGAACTTGTAAACCCAAGGAAGTTGTGTTATCCTGGAGTAAACTCGTGCACAAGATGACAGTTTGACTAAGTGTGTTAAGTCAAACAAGGTGATGATTGATTGGATTCGATTGATCAAGATTAATGAAGCTTGGTTTAGAACAAAATTGTTTTGATGATGTGACGCTGAAGTACACAATAGATGCAACTGATATTGATTGGTTGGATTGATGTTCGATGAAAGATAAAACTTGATAAGGAACATCTTCTTGCTGTCAAAATATGCCATGGGCTAGTGATTTGGATTCGTGCTCTCAAATGATCTAACCAATTTGCTTTCATGTTTGCCAATGTTTAGATTACCAGATAAGTTAGAGGATATAGGTCAAGATTTATTCCTTAAGCAAGATGTAAAATGTGCCCCTAGTGTCTAGCAATGTACAGAATTCCATGGGTGGATGGATGGATGGATATGGTAAGCATCCAAAGGATGCAAAGGATTATCTTGTGACAAGATAAGGTGTTCAAAAATCGGATGCGCCTTTGGATAGTGGTTCAAGGTTCAGATAGCGTTTGGATAGGATCAATGGAAATGATCCATGTCAAGATGCTTATCACAAGCAAATGTAAAGTGTGCACCAAATTTTCATCAAGATCAAGATAACTTGGAGTATGGATGCAGATGGATGAAAATGGATGATATGGCTGGAATGTTGGGTTTATTATGGATGTGATAAGATGGTTTCTCCTGAAAATGGCGCACGTAGATGCTCGATTTTACACATGACGCCTCTTTACCAGGTTTTCATCATGGTACCTATCCAAAGTGCCACCGAAGCAGTTTTTGCTAGAGGATGATTTTTCGCTTTACTGTTTTCAAATCCTTTTTCTGATTTTTTTGGATTTTTTGTATTTTTTGATTTTTTTGTTGTCACCAAGATGCCTGTTTGCCAGGTTTTCATTAAGGTGACCATTTTTTCAGGATATTTTTCTGATTTTTTTGTATTTTTTGAGAGATTTTAAGCTGATGTTGAATCACCTAGTACTGTTGACATTGATGCTTCTGTCATAACTTGCCATCGGTAGCTTGCTTGAAGAAGTTGCTTTGCCAAGATACGTGCACATGAATGCAACTTTTGAGATCCTTGATCTGTTTTGCTGATACCGGAGTTAACTTTGTCTTTGTGCGCACATTGTGATAGAGTGCCTTCTGAATCCTTATGATGAAGGGTCGTTGCTAACACATGGTTAATGAAAGAATTGTATATCATGCATGGAGGCATGGATGGAGTGTGTTTAGGAATAAAAGATGGATTGGTCGATAGTTTGGAGCCTTTGACTCTCCAAACTTCGGAAGATGAGCAATGATGGGTGGATACAGAGTATGCATGGAATTAGGACCAACTGCTTGATACACTTTGTATGTTTCTTGAGAAGCTTGATTTTTCCTTTGTGAACATCTTCGGTGGATACTTTTCCCTTTTTGATTTTGTCCCATCGTTTCTTCGACTAATGGAGTTTGATAGGGATAGTATTTCTTTGTATTCTTTGGTATCCATATGTATTTGGTTTGTCCTTCGTGCTTCTTAGCTTCTTTTGCTTTGATAATGTTCTTCATGCTTTGATTCAAGTCTTTCTTTCGTTGTTGGTCCCAATTCGTGGATGGGGTGATGGGTGGATGGAGATTCATGACGTGGCAGGTTGTAGTATTGGCATTGGTTTCATCATAAGGATTCTTCATGCTCCCTATGTTGACATTTGCTTGAGACGAAGCTGCCCCCAGTTTTGTGGAAGTATTACTGATATGTTTATATCCCTTGGTTGTTGAATAACCAAGGCCTTGATGCTTATGATTTCCAACAATCTGCACTGGTTCTAGGATACCCTGTTCATGTAGGACTAATCCTCTACCTTGATAATTCATCTGCTAAAAAAATTTCTCTGCAATAGGATATGATTTACCTTGGAAACAAGGTGCTAATCCTTCTCTGCTCTGTGGCGGATCTTCAAAGGTCATAGCTCTTTCATTGATAAGATGATTTTACCTTACAAAGGTGAGTGTTCCAAGTTTATAAGTGATAAGATCCTCCGCATAGGGGAAGACTTATTGATTGATATCTTTGGCTTGATCTTGTGAGATATCAAATTGTAATGCTTCTTCAAGAGGTATTGATGATTCAATGTCTTTGCAAAATTCCTTGCAAAAGTCTTCCTCATGATTCATTTCACGGGATGTTTTTGATTCATGACTTATGTAGGAGCCTTCTTCATGACCCATTTTTGACATGTCTTTGGATTTCTCTATATCTTGATCATGTGCACAAATGTTAAGAGTATGAGACTCTTGTTTTGAATGAAGATCATCTACGTGTTCATCCAAAGAAAGCATATGGGTAGATGGAAGAGTATGTTCTATGCGGATATGGTCATCATTTGCAACATCTTGTATAGATAGGAGATTGTCCATTATATCGTTGTAGTAGCTTGAAGATACAAATTCTCGATCTTGAGTGATTTCGGAATTGCTTTCGACATGCTTTGGATCAAGTTCTTGACATGGGTCAATTTCAAAGAATGGATTTCTTTCTTGGATATCTTCATTAGGCATAGGAAGATTCTCAAATTTCATGAGGTCAAAGGATGGCCATATATTTTGGAGAGGATCATTGCTAGACCTTGGTGAAAGATGTTCATTATGCTTTGGAGTGAATTCTTGAGATATGTCTTCTAACTCATTAGGTGATGTAGAGACATTTTCAAAATTATCATTGGTCCAAGGATCTTGATCATCATTTTGAATGATTGTGATGGGAATTTGTTGCAAGCTGTGCTATGAGAGTAAGGCTTGCATTTTCTGCTGAGCCAACAACGCTTGTTGTTGGTCGTGCTGCTATTGTACCAACAAAGCTTGTTGTTGGTCTAGCTGTTGTTGTGCTCCTTGTTGTGCTACTTGTTCATGGAGTGCTTGCAATAGTGCTCAGAATTGTGCTTGTGCTTATTGAGCTTGGTGTTGGGCTTGAGCTTGTTGGGCTACTTGAGCCGCTTGTGCTTGCTAAGAAGCTAGTTGTGCAGCTTGTTGTTTTTGGAGCACCTTTTGGTGGGCAGCTTGTTATGCGGCTTGCAACATGATGGAGAATGAATTTTTTATGTTATGTTTTGGCGGTGGTGGTGGTGGATTGGAAATGGTGTTGATTGTTGGGGTGAGCAGAAGAGTCTCATTGATTTCCAAGGTTTGAGTGGTGAATGGTGTGATTGAGATTATTGGTCTTTGAGACATTTGAGGAACAGTAGATGTGTTAACCGTTGGGGTTGCTTGGATGGTTGCCATTTGTTGTTGCGATATCGATGGCAAAATGGGAGGATATGGTATGATGTTTTGATTCGGCATTATAGGTTGACGTTGAACATTGTTGTGGTTGGGAATCATATTGCCTTGATTTAGGTAACTTTGATTTTGCATGGTGTTACCTTGACTTGAATCAACATATGGAGTTTTCAACATATTGCCTGGATTTTGAACAACATTAATGGGATTTGCAAACATGTCTACCCCAAATTTTACCAAGTGTGGATTTGAAATGGTCATGTTTGGTAAAGTCCTACTTGGCATGTATGGATTTGGTGGGATAATGTTGTTTGGAGAACTCATGCATTGAGTGTTTGGTTGATAGATTTGCAGATTTGGACCTGGATTTAAATCTACCATTGGGAAAGGTGTTCCAAACTTTAGATTGGGCATACTCACATTCGTATCGTTGAAGTTGGGAGGAGATAATGATGCCATGTATAAATGTGAGTTTTGATAATCAATTGGCATTGTGAGACTTGGATAGGTTGGTTGACTTGTATTCCTCATGATGGATGGATCAAGTTTATATTCCATGTCCCTCTTGTGTTGAGATCAAGTTTGAACCATAAAATGAAGATCAATTTTCAAGAATGCAAGAGATGAACCTCTAATTCTTTAGATCGGTCTAAACCTTAGGTTCAAACAAGCGAAGAACTAGGATAATTGAAGGATCAAAGTGATGACGAGGATGAGATAAATGAAAGATGAGTGATACGGATGAATGAAACTCTTAAAGAAACTTGGAAGTAAATGCTAAAATTTTTAGGACTTTGATTGATCATGATTGGATTGATGGTTTGACTAGGTGTGTTAAGTCAAACAAGAGTGATAAATGTAATTGTAAAACTCTAGGAAGTTGTGTTATCCAAGAGTGAACTCCTACAAGATGGTAGTTTGACTAAGTGCGTCAAGTCAAACGAGGTGATGATTTGATAATTTGGCTAAGTGTATTAAGCCAAACAAGATGAACTCGTAAACCCTAGGAAGTTGTATTATCTGAGAGTGAACTCATGTACAGGATGATGGTTTGACTAGTTGTGTTAAGTCAAACAAAGTGATTTGATTTCGCCTAGAAGTTTAGCATAATAGATGTTTACACAGTTTCCACGAGCTGTTGGTGAGATGGAATTTGATTGATTTTTGGATGGATGAAGTGATGATTTTTATCCTAGATGACCCTAGGAAGACTTACTTACAAGACCAAGGTGGTGAAGAGCATGCTTTTTCCTAGAAGTAATTCAAACCAAAAGACCAAAGTTTGCATGAAAACCATACGACCCAAAAGAGAACAAGCACATGTGTGGTTCAATTTGTCGTTTATCTTGCTTAATGAACTCTTTGTTACCAAAGGCACTTGCTTGCTTATGTTTCAAACTATGTGTCTAATGTCCCACTTCCGTTCTCATCCCACAAGGTCCATTGTGTGGAAATCGAGGAAAATAGGGCAAAAATTATGTTTAACCTTGTTGAAAATAAATGACGGTAGAATTCAAACACTTAGAAACCTCTAGGGATAGAATCCCTAGGGAAAGCAAGAGTGCTTTGAATTCGTCAAAGCTATTTTTCTCCCATAAGGTGTTTGAAATTTGAAGGTCTTGTGTATGTTTGTTTTCAAGTGTTTTGAGGACCAAGCAATGTGTTCTTTTCTTCAAACACTTTTACACTCCTAGGATGATGAGGCAATATCTTGTTGGGTTCCCACTTGGATAAATCCAGTTGCGCATATCTTGTGCGAATGGTTAAATGCTTGACCACACTGGCTCCCCTCCACGACACTCACTTATTCGGGTTAGCCAAGCATTAGTACCCATGAATATCCCATGGCATACTTTCCATTTCCACAACAAGATCACACGTATAACGTGGGGTGGATTCAAAGGACATGACCTTTTGCACCAACAAGATAGACAAGGTTTTGGCCTTTTTCTAAACAAAGGGTTCTAATTCGAGCATTCCGTTTGTGGGGGATTATCCAACATCGGCGAGAGTCCATTGCTGTCCATCTCGTCGGAATAATCCTCGTGATTCTTGAACTTTCCTCAAAAATCCACACTTATATACCGGTTGGAAGTCGCTTGGCTTTAGCGTGTTCCCTGTTGGGTCGTTCCCTTGGGTGATTACTTGTTCACACAAGGTAGACCCTCTAAGATAAACAAAAGTGAGCTAACATATCCCGTCGTTCACACAACCTTTGTTGAAAAAAAAAGGGGAAAACCTTCGCAATATGTCGTGCTCACACTCGCATGTTTTGTTCAATTTTAAGTGCCCAAATTGAAATGTGGAGGCAATATTTTTAACAACCTAATATTACCAAAATGTTTTTGATTCTCAAGATCGCAATGAAGCGCGAGAGAAGGGCATACACATTTTGAATGATATTAACTTGTAAAAAAGATTGCAAAACATGGAAAACATTTGTTCATTTTAAACCTCAAAGCAATGATGACTTCTTTTTAAGCACCAAATGAAGTGTGAGTTTGCCTTGTTCAATTGTTACCTTTTAAACAAAATCTAGTGTGTTTGCCTAAAGTTCTTTTTAACCCCTTGGCAACTTTTGAAAAATAAATTTGATTATTCTTTTTAGAGCCCAATGGAAATCTAGTGTCCTAAGATCAATGAACTTATCAAATTCTTTAAAGAGTGTTCAAAAACACTTTAGTGTTTAAAAACACTTTGTACAAAATCAGCATGAGCATAATGAATCTCCTACTTTGTTTAAAAAAAGGAAATTTTCTTGTTCTTTTTAAACCCAAAATAAATCTAGTGTTCTAAGAGCATAAAGGCAATCAAATCCTTAAACTTGGAATTATAATTGCTTCCAAGAGTGTCTAAAGACACTTGATACAACAAAGAAAAAGATGTCATAAGAAGATTTGTTTTTGTTTTCTCCTCCCTTTTTGATTTCCTAACCTGCAAAAGTGCTCAAAATATTAGATGAGATCAAGAAACAAGAAGATATAGGGGTTAGATAAAAGATTAAGCATATAAACCATAAAATTTAGACCAAGTTTCATGGTGTTTTGACATTAGGTGAAATTTTGAAAATTTTAACTCAATAAAAGTTAAGAAACACCTATACCATTAGATAGCTTATGAAATTCTACCCCATTTCAAAAAAAAAAAACTTTGAAAAAGACTAAAAAATGACCAAGATACGGCCATTTTAAGTTCGAGTAAAAAAACAGGAAATCAAAAGCGGCGTTGTTTGCAGAAGCGGCTCTGTTTGGAGCAGAAGCGGCTCTGTTTGCAAAAGCGGCTTTGTTTGGAGTAGAAGCGGCTCTGTTTGACCTGGGAGCGGCTCTGTTTCAGTTTTAAGTGGCTCAATATAGCGCCGCGTGGCTCTATTTGCAAAAGCGGCTCTATTTGACCTGTGTCTGCAAAAAAAAAAAGAAAAACACGATTTTTTTTGAAAAAACATGATTTAAAAGTTTGAATGCCCTCCTTCTAGTGCCAAAATGTGAACGCCTAAACCTGCATATGCACAAGAGTAACAAACATGGTTAGATGTTAGATTCAAATGCATGTACACAAGAGTAACAAACATGGTTAGATGTTAGATTCAAATGCATGTACACAAGAGTGAGAGATTCCCCACAAAATCCATCTATTCAAACTAACCTAAGAAAATAAAGAACACAATAAACTTGAAACAAAAGAGATCAAATCCTAGTTAAGCTAATAGCATGATGATATTATGGGGGAATTGGTGCCAATGAAGTGTTGCAATTGGCCCTTTCCCAATTCCTAAATAGCAATGTTGATTGGTTTGAGCAAATGGTCAAATCTCCAAAGAGATTTGAGCATAACCTTGGTGCAAATGTGAAAATATGATGAATGCTTGGATGTGATGAGCAAAATTAGTTCTCAATTGTAGAGAGTAACTTTGCATATGAATTGTGGATGATATGGATTTGAGTATAGTAAGTTTACTCAACTTGTGGATGATTGAATGAGAGGAAGAGTCTCTCATTTATAGATTTCCAAAATGGAAGAGAAAGTGAAAATAGGCAATGTGAGATCATTCAACATCCAATGGCCAAGTGCCACTTGTCAAGATGTGAATGGTTGAGGAATGAGCACATTTTGGTCAATGTGCATGGTAAATGCCATTGGATTCAAATTTGAATTTTGAATGTGACATGTGAGAGGGAAAGATAAATGGATTTAATGTCACTTGGCTCAATGCACAAGGACATGTAAGAGGCATTGAATGCCTTGTTGGAAGGACCAAGTCCACTTGGCCTTTTTGAATTCAAATTGAGGGAATATTCCCTTTTGATGCCATGTGAGGGAAAATAGAAGAATTAATAATTCAAAGATTGATTTATTGTGCAAGTTGCATTCTTTAGAGGATTTTAATGAGAGGGACTAAGTTAATCATGGATTTGATTATTTTAATGAAGAATTAGGTGATTTGATAGTTTAGACTTAAATAGATGAATTAATTTAAGTCAGAATTGAGAGGAAATGATTTATTAAATAAATGATTTGATTTATTTAATCAAGAAGGAACATGTTAGATTAAATCAAATAAGGTTTAATTTATTTAATTTAATAAGAGGACTTTAAGGATTTTAATCAAATAAAATGATTTATTTAATTAAACAAGGATGTAAGGTTAATTAAATTAAATTGATTAATTTAATCACTGAAAGAGGAAGACTTAATCCAGTAAATAATGATTTATTAAATTAAGAGATAGAATGTGATGAAATGCTGAGAATATGATTTAGGAGGAAGTGTTGTTAGTAATTGGGATCAGGTGTGCCAAAACGAACTTGTACATTTTCCATGTCTACATATACTACGAGGTTGGAAAATGCAACAAGGGTTCTGCAATGAAATGGTATATTGTGAAAACCATATAAAGCCTAAAACATCACCATTGTTGACATTCTTATTTTGAACGTTGTTGGGTTTTCATTGGGGAAAGTGGTATTTATTTGAAATGCAAGGTTGTTAATGTTTTTTTTGTGTTGAGGGTTTTCTAATTTTTGTTTCCTTTCCTCCCATATGCTGGTTTTCAAAATTTTCCATTGCCGAATGAAATAAATGACAACCCATTATGGAAATATGAGTGAAATTACTGAATAACGCTTATAGAAAGCAGGAACAATGCAAAATATATTACGAGGTTGGAAAATGCAACGTGGGTTCTACAATGAAATGATATATTTTGAAAACCACATAAAACTCAGAACATCATGATTGTTCATATTCTTATTCAAAATGGACAAAAAAGTGCAAAACATGGCATTCAAAATCATAATTTGCAAATAAAAAAATGCCCAGACGAGATCCCATTTTTTCTGCCATTTTACACACTCTCATTTTGGAAAACACACTGTCTCCTAAAACTTTGACTATTCTAAAACCCTTTACAAGTAACAACCCAATTGGTTACTCACCCCTGACCTTAATTTGGTATGTTTTGTGATTGTCTGGAGAACCTTTTGTTATTTAGATCGTAAGAATGTAATGAAATTGAAAAATAATAGGTATTATGAAACCTACAAGGCACAGTGTTATAGATTGTTTGCAGTGTTGGAAAACAAACTATCCCATGTCAGTTAACTCCTACCTACCTTTCCTGGATGTTTGGTCCTGTCTTTCGATACTGTCCACTTTGGTACAATCCAAATGTTATTTCACTTTCTTCATCTGATTGGAACAAAATGCCTCAACGGTAAAGAAGGCCAGATGGAAAAATTACACCGATGGAAAGACTTGATGGTCAGACGTTAACTCCGACCTATCGTAGCCTATCCCATTACCGGGAAAATGTGTCAGTGCCGGTGGGCTTTTAAAATCATATTTTGGAATGGACAAAAACCCCCAAAAATGTGGCATTCGAAACCATTATTTGCAAATATCAAAATGAGGTGCCAAGAATGTAATGAAATTGGGAAACAATAGGTATTATGAAACCTACAAGGCACAATGTTGTTATAGATTGTTTGTAGTGTTGGAAAACACACTGTCCCATTTCAATTAGTTTTATATGAAGAGTTTTATTTCGTTATGCTCCAAGAATGTAATGAAGCTCACTTTCAAATGTTTGAACCACTCTTTGCTATAGTCCAAATGCCATTTCACTTTCTTTATCTGATTGGAACAAATAAAATGCTCGCATTATTTGAAGTGTTGGAAAATACACTGTCTCCTTTGAGTTGGAGGGAAAACCAACTTGATGACACCATTAACTCTTACTAACCATTTCTCAGACATTTGGTGTCATTTGTTGGTTTTATCAATTTGATCCCTTATCTGGCGGGCCTCGCACTATGCCGTCTCATCATGTTATGTATGTTTCAATGTATGTTTTTCATGCATTTTTGTATGTATATAGGTAATTTTTATCTAGGAGTTAGCCGGATCCTATGCTCCAATAATGTAATGAAGTCCACTTTCAAAATTTTGAACAAATATTTGGTACAGTCCAAATGTCATTTCAGTTTCTTTATCTGATTGGAACAAATAAATTTGTCGCATTCCTTATATGGACTGCTTGTTTCTTAACACCTTATATGGAGACAGTGTGTTTTCCAACATTGCAAATAATGTGAGCATTTATTTGGACGAATTGGATAAGGAAAGTGAAATGCCATTTTGAACTCATGTTACATACATTGGTGATTTTTGTCTACGAGTTAGCTTTCTCCTGATTGGAACAAATAAATTGCTCACATTACTTGCATAGTTGGAAAACAAACTGTCTCCTCTCAGTTGCAAAGGGTTTTACAACACTATATGGGTTGCTTGTTTCTTAAAACCTTATATGGAGATAGTGTGTTTTCCAACACTGTAAATAATGTGAGCATTTATTTGGTCGAATCATATGAGGAAAATGGAATGCCATTTCGATTTGATATTACATACATCGGTGCTTTTTATTTACGAGTTAGCTTTCTCCTAATTGGAACAAATGAATTACTCCAATTATTTGCATAGTTGGAAAACACACTGTCTCCTCTCAGTTGCAGAGGGTTTTACAACACTATATGGGTTGATTGTTTCTTAACACCTTATATGGAGACAATGTGTTTTTCAACACTGCCAATAATGTGAGCATTATTTTATTTGGTCAAATCAGATGAGGAAAGTGAAATGCCATTTTGACTGTACCAATCAAAAGAGAAAAAATAAACATAAATAAAATGCTCACATTGTTTGTAGTGGTGGAAAACACACTGTCTCTTCTCAGTTATTCCCTCATGAAAAGTGTTGGTGTGTATGATCTAAATATGTAGTGAAGTCCACCTTGATCTTTTAGAACAATTATTTGGTGACATAAATATGTCATTTCCCTTTTTTTATTTGATTGGAACAAATAAAATGCTCCCATCATTTGCAATGTTGGAAAACACGTTGTCCCATGTCAGTTAGCTCATTATGAAAAGTTTTGTTTCATTATGATCGAAGAATGTAATGAAGACCAATTTGAAGTTTTTGAATAACTCTTTCCTATAGTTCAAATGTCATTTCACTTTCTTCATCTAATTGGAACAAAATAAAAACTCGCATTATCTGCAGTGTTGGAAAACACACTGTCTCCTCTCAGTTATTTCCTCATGAAAAGTTTTTGTTTTGTACACTCGAAAAATGTAATGAAGTCCACCTTAATATTTTAGAACAACTCTTTGGTGACGTAAATATGATATTTCCCTTTGTTCATCTGATTGGAACAAATAAAATGCTTGCATTATTTGGAGTGTTAGAAAACACACTATCGTATGCCAGTTAGTTTGTTATGGAAATATTTGTTCAAGTAATTTGGAGATAAAAAATAAATTCTATTTAAAAAACTCACTCTCTCATGTCAAAATTATTATTTATTATTTGTTGGCAACATATATATACATTATGCATTGTTGGAAAACATAGTGTCCCAAGTCAGTTACTTTAGTGCGAGTATATTTTTTGTTCTAAATTATTTTCTGCATTTATTTTTAAAATCATATGAGGAAATTGAAATCCAAATTTTAGTGTAAGTAAGAGTTACTTTAAGTTGTGAAGGTCAATGGAATTGAATACATTCTTACTATCTACAAAACTAAAGGTTTTCATTACACTCATGCTGTCTACATGTAATTATGTGAAACTAATAACTTGTAATTTTCTTAGGACACAAAGCACCCAAGTTGTCTTGTCCATAAAATATTTTTCACTAATATTATTGTCATTTTTAGAGAGAGTAGAAAAGGAATTTCAATAATCTTTCTCTTCAAGCGAAAATTTTAATGCACTTCCAATCAATGTTGACCACAGTTTGGCTAACTCCTCTTTTATCTCATCGAATCGAAATTAGAAAAGCGGAGTTATCCAAGGTGTGTTCGTAATTGAGTGGAATGCATTAAAAGTCGCTTGAAGAGTAGGAATATTCAAATTCCTATGTACTATTTTTGAAAAGGATTATAAGTTAGGGAAGTTCAAGATTTTTTTTTGATGGACAAGACAATTTTGTGCAATGTGTCACATGAAAATTACAAGTTATTACTTTGGCAAGTGCCACTTATGAGGAAGCTTCAGAACTAATAAATACAATAGCTATTACAGTTCATAGTGGAAAATATATTGTGCTGTAGAATTTATTCATGATAGAATTTACTTGTTCAACTCCATCCATAGCAACATCTCTGAATTTATTTGCATACACAAATTGTTGTGCAATACAAAACCTCTTCAGTTTGTCCACTTGTGTATTGCCATTTTCGCTTTGCTTATACTACACATGCACCTTCTTCAACTTCTCAAGAGTATGGAGGATCTTTTCAGTCAATGCATTATGCATCTCACTCAACCACTCTGCTTCTTTTCAAGTGTTTTTAGAGAAGATTCATTTTTCATTCCATGCATTCTAGTACTTGTTGCCTCTGGTTTTGTGTTACCATTTTCCCATTCCACATAGTGCACATGCTCGTTTGTCAACTTTTGAAGAGGAGGAACAATATCTTTAGTGAATATATTATCTATCTCATTCACTTTGGTTTGCTTCTTTTCAAGTGTTTTTAGAGAAAATTCCTTTTCTATTACATACTATGTATTGCCTGGTGGTCGAGTTCTGCATTGCCATTTTTTGATTGCGCATATTGCACATGCACCTTCCTCAACTTCTGAATAGTAGGGATATTTATTCACTTAATACATTGTCTTTTATCTATCTCATTCAATGTGGTTTGCATAAATTTCAAAGGTGATCTTCATTATATTCTTATTGTATACTAAAAGAATATTTTTCATTACGTTCATATGATGTATATATAACTTCATGTTGGAAAATATTGGGTGTGTAATCAAATTAAGGTGAGAGGTCACAAACCAATTGGGTTGTTACTGCATTAATCAAAAAAGGTTTCAATTACATTCTTACTATTTTCTAAAATTCTTGGTTGGAAAACACTAGGTGTTATAAAACCTGCAACCCACATACTATTCTAAAACCCTTTACAAGTAGCAACCCAATTGATTAGTCACCCCTCACCTCAATTTGGTATATTTTTTGTATTCCCCACCTGTAGCTCCTCCCTGTGCCTATGCAAGCCACAAGGCCTAGATTTATCGGCTTGAAGGAGACCAGACGGTGTCATTATCTCCTTCATACCGTTTCTCTAATGTTTGCTCCTATACGCTGGTTTAATCAGTTTTATCCCTTGTTTGGCGGGCTCCATACTATGACATCTCATCATGTTATGTATGTTTCTATGTATGGTTTCATGCATTTTTGTATGTACATAGGTGCGTTTTGTGCAAAGATGCCCCATTACATTCTTACTATGTACTAAACAAATCATTTTCATTACGTTCTTACTGTCTATATATAAGTGCATGTTGGAAAACATTGGGTGTGTAATGAAATAGAGCCAAGGGGTGACACACCAATTGGGTTGTTATTGCGTTGATCACAATTTTTTTTGAATACATTCTTATTGTTTTCTAAAATTTTGGGTTGGGAAACGTTGGGTGTTATACAAGCTGTAACCCACATACTATTCTAAAACCCTTTACAAGTAGCAACCCAACTGCTTACTCATCCTCACCTTAATTTGGAAAGTTTTGTGGTTTCCCCATGTGTAACTCCTTGCTATGTCTTCACCCTCTAGGTTCTAGCATGGAGATTGAACCACATAGTGTCATCCAACGTGTAATTATTCTGTGCATTATCATATTTAACCAATGCGATCACCTGCTATTTTTTGGTCAATCAAGGTGATCACCAAGGTTTTCATTGAATTCTTAACATTTATTCTTGAATAGTTGATGCACACTGTGTTTTACAACCATAGTGTCTTGCAATAATCTCTATTTTTTCAGTTATCTATACAAGTAATGGAATAAACAAAAGTTTGATAGTGGTGTGTGGTATCTTTCTTGTGTGTCTTGTCTGCCCTTATTGATTATGCAAGTGATGGCCTCTTTCATATGCGAGGAGAGATGAGTTTAAGATATATCCGAATGAACGTTCATTTCTTCACAGTTCCAACAAAATGGAAAAATGGCAGATATAATTGCTGATATATATTACAAGTGTTAGTGATAGGTTAAATTATTGGAAATTAATTTCCCATTGTACATATTAATATGTTTGTTTATTGACTGTACAAGATGAAATGTTGCAGTCAGCACAACATATAATCCAATATCGATGAAGTTTGGAATGAAGTGAATTATTTGTAGCACCAAATGTCTTTAATTTTCCAATTTAATCTATTGCTAACACTTGTCTCTCTTCCAGGTGGTTGATATAGGCATGGAAACAAAATTGAACAAAACAAGGGCAGGTCGATTGAGAAGGATGCTTCAGGAGATGTGAAGCTTCTGCAGTAAATACAAGTGATTCTGATTGCCATAGCTTGAATTGCAAGTGTATTGGACAATTAAATTCCATTTTTTCTTGCATTTAGAAGTTCTGATTTATATAGGGATGGGATGCTTATTGTGGGGAATGCAAATAATTTGGGTTTAATTTAAATAAAATAAATTTTACATTATTGTGTGTGTATTATATCCCAAAATTTTACGTGAATCATGTTTCCTTGTTGAAATGTGAGTGTTGCATGGGAAATGTTTAAAGCATCAGTGAAGGGTGATACTGCATCCTTTCAATTATCCTTCTCATAATTAATTTGCATTAATTTTAGGTTGATTTTTGCAACACTACATCAGTATCATTTATCTCCCAAAATAGAACAAGAACCTTTGGATCCTTGGTAATTAGATCATATATTTTTTGAAAAGAACAAATATTTATGATTTTACATTAGAGTAATTCTCCTTTTAAATCATGCACATTTGTTTAGTTGTGAAGCATTATTGCGTAGTTGGGTTTCATAAGGTTGTGAATTAGGAACATTGTTATTCTAATTATTTTTACTCAGTATAATATACCATACAAACTGCAAAGAGGCCATAATAACACAGAAATGGCCATTAGGCTTCCAAAATTTTGTAATGGAATTGATCTTATGTAACACAATGCAAAATTTCTGAAAACACAATATGTTTTGCAATGCATAAGCCTCTTTACAAATATGAGTTTTCCTTGTTGCCACTTTGGAGGTTTAGAAACACAACTTGTTGTCAATTGTGTAGACGCTTATGCCAAAAAGATGCACCTATGTACATACAAAAAACACATAAAATCATAAATAAAAGCATACATAACAACATACATGGAAACAAAAAGTGAGGAAATCGGCAGATGGGACCAAATGTTCAAGAAATAGTAGGTAGGAGTTAACAACGCCGTCAAGTCGGTTTTCCCACCTCCCGCCGATCGATAAACACAGGTGCCTTAGCTTGGCCATGAAGTTTTTCTTTCATCCACTTTTTTCTGGCATGAGAAAACTGGAAGGGGAATGACATGGGCCTTTTTGGTTTGGAGAAAGAAAGATGAAAACACTGTTTGTTTCCAGTCTACACATTGAAAGCTAAGTTTTGAGTGCACATGGAGGAGTTGGAGGAGAAAACCGACCAAATCCAGGTGGCAGGTACTATCCAATACTGTTGCAAAGGGTTTTACAACACTATCTGGTTTGCTTGTTTCTTAACACCTAGGGTTTTCCAACATGAATTATTGCAAACATAATGAAGTGCGTACAATGAAGCACACTATGTGTTGACAGTTAATAGAGTCCCCCTTAAATGAGAGATGTGTTATTTGA
Source organism: Sequoiadendron giganteum (assembly GCA_007115665.2). NCBI lineage: Eukaryota > Viridiplantae > Streptophyta > Pinopsida > Cupressales > Cupressaceae > Sequoiadendron > Sequoiadendron giganteum. The sequence continues at coordinate 484,627,076 of CM021108.1, forward strand.
TAAAATAGAACACCATTTATACGCTTGTATATTTGCATTTCAAGACAAAGGTTGGCTATAAGTAAAGGCAAGATTCAAAACACATTGTGTTTTCCAACATGTACTACACAATGTTCAATGATTTTATTCATTATTACCAATAATGACAAGAAATTGGTGTTCTTGCTATTTGGAATGAACACCTACATATATGGGTTTAAAAACCAGAAGGGCTTGGGTATGTTGTGATGCAGAGGTTGAAAAATGCAGTGTTATGAAGCATGCAATTTATTATATAATTGAAACTTAAACACAACAATGGAATGTGTGATTTTGAAGACATTCATATTATTTTGTAACATTCCATGTTGCAAAACTATACGTGTTAAGAAGAAAGAAACCCACTGTGAGACAACCCCTTACAAGTAAACAAGGATATTCAAACAATTGAAAACCCACATTATGTTTTCCAAAATAGAACTATTTTCTTCACTTTTTTTTCAATCATCCAAAATTTAAACACAACAATGGAAGGTGTTATTTTGAAGACACTCATACTTTTTTTTGTAAAAATCGATGTTGCAATGCCCTACGTGTTAAATTGAAAGCAACCCACAATGAGACAACCCTTTACGTTTAAACAAGGACATTCAAATAACTGAAACCCAACATTTTGTTTTCCAAATTGCAATTCTTCTGTGCACTTTTTTTTTTTTTTTCAGTCATGCAAAATTTAAATGCAATTTTTCCCAAATTAAAAGTCCTTATAAATTATGAAAGGGATTTTCAATACATTCAAATTGTCTATATTACGAAAGAATTTGAAGGCATTCTTTTTGTTTAGTAAGAATGCATGTTGGAAAACCCTAGGTGTTAAGAAACAAGCAATGCATATAGTGTTGTAAAACCCTATGCAAGTGAGAAGAGATAGTGTGTTTTCCAACACTACAAATAATGCGAGCATTTTATTTGTTCCAATCATATAAAGAAAGTGAAATGAAATTTGGACTGTACCAGAGAGTTCAAAAATTTGAAAGTGGACTTCGTTACATTCTTAGAGCATAATGAAATAAAAGTGAAACTCTTCATAACGAACTAACTGAAATGGGACAGTGTGTTTTCCAACACTGCAAATAATCTATAACAACACCGTGCCTTGTAGGTTTCATAATACCTAATGTTTTCCAATTTCATTACATTCTTGGCACCTCATTTTGCTATTTACAAATAATGGTTTGGAATGCCATGTTTTTTTGGGTTTTTGTCCATTCCAAAATATGATTTTGAAAACCCGCCGGTGCTGACACATTTTCTCGGGGAAAAGACATGCCACAATAGGTTAGAGTTAACGTCTGACCATCAAGTCTTTTTGTTGGTGCCATTTGTCCGGCTAGCCTTCTTTTCCGTCTGGGTGTTTTGTTCCAATCAGATGAAGAAAGTGAAATAAGATTTTGACTGTCGAAAAGTGAAATTTGAAACAAAACTCTTACATAATATGCTTGGTTTCTAATTTATCTAAACATTATCCGGTTATTTGACTCATATTTCCACAATGGGTTGTCAGTTATTTCATTTGGCAATTACAAAATTTCATATTTCCTGTTGCTCTCTAGCAACCTGCAAAATGTCATTGTGGAAAATGGTGATGAAAATGGGACCTCATCTGGGCTTTTTGCTATTTGCAAATAATGGTTTTCAATGCCACATTTTGGGCCCTTTGTCCATTCCAAAATATGATTTTTAAAACATGATGACTGTTGTGATGCATTTGACATACATTTTTGTAGGGAGAATAGCCTCATCCCAATTGCAGAAGGTGATCTCCTTGCAACATGGCTTACACATCATAAAATATTGCCCTTCTTCAAGGATAAGACATGTCTGATTATTATTGCTAGTTGATTTCTGCATTCAATTATGTAATAAATTTTACGTCAACGTTTTAGATCAAGCATTGTGATCCATCATCAGGATGAAGAAGAGAGCATAAGGGGTGACACTGATGGTCCTTCTTCATCCTGATCTTGGACTACAAAGTTTGATCCGAAACATTGATGCAAAAATTCTTACATAATCGAATTCAGAAATCAACTAGCATTAATCATTATGGATTGTGGAAAATTTATATCATTTATGTCTAATTATGTTACCATTTCAAAGACATGTGTTTTCAAGGATAATAGTTTGAGTTTACTATATTTTGAAGGGAGATTAGCTTCTACCATGCAATTGGATGTCGCTATTCTCCCTAGAAGAATGCATGTCAGAGGCATCATAACATACAAAAATGCATGAAAACATACAAAAATACATACACCGCATGATGGGATAGTGTATTGCAAAAAATAATTGGAGGTTGGAAAATAATGTGTGTTGTGAGTTCTTTCATTATGTACGTTGAAAGCTGAAGGTTTGAGAGCATGAGGTGGAGTCGTAGTTGTGGGATATATAAAAGCATCCAAATTCAACTGAGGGGTGACTAACGAATTGGGATGTTACTTGTGAAGGGTTTGTAAATGGTATTTAGTTTGGAGGTTCAATAACACCCAGTGTTTTCTAACTTGCAATTACACATTGTTGGCCTTGCCATTGTATGAAAAGGTCGACTTGTCAATGCCTGATACAAGTGTTAGATAAAACCTCTATAAAGACATGACAAAATTTCATGACAATTGGCATCTTTGGAGCTACTTTATAATATTCACAAAACAAGCTCTTCTCTCCAGCACACATCACCACCTCTTCCACAATCTCATCCACTCAGGTGCATGATGTTGAAAGTTGTCATCAATGTATGATGGAGAGAAGTGCATGTTTTGGAACTGAGAAAGGTATATTCAAATTTGGCCAGTTGCCATGAAATGTTGTCACGCTAGAGGAGGGGGGTGGGGGACAACCCTATGTGTTTTCCAACCTACAATTTTTTTGTGCATTTTGTGTTCCAAACGTATAACGATATTGAAATGGAATGTTTACTGAGTAAGGGTTGTTATAAAATATGAAGGTGAACTTTAATACACCGTGTTGTTACAGTCTACATAAAATAAAGTGTTGTCTTTGAACAAGATTTGAGAAGTGAGGGACAACCCCTTAGTGAGTGTTGTCTATGTGATTCACGGTATGGTTTATCCGCCTGCCATGCATCTTATCCAATGCTTGTATTAGGCATTGAGAGGTCAAAGTTTTCATGCAACAACAAGGTCAACACACATAGACAATATGAATGTAATGATAATGTTTTGGTTACTTACGCAGTAAGAAACCAATTGGTTGGTCACTCCTCACGTGAACTTGGATAGTATTATGTATCCTCCAACTATAATTATATTGATAGTATGAATGTCTTGGAAGCCTTTTGATTTGTACACGCTAATAACGTAATGAATTTCACCTTCAAAATATATAATAAATCTTACTTATAGTATAAATTGTATTTTAATTTCTTCATACAATTGAAACAAAGAAATGCACAAAATAATGGTAGATTGGAAGACATAATGTGGGTTGTCAGTTTTTTCATTCTGTATATTTAAATCTAAACACTTGAGAGGGCGGGGAGGACTTGGAGGTGTGGGATACATTCGGTTGCAAGTTTCTTAACGCCCTGTGTTTTCCAATTTCATTACATTATTGCTATCTAGAAAGCTAAATGTTCTCAAGACAATAAAAAAACATATCGAATTGAGGTGGGGTGAGTACCAATAGGGTTGTTACTTGTAAATGGTTTTAGAACAGTTTGTGGGTTGCAAAATTTATAAAACCCTATATTTTCGAACCTGAAATTTCACATAACGGTTTGAATGTCTTGAGAAGCTTTTCTCATTTAGACAGTAGGAATGTAATAAAAGGGCACCTCCAAAAATTACAACTGTTAGTTATGGTAAAAAATGCAATTCAGTATCTTCATGTGATTAAAAAAATTAAATACAAAAAATAATTGCATGTTGGAAAACATAGTATGTTGCTTGTATAGTGTTTTACAATACTGTGGGTTGTACGTTTCATAACACCATCTCTTTCGAGCCTACAATTTTGCTAACAGTAGGAATGTATTGAATTTTTTTATTTATTTAGACACAAAGAATGTAATGAAAGGCACCTTCAAAATTTATCAGAAGTCTTAGGTAGAGTAAAATATGCGTTTGAAATTCTTCTTATGATTGAAAAAATATATGCTTGCTTACTGCCAATGGTGCAATCAATTTTGGAGCTTTAATCGTCCATAACACTTGTAACAATTTTACAATTTACAACAAACCAAGGATGCATTCTGTAAAAGGGAATGTGCTTAATACATCAAAGAATTTTATTGAGGTGGACAACACACCTGAAAGGGTCTCTAGTGGTGCATCTTCTTCGGGGTGGTCACATTCCCCAAACGTGTAGGTAAGATCCGGTAATTACAAGATGCAATCAAATATATAATTTTAATCTTGCATAAGTGGTTACGGTGTTGACTGAAAAGTGGAAATGTTTTAATTAGGAGGAAACAACCATGGTACAAAGGAAGTCCCATAATTTTAGGAAAATGATGAACCCTGAGGCAACAACGTGTTCTGTAATTAATTGTGAACTTCCAATTTCCATTTCCTTCCAATGCGTCAATCAGAATGCTTTACAATTTTAGTTAGAAAATATCATGTCTGTTACAAATATGCTGATTTTGACAATATATCGTTCCTTCGATTTAGGATGATAATCAGGGAGATCATCACGCTCTTGCCATAGTCTAGGACAACGAGGATGACCGTGCGAAGGGAGACCCTAAGGATGGAGAGGGACACAATGAAGCACATGGTGATGTGGTGGATGCGAAGGTAGATATAATAACTCAATTATTGCATCATTTGGCTATTTTTATATGTTGTGCATTCAAATTATTTTAATATCAAATATATTAAGTGATTTTCTTTTTCGAATTTGCTGTGCAAGTTGCTGCTGAATACAAAAGAGAAGTGGAGAATGATAGATATGTATATTATTGTATTGTAGAAGAATGTACGAGAAAATATCATGATTGGGGAGTGTTCAACATGCATAGGATTCAACATCACCACCTTCCTATTCTTGCGAGACCAAAGCGTGGCCGAACTACGTCGGGAGGGGAAGAAAAATGCCCCCCTCCTCCCCCTGATAAATTGAAAGAGTACCTTCAAAAGAAGGTGGAAAATATGGAGTACCAAATGAATCTATGACAACATCTCTAGCAGAAGCGTGTTATTCAAAGTGTGGAAAACATAGCTTACTTCAACTTCCCTAGGAAGGAAAGGACGAGGTGAAGAAGTGAATGGTGTTATACAACAATGAGGAGAAAAAGGAGTAGAGAAGGAAAAAAATATTACAATTGCAGGAGACAAAGAGAAATGAAGGAATGGTAATGTCGAATTGAACTGTTAAATCTGAATTTTGGTTGGTTCATATTTTTTGTTCTGATGCATACAAGGTTCACTTAATGTTAACTTACATGATATGATAGGGTGGTGGTCGAGAAGCACTTCCCGACGCCCAACAGAGTAGTGTTCATTCGCTAGAGGAATATGCGCTCAGGAAAGGAAAAGATGATGTTGTTCCTCCCAACCCAACATCTAACATTCAGAAGAAGCCTTGTACACAGTTAAAAGTTTTAAGGCACCCTCTGAAGAAGAAACGAGAATAAATGTTGATCTTGAAATCTTCTATTTAATTTTTGTTTTGATTATTTGAATGAATTGGTTTCATGCATCTGAGTTTGATGTGACATTTCAATTCCTCCTATTACACAACAAGGATGAACAAGAAAGTTTTGCTCTTGAGTAGGTTATTGTTGTATTAGAAGATAAAGCAGTGCCCACAGAAGCATCAAATGATGTTGTTCCTCCCAACCCCTTGTCTAACATTGAGAAGAAGAAGAAGCGTGTACGGTTTAAAATTTCCTCACACCCTCACAAGAAGAAATGAGTACAAATGGTGATTTCAAAATATTCTATTTGATGTTTGTTTTGATTATTTCAATGAATTGGTTGCATGCATTTGAATTTGATGTGACATTTGAATTCCTGCTATTACAGGTCAACAATGAACAATGGAGTCCTGCCCTCGAACAAGATACTCCTGATTTGGAAGACGAACCATAGGCCATGGAAGAACAAGATGATGTTGTTCCTCCTAATCCACCGTATAACATTGAGAAGAAGAAGAAGGAGCGTATCGATTTAAAGTTTCTTCACACCCTCACAAGAAGAAACAAGAAGAAACAATGATTTCAAACTCTTCTATTTAATGCTTGTTTTGATTATTTCAATGAATTGGTTGCATGCATCTGAATTTGATGTGACATTTCAATTCCTTCTATTACATGACAATGATGAAAAACAAAGTCTTGACCTCGTCCATGATACTCTTGATTTGGAAGAGGAAACAGAGGCCATGGGAGAACAAGATGATGTTGTTCCTCCCAAACCACTTTCTAACATTGAGAAAAAGAAGAAGAAAGAGCGTATAGGGTTTAAAGTTTCCTCACACCCTCACAAGAAGAAATGGTGATTTCTAACTCTTCTATTTAATGTTTTTTTTATTATTTCAATGAATTGGTTGCATGCATTTGAATTTGATGTGATGTTTCAATTCCTACTATTGCAAGGAAATGATGAACAATAGAGTCCTGCCCTTGCACATGATACTCTTGATTTGGAAGACAAAGTGGAGGCCATGGGAGAACAAGATGATGTTGTTCCTCCCAACCCACCATCTAACATTGAGAAGAAGAAGAAGGAGAGTATGCGGTCAAAAGTTTTAGGGTGCCTTGACATGGAGAAACTAGAAGAAACGGTGAATTCCAATTCTTATATTTAATGTTTGTTTTGATTATTTCAATGAATTGGTTGCATGCAGTTGAATTTGAAGTGATGTTTGAATTCCTATTATTATAAGGCAAGGATGAAAAAAGAAGTGTTGGGCTTGAACTAATTGGCCATGTGGTTGCAATTGAAATCAGAGAGGCTAATAGAGATGGACATGTGGATGGGGAGAGCACTGGACTGCAAGTGGGGCAGGGAAATAAATATGGACACGGGAATGGGGAGAGCATTGGCTTGCAAGCGAGACAGGGTAATAGAGATGGACATGGGGACGTGGAGAGAATTGGCTTGCAAGTGGGACAAGGTAACAAAGATGGACATTGAGACAGGGAGAACATTAGCCTACAAGTGGAATAGGGTAACAAAGATGGACATGGGGATGGGAAGAGCACTTCCTTGCAAGTGGGAGAGGGTAATAAATATGGAAATGGGGATGAGGAGAGTGCTGGCCTGCAAGGGAGAGATGACAATAAAAATGGACACGGGGATGAGGAGAGCACTGGCTTGGAAGTGGGAGAGGGTAATAAAGATGGACATGGGGATGAGGAGAGTAGTGGCTTGCAAGTGGGAGAGGGTAATAAACATGGACATGGGGATGGGGAAAACACTGGCTTGCAAGTGGGAGAGGGTAATAAAGATGGACATGGAGATGAGGAGAGTGCTGACCTGCAAGGGGGAGATGACAATAAATATGGACATGGGGACCGAGAGAGCAACGAATTTCCATCTATATCGGTAACAGAACCAACATACTTCCATGCTTCTATTCTTATTTCCTTATGAATCCTTTAATATAACTTCAATTATGATTCACATCAATGACCTTTCTATTGCAACCAAATCATGTGTATGAACAGATGATAGAGTTCAAGGGCATCACTTTTAAGGTCGGTGATCACGTTTATATTTGGAGGCATCGTAAACGGGTTGCCAAAGGCATTGCACATGTTGTCGATAGAAAGGCAAAAGCCCATGAATTTATGCAACCAAAAAATTGTGTGAGAGTTAGCATTATTGAGGCCATTGCTGGTGAGTGCTATGTGCCTTTTCCACATCCTGGCACAAAGACCGTCGAAGAGTGTGTGGGAAGCTTCGTGCTATGGAATCTCTCCAAGATGAATCATTATGTTCCGCAATTACACATAAACGATATGTTGATGTGTATACCATACTACCTTATATTGTTTCCATCCATACATTAATTGTGATTAATTTTTTGTTATAGGGTCAAGGTGTTAAATGTGACAAGGAGAAAACACAATTTATAAAGAAATCTGTTGTTTCATGTTCATCATATGCAAGGGTTCATGGAATTGGAATCACCCCTCCCAAAATACATAAGAACCCTAAGAAACATTCCATATATTACACATGCATGAAATCAATTGCAAAGAATAGGCAACATAGGATATGATCAGATAGGCTGAGAATACTAATTCTACATTGTGGGTTTCATTAGTTGAGTATTGAACAATTATGGTGTAGAGATATACCATTTTCATATGTTTGAGCACTATGTTGTTATAAATTTCATATCATACTTTTCATGGCCCTCTATAATTATTTGATTATTGAATAATTATGGTGAACAAATATACCATTTTCATATGTTTGAAACCTATGTTGTTATACATTTCATATCAAAATTTTCATTGCCCTTTGTAATTATTTGATTATTGAACAATTATGGTGAACATATATACTATTTTCATATATTTGAACACAATGTTGTTATCCATTTCATATCAAAATTTTCATAACCCTGCAATTGTTTCGTTATGAGCAAGAATGTAATGAAGTCCAATTTAAATTTTTAGAACAAGTATTTCATTGACTGTATATGGTATATTTCCTTTTTCCATGTGATTGGAACAAATTAAATGCTAGCATTGTTTGCAATGTTGGAAAACACACTGTCCCTTGTCAGTTATTTCATTACGATAAGTATTTGTTTCGTTACAACCAATAATTTAAATGAAGTCCACTTTGAATTTTAGAACAATGATTTGGTAGAGTGGAGATGGAAGATTTCCCTTTTTCATGTGATTGTAACAAATAAAATGCTTGCATTGGTTGCAGTGTTGGAAAACACACTATCCTGTTAGTTATTTGCTAATGAAAAGTCTTTATTTCGTACGCTCCCAAAATGAAATTAAGTCCACTTTGAATTTTTGTAGAATGACTATTTGGTAGAGTGGAAATGGCATATTTCATTTTTCCATGTGATTGGAACACATAAAATGCTTGCATTGCTTGTAGTGTTGGAAAACACACTATCCCTTGTCAGTTATTTCGTTACAAAAAGTTTTTATTTCTCACGCTCCAAAAATGAAGTGAAGTCCACTTTGAATTTTAGAAAAATGATTTGGTAGAGTGCAGATGGTAGATTTCCCTTTTTCATGTGATTGTAACAAATAAAATGCTTGCATTGGTTGTAGTGTTAGAAAACACACTGTCCCCTGTTAGTTATTTGCTTATGGAAAGTGTTTATTTCGTATGCTCCCAAAATGAAATTAAGTCTAATTTGAATTTTTGTAGAACAAATATTTGGTAGAGTGGAAATGGCATATTTCCTTTCTCCAAGTGATTGGAACACAAAAATGCTTACATTGCTTGCAGTGTTGGAAAACACACTGTCCCTTGTCAGTTATTTCATTACAATTTTTTTTTTCACGCTCCAAAAATGAAGTGAATTCCACTTTGAATTTTAGAACAATGATTTGGTAGAGTGGAGATGGAAAATTTTCCTTTTTCATGTGATTGTAACAAATCAAATGCTTGCATTGGTTGCAGCATTGGAAAACACACTGTTCCTTGCCAGTTATTTGCTTATGAAAAGTCTTTATTTTGTACGCTTCCAAAATGAAATGAAGTCCAATTTGATTTTTTAGAATGACTATTTGGTAGAGTCAAAATGGAATATTTCCTTTTCCCATGTGATTGGAACACATAAAATGCTTGCATTGATTGCACTGTTGGAAAACACACTGTCCATTATGAGTTATTTCCTTATGATAAGTATTTATTTCTGACACTCCAAAACTGAATTTAAGTCCACCTTCATATTTCATTATTTTTTTTTTATGCTCCAAAAATGTAATGAAGTCCACTTTTAGATTTTATAACTAGTTGGTTGAGTAAAAATGTCATTTCCCTTTTTCATGTCATTGGAATAAATAGAATGCTCACATTATTTGCAGTGTTGAAAAACACACTATCCTATATAAGTTACTTTGTTATGAAAAGTTACTTATGTATGTGAACTTACTTACAAATGTAAGCACATGCGATGAGCACTTTATGTTTTGGAGACTGTAGCAAAACAATGTATTGAAGTTCAACTTCATATTTTATAAGAACCCTTACTTTTAGAAAACATTCCATTTCAATATCGTAATACGTTTAGAACACAAGATGCACAAAAAAAGTTGCACATGATGTGGAAAAGTTGCCATCCAAGGAGTTCCATCTCAATCTAGGGCACAAAATTTTTTGCCCACATCAAACCCTAGCAAGTACAGTCTCCTAGATCAACTTAAGAAGGCCCCCACATAGATCTCTATCTTAGAACTATTGAGGCTATCCCCCACACATAGGGAAATCTTAGAGAAGGCTTTATCCACATCATCTGTCCTTGAAGATACGGATATAGAGAAATTTCAAGCTATGGTAGGGCATATCACTATCCCTCATCTTCTCACCTTCTTGGAACAAGATCTACCATCACAACCATCTCATAATTGTGCTTTACACCTTGAGGTCATTGTTCATAAGAACAAGGTTAAAAGAGTCTTAGTAGATGGAGGTGTTGGTCTGAACATTTGCACCCTTTAGTTGATCAAGAATTTGGGTTATTCAAAAGATGCTATTGAGAAAGCAAAAAGTACAACCTTTAGAGCATATGATGATCAAGAGTGGGTATCGCAAGGCATCATCATGCTACCCATCTAAGTGGGACTTGTAATTGCTGAAACTAAATGCCATGTATTGGACCTTGATCTCCCCTACAACATCCTGCTTGGTTGACCATGGATTCATGCCCTAAAAGTTGTAGCTTTGACCTATCATCAATGTGTAAAGTTTCCTTTTGAGGACATAGAAGTTACCATCCATGAAGATCCTAAGCCTTTTTACTACTGCAAGAACCTTGAGGCCAAGTTTTATAAAATACCCCAAATCCTTAAAAATGATGAAGGGCCTACACCATCCTCCTCATTTGTTGACCCATCATCCCTTGCATCTACCTTAGAAACAAAAAAACCCATTGTGCAAAACATTCTTGGCATCAAAGCAGTGATCTAGGATGGTGGTTGTGGAAACCATAAACTAATGAAGGATAATTTTGTGTTGGGGGAGCTACCTCTTTCTCATAAATCTCATGGGAAATCCACACCTATCAACAAGGTGGCTGAAAAAACAAATATGGAAGCTAGTATCTTCACCAAGTGGTGGGATTTGAACAAAGAATATTTCAATGAGGAGAATGTCTCTAAACTACTCTATTAGGATGATTGACCCATCCCTATTTTTCCCATGGAAGATGGCAATAAAGGCTTGCAACTAATGAAGGAATGGGGCTATAACAAGAATGATAAACTATGAAAAAATGACAACGATTTGCTAGAAGCCATTATTCCTTAGAAACATCCAAGGAATCTTGACCTAGGATGTACTACTGGAAAGGTTATCCTTATTGGCAAAGATACTTCTGCTAGATGGGTTGAGGCTTCCTCTTGGTTACCAAAATCATGTGATACAACCCTATATGACTTCCCCCTTGATGTTACTGACCTATTTAAGAATAAATCTCTCTTCATGATATCCAAAACATCTTTCACCCCAAAATATCAAACCACAAAAATAAGCCTAGTATATCCCCAACTCATTGACTGGGACCAACAAGGAACACCGATTCTAGATTTATTTGAAAATGATGAAGCAATCTCAAAATTCATGGGAATTTGTAGGAACTTAACATGGGTAGATCACAAAGCTTGGTTTGATATAGAGCTATACATAGGGGAGTACTATGGGGAGACAATTGTATCCTTCAGTCACAAAATGGAAAACATGCAAATAACATACAGATCTTTGAGTGAAAACCACACTATGGAACTTGCTGATCCTAAAATAGAAAAAGAAAGGATGCATATGAAGGTGAAAACCTCTCTAAGGTGCCCAAGGACGAGGGAGTAAATACCCCCCTTAGTGCAATGCATCCAGAAAAGTTAGTAGTGTTATTAGAGAAGGCTACTCTAGTAATTGTTGGCATCGAAGAAGCACCCAAGATATCCTTTTCTGTCGAGTCCTTGTTGGTTGAAGAATAGAAAAACTTAGTAGCATTCCTGAAAGAGTGAAGAACTAAATTTGCATGGTCATACATAGACATCCTAGGCCTCGATCCATAATTATTTGTGCATCATTTAATAGTCTATCCTAAGGCCAAACCAGTGAAGCAGACATTGAGAAAAATACACCCTCAAATAACACTCTTAGTGAAACTTGAGTTACAAAATCTTCTTGACGTTGGATTCATCCAACTAATAGATTATCTTGAGTGGGTTTCCAACCTAGTACCAATATCCAAACCCATTGGGGACATCAAAATATGCATGAATTTCAGAGACTTAAACAAAGCATGTCTGAAGGATGATTTCTCTCTTCCTAACATCGACATCATCATGTATTTGATAGTTGGGCATGAAAATTTGTTACTCATGGATGGTTTTTTAGGATATAATAAAACCATGATTGCTAAGGAGGATAATATTCTAGCCAAGTCAAAGAAAATGAGTGAGCACATAGAAGTCTTAGGACCCATCTTTGACAGACTTGAAGAGTATAAGGTAAAACTGAATCTAAAAAAGTGTGTTTTAGGGGTTACATCAGGAAGCTTCTTGGCCACATCGTATCACAAAGAGGGATATAAATTGATCCAGCAAAAGTGAAATCCATCTTAGACATGGAACCGCCACAAACACTAAAACAAATGAGAGGGTTACAAGGAAGATTATAGTCCATCAGAAGGTTCATAACATAGTTATCAGACAAAATCCACCCTTTCTAGCATCTTCTCCATAAAGGAATAACTTACAAGTGGGATGAGAAGTGCGATAAAGCTTTCCAGTAGATCAAGGACTACCTATTGACACCTCCAATATTGCTCATGTCACCAATACCAAACAATCCATTGATCTTGTATATCTCAACAACATCAGTAGCACTAGGTGCTCTCCTAGCTCAACATGATGAAAATGGAAAGGAAAGAGCCATCTATTACATCATAAAGACCTTGGTAGGCTATGAAATTAAATACTCATCCATTGAGAAAGCATGCTTAGTGATGGTTTTCACTTCAAAAATGTTCAAACATTACATGTTGTCACATAAAATCAAGCTTATTGCAAAGATTGATCCCTTGAAATACATGTTATCCAAATCCACTCTCACTGGGTGAATGGCCAAATGGGTGATGATCTTGACATAATTTGACATAGAGTACATAGAGTGCAAGGCAATCAAAGGACAAATGATCACGAACCAACTAGAAGAAGTGCCTATCTATGCAGAGAATCCTTTGATATTTGAATTTCTTGATAAATCATTATTGATTGTTAATATAGTAGATTAATGGAAAATGTACTTTGATGGATCGTCTACCCAACATGGATCGAGGGTGGGTATTATTTTTATCACCCCTCAAGGTGATTGCATCCAAAAGTCATACAAGCTATCATTTCCATGTACTAACAATATAGAGGAGTATGAAGCCTTGATAACCAATCTAAGGATAGCATTTCAATGATAGATACAAGAGTTAAAAGTCTGTGGGGAGTCACAACTAGTTTTCAATCAAGTCAATGACAACTACTAAACTAAGGATGATAAGATTACTCCCTATAAGAATATGGTAGAAAGTCTCAAGGACCTTTTCATTGATATAAATAACTTTTGAGTATATTCCCCACATGAACAATCAAGCAAAATTTTTTATAGAAATAATTGGATTATTGTTAGATATGCCACACAATGTCCTTCAATGTGAATTCTTGGTATAACAACTTCTCATGCCAACTTTCAAAATCCAAGAATCTAAGTTTGTGTGTGTAATTTTTGGTCTTAGTTCCTCATGGTATCATGATATATTCAACTACCTTAGTAGAGGAACCCTCCCATCTGATATCACCTCCAACCTTAAAAATACCTTTGTTAAAAAGATATCCCCATTCATGATCCTAGGTGATACCCTTTATCGTCGAAGCACTGAAGGGACATTACTACGATGTATCAACCAAGAGGAAACCTTGACCACCTTAACAAAAGTACATGATGGCATATGTGGTTCCCATTCTAGTGGTATGACTTTAGCTAATAAACTGTTGAAGATGAGGTACTACTGGCCAACCATGGAAAGAGAAGCCCATTAGTATGTGCAAAAGTGTGTCCAATTTCAACATCATGGAGATCTTATTCATGCTCCAACCTAGGAGTTACAACTGATGGTCACACCTTGACCTTTGTTGCAGTGTGGGATTGACCTCATAGGAAAAATTACTCCCACCTCATCTAATGGCCACAAGTTTATTAGAACAACCATTGAATACTTTACCAAGTGGCTGGAAGCCCTTCCTATAATATACATAATAGGGAAGAAAATTTCCAAATTTATCTTGAATTACCTTATCTGTCGTTACGGTGTTACACAAGCCCTTATTTTCGATAATAGAACACCCTTTAATAATCAGGATGTGAAAAATCTTGCCAATAATTTAACATCCAACATCAATTCTCTACCTCATATTACCCCTAGGGCAATGGTTAAGCTGAGGCTACAAACAAGACCATTCTGAAAATCCTAAAGAAAACGGTCAATGAAGTTGGTCGTGAATGACATATATAATTAAATCTCACCCTTTGGGTCTATTGAGCCAGTATGCACATACCTATAGGTGCAACTCCTTTCTCCCTGGTATACAAATCAAAATCCATCCTACCTATTAAGGCCGAGCTTCCCTCATTGCAAGTCTCATTGTAGAACCTGATCACTGATGAAGAATATAGAGTATCTCAGCTAAATGAGCTAGAATTCTTGGATGAGCATCATATTGACACCCTTAATCACTTGCAAGTATATCAAAACTGACTAAAACAAAGCTATACAAGAAGATCAAGGGTTGATATTTCTAGGTAGCAGATCTTGTCCTAAAGTAGAATAAAAAAAATCTTCTAGATTAGGACAATAAAGGAAAGTTTGAGCCTAACTGGTTAGGTCCATTTGTCATCACAACAAGCTATAGATTAGAAGCATATCAATTATCACCACCTGAAGGTGAACCCTTGCAGGAACCAACCAATAGTCTACATCTTAAAAAAAATTATTCCTAGGCTTGAAGGGTATAAATCTGAAAATCTAAAAAAATCAAAAAATGATCAAAATCCAAAAAATAAGAAAAAAAATTGAAAACAATAATTGCCCTCTAGTGAAAACCACTTCAGTGGCGCTTTGGTCAAGTACCTTGGTGAAAACCTAGAAAATAGGTGTCTCACATAAATAAAGCACCTCCATATATCTTTGGCTCTTTATCCTATCATTATTTGCATCACATCCATCCATCATATCATTCATCCTATTTATTCCATCATCCATCTGTGTCTGTATCATAGCTTGATATTGTGAAGTATCATATCCCCTATAGTACTACTTGGCATATTCCTAAGGTCAGCTTGTCTTTCCTATATTGAGGTAGTCTATTGTATCACACTGGGCGAAATTCGTTATGGATCATATTGGGTTCTTGTATATCTTAAGGTTATTGGAAATATCATCGAAAATCCCAAAAACATTCATAAAATCTCATCAAAAAATCCAAAAACATCCAAAATCATGTACAACTAAAATCCAAAACATCCAAAACACTTCAAAATACCTAAAACATGTCAAAACATTGAAAATTAAAAAATATTACCATGTCGAACTACAAGTCTCTGAGCTTGAACATAGGAAAGCCCATCATTGATGTGCCCCTGAGACACCCTAGGTCAGTCCTTTAGGAATTCGTCATAATAAATTGGAAATCTATCAAGTGTTCATTTCTCATCACAATAAGTCAAGTCAATTGAACTATGTGGTCTGTGTGTGTATAACGTAGGTAAGGCTCATCTTTGATAAGCCCCCGAGGCCCCTAGGATAGTCTTTTAGGTTAGGTTCTTGGTCGAGAAACTCAGAAAACCCCTAAACATTTGAAAAGACCAAAAACATTTGAAAACTTAGAAAACCCCTTAACATTCAAAAACTGAGAAAACACAAAAACATTAGAAAATTAGTAAACCCAAAACATTTGAAAACTCAAAAAACCCTAAACAACCTCAAATAATCGAAAATCAAAACATTCACATAAACTTTCAAAAGACTTAAAACAACCTCATTTTTTTTTTGAAAAATAAAAAACATTGAAATATTCTAAAAAACTCTAAAACCATCCATTCCAAATCACTTTCACCCGCAATAAAACTTCATCCATAATAAACCAATCATCACCTTCAACCTTTGGCAAAACAAATAGAAAACAAGTGTTGCAAGTGGTAAAGTGAAAACCTAAGTGTCAAAGTCTAAATTCTGGATCATAGGTAAATAAGTCAGTGGAGTTTGTATCAACAATTTATCACACACCTATTATTCATCAAACAACTGATCAACATGTCCTAGGATGTATCCTTCCTACAATGGGCATCAATATCAAAAATCACCTTAGCTATGTTAAATTGGCAAGATATATATAACAATGACTGTTTGTCTTTGATCTTTTCTTTCGATTTATCTCAATGAACCATTCTGAGGACCTCTCGAGGATGTCTATCAAACCAATTTAGAGAGAAAGGAATGGGGCATCAATCATTATCTTTTATTTGATGAGTTTGTGGGTAATCTTGTAAAATAATCTTGGTGCATACTTGCTTAGTTGTGTGCAGGGAAGTTGTTTGGAGTAGATTTTTGACTATTGTGTATGCTTTGTTTTGATATATTCTAAACTTCTAAACTATATTCCAATGATCTTTTTGTATGTTAAGGTGTGAACAAGACCTATCCTATCTGTTTGCAAAGTCAAAGTCCATTACACTAGATACAATGCCGCCCTTGTTATCAATACCATGGTGCATTGTGTCTATGTGTTATACCAAACATAAGGAATGACAAAAAATCCCAATCTCAGAATATGAGAAAATCATTATCATTTCTCATTATCCAATAAAGTCTTGGTGGATCATGGGCTTGTTACACATTTGAATCTATCTTGAAATTAGTGGTTAATCCATCCATCATATTCTTCTTATTCTTCTATCTTTACTAACAATTATATCCAAGTATCGAATCTATGTGATATATCAAAATGTACATGAGGCTACCCATGGCCGATGACTGTTTATACATCATCAAATCTATCTACATCAAACATCTGTGCTTTCTAGTCCTCTTTGAGTTGAACTAATCCTAAATATTTGTCGAGAGATCAACCCAAAATTCCAAATTTTTGCTTGATCTCTCAAGGCGGCAGGGTACCATCTTATCTCCTTCCATTGGGGCAACAATGGGGCAACCAAAAATCAAGAATTTTTAATTTTTTTTGATATGAGCAAAAAATTTAATCCAAAAAACGCCAGTCTTTGAACTAATGTAACAGGTACCTCACTTCAAAGAGGGGGAAAATGTAGACACTTAAAATGTCCTGAATGATATACACACTTGAATTCGATATACTAACATCGTTTCATCCTGAAGTCCATCCTCTTTTCTCTTGTTTGATTAATTTATCCTAGATATTTAATTAATGCCTCATTTTCATCTATTAATCTAATCGACCTAATTAGGTTAATTCATGCCCTCTTGCACTAACCTCTTGTCCTGTTAAGTTGGATAAATCAAATTATTTATTTTAATCTCTAAGTCCTCTTATTTAATTAAATAACCCTAAGCTATTTAATTAAATATCATATCACATCCCCCTTTTCAATAAATCATTTATTTAATGAAGATCATATAATTCGCCTAATCTACATAATTGAAACTTTGTTTTAATTATCAAATTATTAATTAAATCTAATCCTCCCGCTTGCAAAGGAATATTCCTTGAAAATATTCCTCCTTTACACATTCCTCCAAAAATAATACTCTCATAGAATCTTCCTTCCCCTTTGCACATTAAAATTTGGTTTTAATTAACTAAATGCTAATTTTCCTCCTCCATGAGAATATTCTCCCTTTTGCACCCATTTGAAAAAATGAGTATTCTTCCTTATAACAAACTTTCAACAAACTACTTGAGCAAGTTTCAAAAGTGTGTTTCTTTGAATGAATGTAAGCCTTTGATTAAATATCATCTTGCATTTTCAACCCTTGACGAGAATCCATGATCCATGCCTCCACTTTCTTTCCATTCTGATCATTGATTGATTCTTTCAATCTTGACCATCAATTTTTATTTTGCCTATTCTATAAATAGAGCTTGCATCTATTGAATAAGGATCCATATTTTAATAGTAAACTTATGTTGTTAAAATAACTCTCATCTTGCATCCATATTTTTTGTTTTAAAAGCATTTTAGGTTTAAATCTTGCTTTATTAGCTTAGAGCATCTATTAATGTCTTCCATGGTAACTTAGTTGCATCCATTTAGCATATTTTGAAATTGGGATTTTAATCTTTTGAATCTTGCATACATTTATAATATCTTTGCATACACCCACATCAATCATCTTAGCATATATCATGTTAAAATAGCTTTCATCATATTTTCATACACATCTCTCATTGGTTTCATCAGTTTTATTCAATAAAACTGATTGAAACAAGCTCATTATCGAAGGGATTGGGAAAGGGTTTCTATTCCACATCAATACACCACCACTCCCCCAATAGGATAAGTTTCAATGACTTAGAATAGATGTTTATTAAGATTTTGTGTTTTAATATGTTAGTTTTAATGACTTCTTCATCTTTATTTACATTGAATAATCTTATTGGATTGATGCTTAATGGCTTAAATATACTTTGAATATATATGGATCAAGTGTAGTTAGCCTATACCACATCATCGATCATAGCTCCAATGAACATATTATGCACATGTATCATTCCAACACTCTAATGTATGATCAAGAGCCTGTCATGACATAATACATAACCATCCTATCAAAACAAAGATCAAATGAAAAATCATGACACCTCAACCAAAGATTAAAGATTATTCCATGAAAAACGAAGATGTCAACATCTCCAAACCACATGAAGATAAAAATCTCCTATCAATGAAACCAAATATATCAAATAACCCTCACTACATAGAAATAGGATCCAAGAGTCCATCCACGACACCAAAAAACACTGTAGAAGACCATCCATCACCAAGTGATGAATCTATATAACCACCACAAGCTCCTTCTAAATCATGATACCAAACTCTCCATGGAAACATGACAACCATCGTCTAAATGAAGATCCTACATGGAACCAATACGATAAAAGAACTCAACACCAAGCTCCCAAAGGGAATAGTACAAACCATGATCTCCAAACCATCATTATCACAAGCTCCCACCAAATCATGTAACCAAGCTATCCATAACATTGTGATAACAACCTCCTCAATGAAGATCAACCAAAATGATGATCCTCAAGCCAAGAAGATACACCACCACAAACCAAACATGAACCAATCCAACACCACCAATAAAGCACATGCATAAAAAATCATGTGATACCGAAGTCCCTAAAGCACAAGGAACATCCATGACACCATAATCACCACCAAATATACCAACAACACAATCCAACCATTTCGTGCATATGTCTACATCACATAGTCAACTACATAGGTCCCACATCAAGACTGCAATTGGTAATACCATCTCTCGTCCTCAACATGACAACCAAACCAACAAAACAAGTGACTAAACCAAGCCACCAATCTGAATATGTAACAAAACTGAAGCATCTATGGTCAATCATAGACAATCCACATCCAAGTCATAAATGCAACCTATAAGTATAAACAACTTACAACACTGTACAACTCATAGATGCAATAATGCAACATTCAAATCCAACAATATATTGATAACCATGCCAAATGAGAGTAATTAAATATGTACATGTGAGTATATAATGACTCTTACATCAAATCACCAAGATCTAAATAGCCATAAAATCACAAAATCACCATAGTAAAAAAAATTAGTAAATAACTCAAATGAAAATAACAACAAATAAATCATGCCAAAACATCTCCAAACTTGATCCATTGTGTAGTGCTCTAAACAAGCTTTTCATTAACTATAAGAAGTCCAATATCTGAATTTGTACCAAATAACAAAATCAGAAAACCTGACCGAATAACAAAATCTGATTTAATTTTGGATTTTATTAATTTTTTTTTGGAAAAATAGAAAATTTAATGGTGGTATTAAATAGGTTACACCCCACGGGGGTGGGGCATGGTTGGCTCAATGGACCTGATGGCTGAAGTTGATAACCGCCAATGATCGTTTGGTTGGAAGGACATGGTTTCCAGTCTGTGTGGATTGATAAACCATGTGCCTGTTAGTCACACATGTTGTAGGTAGTTAGCGGGTTTGTGGACCCCCCTGCCCCCCCTCGCCATTCCCCCACACCTTTATTAATTATTTTTTCAACAGGGTTTTTATATTTAAAACTATAGGTAATAATTTTATTTCTACAAATTCACTGTCATACCACTAAATTGGGCAGGGGGCAAAAAAATTTACATTTTTTTCTATAAAAAAAAGAAGGGAAAATTTATGCCAATCTTCATCTCTCAAGACTCCTAGATGCAATAGTGAGGTTTGTTTTTCCCAAGGGGTCATCTACAAAATTTAACCTAAAAAACCCTCATGATGAACATCCATAAAATCCCCTTTTCCAACAAAAATTCATAAACCTAGATCTACAAAAAATAACCGCAAATCTACAACCCAAAATCTGAAATCTACAAAAAAACCTGCACAAAACCCTCATATCTTGCTTTGTCTTCATTCTTTCCTTGCAAGCTTTGGATTCAAATTATACACCAGATCTACTCCAACAAGGGTTATATAAACCACAACCATGGCTTTGAGACCAAACAAATGGAAATATGCATCCACTCAAGATAGTTTCCACATAGCCCAAATAGAGAAATCTATGCAAACAGGTATTCCTAATCCATATGCAAAAGAATAAACAAAATACCATCAAAGATGACACAAGATATACCTTGAGAAAACCCTCAAGAGGGAAAAAACCAACCTCCAAAAGCATCCATCACTCATGTATTATTTAGTAATAATCATTACAATACATCTTCAAAGTTCTCCATGGACACCTTTAAAAAATCAAGCCCTCTACAAGTACTCCATGTGAACAAGAATGTAACTACACATCCCATGCCATGCTTCAACCCTCACAAATGCTAACAAGATATTTTATCAACCACCCAATGTTAGACAACTACCCATGTGTTCTTTTTTATAGAAACAAGCTCACACAAAACCACCAAGTGGTATTACATAAAACCATGTGACTAATACCATGAGCTCATAAAACCATTAACCACTCAATTATTATTGGTAGTGATTTTTTTCCAATATTAAATATTATTCCCATGTGCAACCCCACATCAAATATTTAATCCAATGTTATATACAATGCATAAAGTGGCCCTAAGAATGCTAGACCCATGTGATGCATGCATCCCTATATTCCCTAGGTGCACCACATAATAAATAAATATCACATTAATACAATTATTCAAGGTGGACACCTTTTTCCTAACACTTTATATCATATCTAATACATATTATTATATTATCTTCATTCTCTTTCTCTCTTGAGAGAGTATCTTATCTTAAAATTTTATTTTAAAGGAAATTTGTTAGAATTCCCTTGTCTTAATGAAGTTATCATCAAACAAGAATTCATCACAAGCCTTATTCCTCACATCCCTCATATCATTTGTATTAAATAACTTACCTATCATGGTTAGGATTCTAGTGAGACCAATTCTTCATCATCATCCTTATGAAGGGGCATATAGTAGTAAAGGTCATTAGGTGGGATAAAATCCCTTGAACCTTTGCATAATACTCTAATAAACCAAAGTAGAGGCTTATTTTTCGGTCATCATTATATCCACTTAATGTCCTTCAATTGCAATAGTTAAATAAATGGGTAATAGGTCTCCTAAACATGGTATCTTAGTGAGGTCCATTGAGTTTTCCACCCCCCTTCTCTTCACTCCTTGATGCTCATATAATTGTGGCATCTCCTAAAAATAAGGTAACCTCTAAATTTAATCCTCTATAAATGTGGGTTTTAGTGAGGCATTGGTTTCATATGACCCATTTTACGCTTGATATTCTTTGGTATGGGGCCCTCTAGATTCTTTATCAATGTATTTGCATTCCTTAAGAGTTACTTCATTTGTTCCAACTTGTTTTTCATAGTATAGGAGGCTCCAAGATAATTAGATTTATCAATCCTTATTTCAAGTAACCCTATATCAATCCATCTCCTTTTTTGATAGTTGTCTCCAAATTAGTTTCATATCTTCTTATTAAATCTTCTACCTATAATAATTGATGCCCATACCCAATTCTTTATTTACTCCTTAATTTATCAAAATTTCCCCTAGATTCATAATTTATGTAATATAGGAATTTAATGAAGAAAAATCCATGCTCTACAACCTTTTCCATACCCTCCTTAATAGTCATCTAAAAAATCACTCTTTGAGTAGCTAGGGGAAGAAAACCACCCTTTGATGTCTTCTCTAAATGACCCTAACCTATAGAATACATATACCTAACTAATTATACGTATGTAGTTGTGTTAGACTTAACATATGACAATCTATAGGGGAAATAATGGATCAATATACTTCCATGGCATGATAAGTCTTAAATATGCACCAATCACCCCAGTTAGTCTTTATTTTACCCTCTAGTTGATAGTGTAGTGGCCTAAGAAATAATTTTACATTATCAAAAAATTAGGCCTTACGTACCTAATTTCCTAATTAGGTTATCAATAAATTAATATTCAAGCATCCTCAAGGAGGCATGGGGGTGGTACCTAGTCATATGGATTAACCATAGGTGAATGGCCTTGACCTTCTCCTTAGGATCATCAAAAGAAACATATTTTATTTTTAATGTATCATCAAAGTCTTGAGCCACAGAAAATGGAAAGATATAACATAAAAGGGAGTACCTCCTAAATTTTTGATCACTTATATTGATGGTTGCTTCCTTGAAATAGATAATTTCGTCATGTAGATTCCTAGACAAAGTGTCTACATAATTAAACAATGTGTTGGAACAGGGATTTTGATCCTCATCAAAAAATAATATCCCTCTAGTCATTTTATAATTCACATACATGCTCATTTCCTAATATATGCCCTGATATAATTCTTGGAAATAATACTTGAAATCAATTGAATCTAGGGGCTTAGTTTCATATTCTCTAGTCGGGGCTACTGGAGGTCTTCTCTCTCTTGAGTCCACTTGACCATATATATAATAGTCCTTTTGCTACTACATTTCTTAGAGTTTTAAATTTAAAACCTTCCTAGCATTTGGTCTCAACTTGAAATCCCTTTGAAAAATCAACTTGTTGAGGGTAAATATGGGCTTTCCATTGCAATATATCATGATTCTCTTATTTTGATCATATCTATTATAAGCCTATATGAGAATATCTAGATCCAAAAAATAATTTGGATTTACCACTTTGGCCAAATCCATTTACCATGTATTCCTAGTTGACACGGGGGCTTGTCTCTTGATATACATGGTCAAGAATAAATCACTCCCAATAATAGTCATTTTGGCATCACTAATTCTAACCTTCTCATTAATAAAGTGCTCTATAATAATAAGGCCCTTTCTAGTTTTTTTTAATCTTTTTATGCCCATGGGAGTATCCATTGTATCCTCGCTTGAAACCCTCTTTGGTGCCATCAACTCACTCAATTTTATTTAAAGGCTTACAATAAAGTATAGTTAAGATTTATTAAGATTCTTTATAAACTAGGCACAAAGATGACTTAAACTAAAAATTTAAACCCTATAAACAAAACCCCACTTTACACATAAATGTAAAGAAAACCCTAAACCTAAAGCAACTCAAAAATTTATAAAGATTCAAATAATTTAACCACCAATTAAGAAATCATATAAGACAATTTATGTACCTAAGGAATACATCCAATTTGACTTAATAAAACTAGCTAGATTCATAGGTGGAAAATTCGAAAGCTAGCTAAATTATTAAAGAAGATAAGTTGTGATTGAATTCACAAGGTTCTATGAATGGAAAATTAACTCACACATGTAAAAAAAATTCATTAATGATGCTTATTGTAGTGTTTATTGAAACAACTCAAGTTGTCACCTCATGTGTTAAAAATATTGAAAAAATAGAAAATTGATGACTCTATAGAGACATTTGACAAGATTAGCATATTAGACTAATATGATCATCATATAATTGGTATCCTAAGTGAGAAAGCACGGTGTTTATTCACTTGACTAAGTTTATTTACTATCCAATCAAAATCAATTATGTAATGAAAATCTTAAGAGATTAGACTACGATGAACATCAAATAATTGAAAACCTAATTAAACATGTTTTTCCATTAAACTAATTTTAATTACCATCCAATCAAAATTAACCACATAACCTTCTCATTATATAGTCCCAAAATTGATGACATAATCAAAATTCTCTTAAAAAGAAGTTAGCCTACACACTAATAAGAAATGGAGAAGCTAGCATGACATGACATATTTTTTGCTAACAACATTAATTCTTGCATGCATAAATGGTTGGCTTAAAGCAAATTTTAAGTGGAAGGCAAAATTTAGCTACATAATTAAATAATTTCTTAATGAAAAGATCCCATGGGATTAGTGAAAACTCATTAATAGGCTCTCTGAATAGTCAAGAAATAAATATAGTCGGTCTATACTCCATAGCTCAAGTGAATAATAATATGTATGTTGTAGACACTAAAAATTGGTCTAGGCCTGTGAGTACCACTTTCGACGTAATTTTCTAATGTCCATGGTCACTTAAATAATGTTAATTATTTAATTATTTCTTAAACACATCTTTCTTCTATTGATTAAATAACCTTTAATTATTTAGTTAATTCATTATGACCCTTATTCAACTTTGATTAATTAAATAAATCTTATTTATTTAATTATGTCACTAATAAATTAATTCTCTTTCTGAATTAAATAATTTATTATTTAATTTACCTTTTATCATATTTCAACTATAATTAAATATTCTTTTCAAATTATTTAATTATTCAATTAACTTTTTCGATAGTCAATTAAATAATATTTAATTAAATCTTTTCAAATTTTGAATGTTGAATTAAATAAACATTTAATTCATAAAAAGAGTTATTTCTGTCACATTCTTCTATCACCTACTTAACTAATTATTCACTCACCATCTAACTCGAGATCTATTTAAATCTGTCAGTTATATCCGGATTCAATATCTGATTGTCTCTGCGAAAGGACTCTCTGTCACAACCAGTCAATTAACTAGTTAAGACTCGAAAGCATGAACATTTTATTAATTAAATATCTTTATTTATTTAATTAATTCATGCGTGCATTCGAACAAATCGTTGTCGAGTTCTAACTTTATCATTTTCATTCAAAGTCTAATTCTTCTAATTTTCGAAGACTTTCAATTGAAGATTAAATCATTTATTTAATCTTGATCTCTTATTCAGTCGATTTTCGAATAGTCTTAACACTAGATTAAATTATTATTCTAATTTAATCTTTATCTTGTAAAATTTCCCAACTCACGTTCTAACTGACACATAACTCACATCGCATTACATTCAACAATCTCAATCGTTGATCTCTCTTTTGAATCTAAGCCGATCGTTTGGAAACCAACTTTATATAAATTGGTAGACTTTTGCTAGTATTCCTCCTCTCGAAATTTATATACTTTTAGAAGAACTTGTTAATCTTCGATATTTTTCTTTAACACATACGTCAAGGCTATGCTTGCATATATACTAAAATATGAAGGCAAGAATACCATCATGGAAAAATGGAGAAGGACAATCAAGATAATTCAAAGGGGTGGATTGACATTCGGTGAGATTGTTTCATATTTTTTTATTTATTGTTTAGTTTATTTACTTCGTTCTTAGTTGTTTGATTTAGATTAATGCATGTTTAGATTAGATTTAACCATATTGCTTGCAGAGTCATTTTATCTACATTACATTTAGTGAACCCAATGTGAAGACACTTCAATCTTCACGAATCCATTCTGCTTTCACAATTTTTGTTTTGTAGGTATCGTACGGAAAACCACATTTGACTGACGAAATGACGCATCTAATTCCACGAACTGCAATTGATAAATTTTGAAGAGCATCTGACGACATGAGACACATCTGAGACCTCCCGCAATGCATTTGACTGATAACAATTCGACGCATCTGTAGGCTTAAACAACGAATCTGACTAGTAACAATTTCGAGTTTAAATTTTCCGTATTTTCATTTTTTGTTCTTTTTTGTTTTGCTTTTCGCTAATGTTTTGTTTGCAACATGTGATTTAGGAGGATAACATAGTTTTTGCAAGACAAAGCGTAGAAGATATTGAAAACCAAACCCATTTTCTTGCAAGACGATGACGAAGACCAACAAAACTACTAACAAATTGCAAGTAGGACCTGTTGTTGAAGACTTTAAATTTTTAAAATGAAATTTTGTGTTTGGTAGTTAGATAATTGTCATTTGGGATTAAAATTAACCATTTTTTTTGTGCTTGTATCTGTTTAGTTTAGAACCTTGATTCAGTATACCACAGTATCATCTCCCCTTGCACATTCGTGAGATCCTGAGTATAAGAGAACCAGCTACTGACTCTAGAAATTTGGGCCTGCGTTGGTGGTTAAGAGTAACCAACATGACTGAAAACCGGTGACGGAATTTTTCATCGAGCCACTCCCAACCGGTATATAAATTTTAATACTCGAGGAAAGCTCACTATTATGAGGATCTTAGTGGACAAGCATTTGATTCCCCAGTACCCTTGAGGTGCGTCGAAACCTACAGAGCCTAACCTCTGCAGACTGGGATGATATTTCCTCTCACATCGATCTTTTGAACGGGTTCCTGTACTAAAATAGCCAACTTGTTGTATTTTTTTCCAAAATACCATCTATTTACTGGTGCAATAGGTCGGACCTATGAAGGCATCTCAAATCCTTACGGTTCATGTGTAGAGATGAAATGTATGCCATGGGAGTTTCATGGGTACAGTAGCTTGGATGCCCCATATAAGTGAGTCTCGTGGAGGGGAGGCAGTGGGGTCAAGCTACTAGTCATCCGCCTTGAATATGCGTAGCTGGAGAAATCCAATTGAGAACTCAGTAAATATTGTCCAACATAGCCTAGGATTGTAATTGTCTTATGATTTTCACAAATTCATACACGTAAAACTAAAAACACTTCGTATTTTATGATTGTTTTTGCTTTATTTCTCAAAACTTGATCATAAAACTGAGTCAGTTGTAAATTTGTCATCAGAAAACTGTAATTGTCAAATTTCAAGCTGCTTTTGTAATTACGAGTCGCAACTGTCAAATTTCAAACTGCATTTGTAATTACGAGTCACAACTGTTAAACCAAAAACCACATGTGTTTTTCAACAAAACTAGTTTTCATAGGGTTTAGATTTTGAGTCACATATGCTAAATGAGTCACAACTGAATTGTGAGTCACATCTATCATAACTTAAACTGCATCTGTCTACGAAGGTCGCATCTTTCTGTCAACAATCGAGACTAGGTTTTATTAGTTAATCACATCTAAAACTATAATTTTTTTTTTCAAATCTATGAATGCATCTGAAACCTGAGCCGCAATTGACTGTCAATAAAAATCTCAAAAAATGCAAACTTAGTTTGAAAAAAAAACTATCTTTTTCACTTCTATTTCTTACGATCAACCTTGGACTGGAAAATTTCTCAAAAACCTTGCATTAGTTAGGTGTCATTAACGTCTTTGAAACAATCATCTTAGTTGCAAAAATTTAGACACCCCATAGGAATTTGCATATCATAGAATATAACAACTTTCTGCGTCATTGGATATGTTCATGCTTCAATTTGTCATTATCATTGAACATAGTCACTATTGTCCTATTAGTGAATCCTTCCAACTCAACAGTCTAGTTTAGGAAATTCACCTTGTCAGTTGTCTTTTTCCTACAACAGGTTCCTTGGTAAAGTTAAGTAATAGCTTTGGATTATTCCATAGGTGGTAGGTTATACCTGCTTAGAATCATTTACCAACATACTCTACTCAAAATTTTGCATATTGTCCATCTTAGCGTATGTCATCCTAGTATATGTCATTTTAGAAATCCTTAATTTTAGTGACATCTTTTATATATTCAAAAAATCCCCAAAAACATAGAATAGAACATATCATTTTAGACATAGTTTTGCATTTCCCCCTTTGAGAAACACTTTCATGGTTGAAACAAGGTCTAAGAAGAAACTAAGAGAAATTTTAGACCCCAATGATTCCGTCAATCCTTTCAGAAACCAAGCATCAGGAAAAGAGAAACCACACAAAGCTTTACTTGAAAAACATGTCACTACAGATACACATGGAATCATTTATGTAGAAGACATAGACGCTGCAGTTTGAGATCCTGAATTTGCATCTTTTATGGATGAGTGTTTGGCAAATGATCCTCAAAGATATCTAGCAAAGTTGCTAGTAGCAGGTGTCACACTACCCCCAGGATTTGACATTCATACTTTGAAAACATCTACTCAACCAACACAAATAGTGACATCAAGTGTCTCCATTACCCAAATTACCACAACAATACCAAATTACATACCTACTCAAACATCATCAATTGTAAACACAACTCCATTCAACATAACACAAGGTTTACAATTCACTACGAGAGCATCTTCATCAAACCCTATTGGCATGAACACTGCTGGTAAAAGACCCAAAGTTGGCACAAACACAACACAACCAATACCTCATATCAATACCAGTACGGTCATTTTGCAGATAGGGGCTACACAGATAGGACTTATTCCTATACCAAATCAAAAAATTCAAACATGGAATATTCCTATATCAAATCAAAACATTTAGATGGGATATATCCCTACATCAAATCATAACATTCAAATAGGACATATACCCTCACCAAATCACAACGCGTCATATAACACTGCATTTCAAAACACTTACATCAATCCTAATAATGCAACCAACATGACATTGACACAAGTAGATTTTCTGCAAAATCAAATGCAAATCCTTCAACAACAGATGGAAAATATGTCTATGTCAATCAAACGTACTATCTCAGCGCAAGATTTATGTCCATGTCCCTTTGACAAAGCTCTATACATGACACCCTTCCCACACGAATACATTATACCAAATTTTCCTAAGTATAATGGGAAACAAAATCCTTTGGAACATATCAGAGAATTTTCTACAACATGCATGGACATCTCGTATGATCCCACAAATTTAATGAGACTATTTATGCAAACCTTTGTCAGAATAGCATTGGAATGGTTCTCTAAACTACCATATGGCATAAGATCATGGGGTGAATTAGTTGAGAAGTTTGTCGAACACTTTGCCTTCAACATAGAAAATGAAATAACGATTTCTATCTTGTGTCACACCATGCAAGAAGAAGGTGAAACTCTTACCACTTTCTTCCAGAGATAGAGAAGTTTAGCTAGTCGATGTCCAGTGGAGATACTAGAAAAACAAAAAGTCACGATATTCCTTGAAAATCTACATCCAAAACTGAGAAGTGACTTAAGGGTGCATTGTTGCACCTCATTCCTAGACTTGGTACAAAAGGGAATTATACTGGAAAAAGGCCTTATTGACAAAGGCAACATTAAAGTATTAGGAAGGAACCCAGTTGTTCAAAATCAAAATTTTCCCAACGATAGGAACAAGTTCTAGTCTAGAAACAAAATTGTAACAAATTACGGTATTCTTGATGCTAAGACCCTACATGCGGGACCTGTCATCACACTTAGAGGTTACAACTCCAATCAGGACATGACGAGTAATCCAGATCAAAAGATTTTTTTTGTCCAAAGTTCACAACAACAACGACCACATAGGATATTTCCAAAATGTGAGCTTACACCCTTAGGGGAACCAATTGAAATAGTTTACAAGGAACTGATTAAAAATAAACTCATGCAACCTTTGGAACCTAAACAGTATGATCCTGGATATTTCAAACCTTCATGTTGGGATGATAATGCCTATTGTGAATACCATCAAACAAAGGGACATAACCTACAACAATGCCAACAACTGAAAAACATCATACAAGACTTTGTTGAAGATGAGACCATAGAAGTCAATGGGCAGAAACATACCAAGAACAGTGATCACAAGGTCTTCATAGATCCATTACATGACCATGGGAAAGGAAAGGCCTCCAGTTTGGGAACTAAGAATAATACCTCAGCCAATTATACCAATGCTAAGTATGATTATAACCAAGTACCACCATTCATCATATCCAAGATGCTGATGAAAATGTCCACACCATTACCATAAAGAAGCATCTTGAATGTGTTGTAAATACACACAAAAATAAGATAACCCTTCCAGGTCCTTCTTCAACTCCACCCACATAGTCTTCCAAGCCTAAGTATAATTTACTTGATTGACTAGGCAAGACCCCAACACAAATATCCATCTTGGAATTGTTGACGATATCACTAGATCATCAAGCCATTCTCGACAAATCCTTACAGAGCACTATTGTCCCTACCAACTCAGATGTCAATCATTTCAAAGAAATGGTAGGATACTTAACCGATTCCCATCACGCCACATTCTCTCAACAAGATTATTCCATTGAGAATACACATCACAACAATCCCTTACACCTAGAAGTTCTTATCCATCAAACTAAAGTTAGACGAGTCTTGGTAGACGAAGGAGCAGGGTTGAACCTTTGTACCTTGAAATTGGTTAAGGCATTAGGATTCTCAGAAGCATGTGTGGACACCACTAAGAGTATAGTCATTAAGGAATATGACGATGAGGAAAGATCATCCAAAGGAGCTGTTACACTCCCCATTAGGATTGGCTTTGCAATTATGGACACTAGCTTCCAAGTCTTGGATCTCACCCTTCCATACAACCTTTTTTTGGGTAGGAATTGGATACATGCAATGAAAGCCGTACCTTCCACATATCACCAGTGTCTTAAATTCCCATATAATGGCACTGAGATCACGATTTATGGTGATCCAGGTCCTTTTCAATATTGCACAAGCCTACATGAAATACCACAATGACAAGTCCCAGTTAACCGAGAAGCCTCATCATCTACTTTATCCCTATACATTAATCCATAAACTCTTACCAATTCCATTACATCACAACCACCATTATCCACTCCTACGGTCGAGATCCAAGACAAGGGCTGTGGAGAATATCACATGAAGACATCCTATTGTGTTAGTCAGCTGGTTTCACCTAAGAAATATGGTTTACCCACAACAGATAGAAAGCAGTCAGTTTTCACAATACATGTCCCTCCTACAATGACATTTGCAAAATGGGGAGAGTTAAGTAAAGAAGCTATGGACCAAGAAGATGTCACATCCTGGTTGTATAATGAAGACAATGAGAACCCTCCACCGTCTATTCAAATAGCTAAGGTTCAATATGGAAAAGGCTTCATGATAATGCAAAAAAAAGGCTATGAAAAACACAGTGGGTTAGGACTACATCAGAATGGAAGGACTGAACCAATCATTGTCTCACAAAGACCAAAAGGACTAGGGCTGCAACCGATTAGAATTTTCATTCCTAGTATTTCGTCACCATTACAAGAGGAAGTAAGTGCTTCTGAAGACATTGAGATATCTCATGAACCACTTGACCTAGTTTATGATGACTCACCTGACTCAAGCGAATACGAATGGGATTCCCTTTCCTATACCGACATAATGGACCTAGACAAGTTGTTTGGCGAACTTGATAAAATGATATAATCCACACCAACTCCATCTAGCCCCCATCCTAAAAATTCCTTGTCAAAAGAAGAATGGCTTAAGCTTTAATATTGAAAAAACCTTGATCCTGCATCTTGGGAACCTGATGAACCATCTTCTAAAAACCTAACCCTTGCATTTGTACCACAACCAAGTTTACCTGTCCCTAGGAAAAATAACAAAAAGGAGTTAGTCCAAAACTTCTATTACCATGTTAACCAAACTATATTCACCTTGTCAGCCTCCACATTTGATAACTCTGATGATGACATGCCCCTCATATATCCCCAACTTATCGACTGGGATCAACAAGGTACACCCATCTTAGACATATTCAAGAACAACAAATTGATAGCTGAGTTCATGGGACTTCGAGAAGGCATACCAAGAGGGGATCATAAAGTTGGATTTACCATAGACTTGGATGAAAAAGCATATTTTGGGGAGTCTGTTCACACCTCTAGTCACAAAAGTGAAAATAAAAAGAAAAACAATGAAAATGACAAGTCCCTAGGTGAAAATCGAAAGGCGGCTTTGGACAAAGAAATAGTAAAAATAAAGGATGTATCCGAGGGTGAAAACCTCTCTGAGGCACCCAAGGATGGAGGTTTGAATATTCTCCCAGTTGCTTAGGAAATATCACCAATGTTAGTAGAAGAGTCTGTTGAGGTCAATATAAACACAAAAGAAAACCCTTGGGTCATATATTTTGCAGCATCTTTGACAGAGACAAAACAACTTGAGTTTTGAGACTTCTTCACAAAGAGATAGATAAACTTTGCATGGTCATATGCTGACATGCCTGGGTTGGATCCAAATCAGGTATTAAGCCCATCAAACAAAAGCTAAGAAAGATGCATCCACAAATCGCTCTACTAGTCAAAGCAAAACTTAAGAAACTATTGGATGTCAGATTCATAAGATCCATAGACTATGTAGACTGAATTTCAAATTTTGTGCCAGTGACCAAACCAACTAGGGGCATCTGCATTTGTACAAACTTTAGAGATATCAACAAGGCGTGTCCTAAAGATGAATTCCCTTTGCCAAACATTGACATGATAGTAGACCTTATAGCAGGATATGAGATGATATCCCTCATGGATGGTTTCTCTGGGTATAACCAAATTAAAATCATAGCTAAAGACCAACACACGACTGCCTTCACTTGTCCATGGGGAAGATATTGCTGGAATGTTATGCCTTTTGGGCTCCAAAATGCAGGAGCTATGTATCAACGTGCAATGATGACTATTTTCCATGACCTTGTACATACTCTCATGGAAGATTATGTCGATGATCTCATAGCTAAATAATTAACAAGAGTAGATCACTTGAAGGTTCTAGACAAGATATTCCAAAGACTAGAAAATTACAAAGTCGGATTAAATCCAAAAAAGTGTCTTTGGTGTTAAATTAGGAAAACTTCTAGGATACATCATATCTAGAAGAGGCATTGAAGTAGATCCTATAAAAGTAAAAGATATAATGGATATGCCTCCCCCAACCAACATTGGTTAGCTAAGAACATTACAAGGGAGATTACAGTTTATCAGGCACTCCATAGTACAACTAGTAGACAAAATACATCCATTCCAACATTTTCTCAAGAAAGGAGTACCATTTTTATAGACACCCAAATGCCAAGAAGCTTTCCAAATGATCAAGGATTATCTGCTTGCTCCACCTATGTTAATGCCACCTACAAATGACAGACCTTTGATACTTTACATTTCAGCAACTCAGTCAGCATTAGGAGCTCTACTCGCACAAAATGATGATCAAGGTCATGAAAGGGAAATGTACTACATCAGTCGTACCTTGGTGGGATATGAACTAAACTACAGTAACATAGAACATGCCTATCTTGCGGTAGTCTTTGCTACTCAAAAAATTAGGCACTATATGCTAAACCGCCAAACCATCCTGGTCACTAAGATAGATCCTCTGAAATATCTCCTAAGTAAAGCAACATTAACATGCCAATTGGATAAATGGATGATGATACTTAGTGAATACAAAATCCAATATGTGGAGAGGAAAGCTATAAAAGGGAAAGTAATTGTAGATCAATTAGTAGATGCACCCATGAAGGCAAACCATCCTTTAGTGGTAGATTTTCCCGATGAGTTTATCTTCAAAGTTGACACTAGAACCAAATGGAAATTATACTTTGATGTGTCACATACTAATCGTGGTTAAGGAGCAGGTATACTATTTGTTACACCTCTTGAGGCGATACTATTCCTAAATCATTTAGAATTGTTTTCCCTAGCACCAAAAACATAGCGGAATATGAAGCCTTAGTGACAAGACTAAGAATGGAAGCCCAATGGAAAATTAAGAGTCCACATGTTTATGGGGATTCTCAGTTAGTAATCTGGCAAGTCAATGATGATTATGACACAAAAGATGAGAAACTTGCCCCTATAAGTGCATGGCTGACAGTTTCAAGTAGTACTTTGATGACATCACCTTTCAACAAATACCACGCATTCAAAATAGGGCAGCAGATGCTATGGAAACTGTCAATTCCTTATTGGATATTCCTAGCAACATGCCTAAATTTGAGTTTTTGGTCGAACAACTTTTGGTCCCTACCTACGATGTCCCTGATTCTGCGATGGTGTGTACGATTGTTGGTCCTACTTCCCCTTGGTACAAGGACATATACGACTATCTAAATACCCAAATCCTACCTTTAGACTTGTCAAACAACCAACGTAGAACCTTTATCCATAGGTCAGCCAAATACACCATCATCAGAGATACCCTGTATAGACTTACCTTAGATAACACCTTGATGAGATGTATTGATGTTGAAGAAGCACGAGCAACCTTGCGAGCGGTACACGAGGGTATATGTGGATCCCATTCTAGCGGTCCTACCTTAGCCCACAAGATTATGAGATTAGGTTATTATTGGTCTACTATGGAAAATGACTCATATATCTTCATCAAGAAATGTCGACAGTGTCAGGTACACAGAGATTTGATACATGTGCCAGCACAGGAGTTACGTCTGATTACTTTACCAAGGCCCTTTACCTAATGGGGACTTTACCTCATAGGTAAGATGCACCCTCCATCTTCTAACAACCATAAATTCATTATAACCACCACCGAATACTTCACCAAAAGGATTGAGGCTATTCCCATAAATTACATCACCGACACACAAATATCTAGGTTTATCCTAAACTACATAGTCTGTTGGTATGGTGTACCTCAATCCATCATCACAGACAATGTTCATCCATTTAAAAACCAATAAGTATGCCATCTCTATGAATAATTCCATATCCAACATCATTTTTCCACTCCATATTACCCACAAGGTAACGACCAAGCCGAGGCATCTAATAAAACCATCATCAGAATCCTCAAAAGGACTATCAATGATGCTAGTCGTGACTGACACCTATAGCTTAATCTTTCCTTATGGGCCTATCACACAAGCATCTGTACTCCCACCGATGCCACTCCATAATCCTTAGTATTCAGTTATGAAGCTATCTTACCCATTGAGGTTGAAATTCCTTCCTTAAGGGTATCCTTAAATGGTCATATTAACAATGAAGAGTATCGTGTATCCAAATTGCATGAGTTAGAATTCCTAGATGAATGAAGACAACAGACATTAGATCATCTTCAAGCATATCATAATCATCTTCCTCATAGCTATAATAGGAAAGTTCTAAATCGACACTTTGACATTAGTGACTTGGTCTTACTGGAGAACCCCAAGAATCAAGCTGAATGAGAAAAACCAAGTAAGTTTGGACCTAACTGGTTAGGGCCCTATATTGTTACAAAAGCTTTTGGATCAGGAGCGTATCAAATTTCTACCCTTGGAGGAGAACCACTTTTATCACCTATCAACAACCTTCATCTGAAGAGACTCTATGCATAGCTTTTGAGAACTATGTCTTAATTGGAAAAATACAAAAAAAAATGGAAAAAATAAAAAAATTGTTACCTTGATAAAAACCTGGAAAAAGGGCGTCTTTGTAACACCAAAAAAATTGAAAAATCAATAAAATAGTAAAGAGAAATAGCTCCATCCAATAGTGAAAACCACTTCGGTGGCGCTATGGATAAGTACCATGGTGAAAACCTGGCAAACAGGCGCCATGTGTAGTTGACTTTGCTCCTTCATCTACCATCATTCCAATCAGAATTTTTTGCCATCACCCATAATAAATGGTTGTCTTATCCATTACTTGGAGCGATTGACATCAAGTCCACTTCATCTCCCCACTCCATCCTGTACGTCTTATTCTCGACCGGGGGAAAATCCTCGATTTGCGTCATTTGGACCTTGTACATAGCATTCCACCTTCAGAAAATGTCCTGAAAAAAGCTCAAAAACATCATAAAATGTCCTAAAAAAATCCAAAAAACATAAAAAAACTCCAAAAAGATAAAAAAAATAAAAATAAAAAACATGTCAAACATCCCAAAATAGAGTCAGATTCAGTTGTGTCAAGTTAGTCATGGACATAGTCGAACTACGTTGCCTCTGCAATTGGACGTAGGCAAGGCCATCAGTCAATGTGCCCCCGAGGCATTAGGTCTGTCTGTCTAGGTTTTTCATGTATCACACACATAAAATCATGACTCATTCTTTGTATATATCAAAGTCATTAGTTGTATCGAACTATGAGGTCTCTGCATGTATAATGTAGGCAAGGCCATCAATCGATGAGCCCTCGAGGACATCAGTCCTTTAGGGTACATCATATCAAGTCCATATAAGTAAACACACACACACACACACACTCATAACAATCAAGGAATCAAAACAAGTCATGCATCAACAAGGAAAACTTTCATCAAGTCAAAATCAAACATATTGTCAAAACAACCAACTTATGTCCTAAGCAAGATATGTCTTTATTGAAAACAAACATCGTCAAATGTCATAGCCTCATGTAGCTTGTCGCATCAACGAAATCAGGCTCAAAATCTTATATGACATGTGTCATTCTAAAACCAGGCTTTGTCATGCCTTACACAGATGGTCACAAAGTCAAAATCAGACTCAACGTCTTATGCGGTATGTTTCATGCCTCACATTGAGCTATGTCAAACATTAAACAATTACACAAGATCAAGTTTTTGAAAATACTTTTATTGGATTTTTGACTTTATATATTATTTTGTCTTATATTTTTTATGGATTTGTGTATGAGTCTGGTTACTAGATTTCTCAAGGATGTCCCTTGAAGGATTTAGAGAAGCAAGGATGTCTCAGGACTCTTTTTCTTTGACTGTTTTATGTCAACTATCTTTTAACTTTGGATTTTGAGTCATGTTACTAGTTTCCTCGAGGATGTCCCATGAAGGATTTAGAGGAGCAATGATGTCTCATGACCCATTTTTATTTGTTTGTTGTTTATGGTTTGTTTGGACAAAAAGACTAGGGAAATTTGGCCCTTAGTATGAGTTAAGACACTCCTTGTCTGTGACTGTTTGTTTTTTGCAAGTGGATGACTTTGTACATTATGGTCTATCTCATATCATGGTGTGTACTATCCATTTGTGTTAGTCCCACCCAATGATGATAAAATGCAAAGCTTAGTATATATATGGCACAATATTGAAGATTATATATCCTTCAAACAACCTTTCTTGTTTCATACTATTTTGAATTATCCATGCTAATATTTCTTCTATTTGACATAATGATAGTCCTGTGACACAAAAAATTTAGATAATCTGCATATGCATACATTTCACAAACATTATGTAAACAGTGCGTATGTCTATATATAGTACATCATATAGTTGTGCTGCATTTTAAACAAGAATGAACATTAGGCATCTCCATCGCATATCTAGAAAAATCATGGCATAATAGGTATTCAATCATCATAAGGTACATAATAAAAACATTACATGTACATAACATTGTCAACATATAACATCACATGTAGATAACATTGTATATATAACATTATATTACATCCCATTATCATATAGTACATACATCCATCATCATATAGAATCAATATAACATCATAGGCTGCATAAACACATCATAATGTAGAAATGATCATCCATAACATGTACTTATTAGATAAACAAAAACATCTCATAGAAAACATAATCATATAGGAAAAGAATGCATCATCATAAATAGAACTACATATCATATGAAATGCCACCAAAAATCATATATATATATATATCGCTCAAAATAACATGTGTCACAGTACTATGTCAAAATGTATCAATAAATAAAAAGAAGCTCGCAAGCTCTATGTTCGAAATACAATGTCTACAAATATGAAAATTTCAATGTGTCCCACTGCCGCTACTCCCATGTGGTGAATGTGGAGGAAACTGTCGCTAAGGAGCTCTCTATGCGGTGGGAGGCCTGTCATATGGATCTGTCCTCGATGGTCCTACCACACCCTCTATGCTCTATTTCCTTGTTTGAATCTTGCTTTGTGATCTTTGGCTACGTACCTCAGAAAAACTAGGAGCTCGTCTCTCAGGAGGCACCACTGACTCATATAAATCCCTGTAATAGGAAGCCCTCTCCACTGCCCTGACTAACTCATGAGAAAAACCATCAGATGATGAGCCACTGTAGAGATGTATGATCTCAGTAAACTACTGCTTTGTCTCCTACCTCTGGGCTACTACCTGATCCCTCTCCATGAGAGCACTTCCTCTCTCCATCCGCATGACATCTCGCTTTGTGGTAGCCACTCTCAACATCTCCTCCAATGACTCCATAGCATTGTCTCGAGGAACCTCCTCATCTCGCCTCCCCTCTACTATCTTGTCACAAAGCTCTCTCTCCTATTCCTCCATAGGTATCTCCTCCTCCACATCATCCTATCCATAACCTACTAGTATGCCAAGGGCATCAATATCCATGTACTCCCTCCTCGCCTCCTCTGCATGCTCCTCTCTGCCAACCTTCGCCTTTGCATGCTCCTCGACTGCTACCTCCTCGACAACATGCTCTCCTTCAATCTCTGCCTCTAATCCACCCCCAAGGTCCAACATCAGTATGTGCTCTACCTCCACCTCAGCCTCATGGATAGGTGACAATCCTCCAACCCGACCACCTCTCTATCCCCGCCAACCTCGTCTCCCACCTCTACCACCACCACCTCTCCCATCATCACCACCATATCTACCTCCAAACCTACCTCCACCTCTGCCTCTATGCCACCCTCTTGTCCTTGTCCCTCATCTCTCCACTGGTGTAGGCTAATCTGGATCTATGTATGGCACATGATGATGCACAACCCACCAGGTAGCATAAGAAACTGTAGTCCCTAGATTTGCTACTCCACCCCTCCATCCCCATTGTAAAGGTTGTAATGCTAGAATGTTTTCCTCTGTAGTAGCCACTAGTATCATAGGCCCCCACCAAGGAACCTCTTGGGATGATTGAGAAAACTCTGCTTGTCCTCTAGGCTCATCCTGAACCTCACCGAACTGTCTCAGTACATGGTTTGGAAAATGTCTCTATAATGTGTACATTGGAAACAATCCTCCCAATCAGGTACTATGTCTACTGACAATAAGGTAAATGTCTGTCCTCATCTGATCATTGCTCAAAATCCATGTACGGTCTCCATGTGAACTTAACCAATGTATCCAAAGCATGTCTCCAAAATCCTGTGTCTCCCACATGAATCTGTGTGATGTTTCTAGCATATCAGAAAACATAAGGAGATCTTGCATCCCACTCAGAAGATAGGAGGATGGAACACAACAATGTGTTCCCATGCCCAAACCATAAGAAGAGTAGTCTCGTAGCTCATCGACTGCGCATCTCTATGAGTTATGTCATGAAGATGGAAGTAAAGCATGGCTAATAGATAGGGACCCCAAGCATACACAACCTCTCCCTCAAGCATCCCAACTAACATCTCCCCCACCCAATAGGAAATCCATGACCTTGATGGTCAGGAAGAACTATCGCAACTATCAATGTACAAATTATACAATCAATCCTCTCATACCTATCAGCTAACACCTGCCACCTAATCTCATAATGCTCAATGCCTAATCTCCTAATATCACCATATACATAATATCTAGTAATCTTGCTATATCCACGCTATGTATCATACGTCACTCACTTGAATCTAATAGGAAATCTAAGAATCCTATATACATCCTCCAGCATGACAGTTGCCTCTCTAGTAGGCAAATGAAACGAGGAAGTCTCAGAATGCCATCTCTCACATAAGACAGTGAGCATACCTCTGTTTTCCTGAATACTGGGCATGGTGCAAACATGATGTAACCCAAGTCTCTAGAGTAATCATGTCTCCACACTCTGTAAACAGTCTTTGAGCTCAAATGTATCTGACCGTGACTCCCAGGTATAGATCGGATCTAGTATAATCTGCAAAGAGAATTCAAACAAGGTGTCAAAACGTCAAATCATTTCATCTTTCAATCAATTTTTTTTCCAAAATTTGATAGTCAAATGCGTCATTTCAAAGACAAATGTGGTGCACACATCATATGCATCATTCTAAAATTCAAATGCGGTGCATGAAAATACACGCATCGAACAATCAAGCATATATGTTTCATATTGCAAATGCATCACAAAATCAGCCCATCTATAGCTACAGGAAAATACGTAAAACTAACTGCAAATGCGACACATTTTAATAACCTATCTAAGAAGCAAATGCAGTCCAATTTTTGGTAGATGCATTTCACATTCATGCATGCGCCTAAACTAATATCATATGTGATGCACTAACTCAACTGCGGTGCATACAATCACAAATGCGATCTTTATCTAAATGACCTAAAAAATGCCTAGGCATGTTTTTGCATTTGCGTCATTTTGCGAGAAAATGTGTCACATATGAATGCAAATATGATGAACA
Organism: Sequoiadendron giganteum; assembly: GCA_007115665.2. Taxonomy (NCBI): domain Eukaryota; kingdom Viridiplantae; phylum Streptophyta; class Pinopsida; order Cupressales; family Cupressaceae; genus Sequoiadendron; species Sequoiadendron giganteum. The sequence goes on from CM021108.1 coordinate 484,667,905, forward strand.
AAAAATGATGCATTTGAAAATTAAAGTTTGGATGCCTAAAACTACGCGAAAAATAAAAATTCAAGAGATCGTTCCAAGGTACTTACCTAGGGTCCTGTGTTGGCTAGTTGTCTGAAGGTACGGATCCAATATCCATGATGATGGGTGTATGGAACAAGAGACATTTCACCGAGAGCTCAGAGCAAAATCTTCAGTTCTTCAAATCTATAGGGTGCAAATGATTTGAATTTCACCCTAATTTCTATTTATACCTAGGGTTAAAATTGGAATTTCTTTTGACCTTGTCTATTGGCCGCATAAAATTCCATCTTCAATAAACCCGTACATGTCCCTAACACTTCCAAATTCAATTCCGTCAACTCCATAGCATTTCTGGCCATCAAATTGACTTATTAGAACTATTTCTTGATTTTTTGAAATTTTAAAAAATTCGTCAATTTTCCCGAGGGGGCATACCCTAACTTATTTCATACTGGGGCACGACTGGGGCATGTCTTTAACGATTTAATTTGACATAAAAATTGAAACGACATTGTATCAAAGAGGGGCAAACTATAAACACTAAAAATTGGTCTAGGCTTGCGAGTACCACTTTCGACATAATTTTCTAATGTCCATGGTCACAATTATATAATGTTTATAATTTAATTATTTCCTAAACACATCTTTCTTCTATTGATTAAATAACCTTTAATTATTTAGTTAATTCATTATGATCCTTATGCAACTTTGATTAATCACTAATGGATTTGACCCCAATTTCTGACGGTCGTTCGTCGAAATTTCGACGATCTATTGTCAGCTGACCAACGAATCGCACAAATTAGCGCCGTCGCTTAATTTTTGTCTATATCCCGACGGACAATAAAATGTCGCCCTCCTGACGCTAGATCATCGGAATAATGACGCCCATTCCGTCGATCGCATGACGAGCAGTGGTAGGACCGCGGGTAGAACACCATCGCCGAAGCATCAAAACACCATCATACATTCGTCGAAACCAGGACGGAAGTGTCGTCGGCCTAGGGATGAAACATGTCCGAAGCACGAGCGGCATACCTTCACTAAAGTGTCAGAGTAGCGACATATAGTCGTCGATCGAGCGACGAACAGTACCCGGAGCACGTGCGGCATACCGTCGCTGAATCGTTGGAGCATCGACATACATTCATCGGGATGGAGATGACTATATCGTCGGTCTACCAATGAACAGTACCCAGAGCACATGTGGCATAAGAGCGTCGAACGCGCAACACAATAGGAAAGTCATTACGGCACAAGTTTGTCACACTCACGATGAAATAGGCAAGTCATTACGACAAAAGTTCGTCGGGTGAATAGCAAGGTCATCGGGCATTTTTGAGGTTCGTTGCAATTTCGACGGAACAATGGAGTTTAAAAAGAAAAAAACTATTCGTTGAAATATAGGCATATCAGGGTGACTCTGGGCGATATATAATAGTAGGAGGCTCTAAAGTGCATCCATAGGGATAATGACAGGACACAAGGAGAGGCCAATCAAAGAGAGAAAGTTGATGTGCCAAGATGATGAGCATTTAATAGGGGTAGTAAAAGACAAGATGGATTGTCATCAATGCTCAGATTGGAAGACTTCATTACAAAAATTTAGATCAAAATATGATTAACCCTGTTTGGACAAATGCATTGACATTAGTGTCAAGAGTTAAGAGGCCATTCAACTTTGCATTTCAATAAATTATTGTATGCATTGAGTAAGTGTTTACAAGATAGAAAAAGGAAAATCATATGACTATTTAAAATATCAAACATGTTAGTTGTTGTGTTTAATTAGGCTTACAGAGGCAGGGATTTATCATTTTTTGCATACATCTGCAGTCCAAGCTCTAGGCCTGCATTATCTAGTTACTATGTATGAGAAATGAGTAATGAATAATTGTAGAATATGGAGGCTATGGATGATATTATGATGGCCACATTTGATGTTGATCAAAAATTGGAGAAAAATATAATACCTATGATGAGTCATGAGATCAAGGGGACTGTCATGGACAACAAACACAACCTACGAACTGGATTCTAATTTTGCTAAAAAAGAAAAAATCAAACTAGTGAATATTAAACTACACATTAGAATCTAAATTTGTGGAAAATGAGCAATTTGGTGAGAAAGAGTACCTGCAGTGCGTCTTGGATACTTAGCTAGTGTATTAAAAAATAGGATTGCAAACCCAAAATTATTCTCTCTAAAAATTCAATAGAAAAATACAAAATGTTATCTTGGATACTTAGCTCTTAGACAATCAATAAAACAATATGAGCATGATTATGAATGGTTTTACTTGGTCTTATTGTTGATCTCTCCATGTTTGAGAGCCTTCTCTTTAAGACCCCATGAATCCAATTTGATCCATTGTTGCCAAAAGAGATATTAATGTGTAAACAAGGAGCCACATTTAGACAAAATAGTTGTTGATTTATTCTAAGAAATTTAGAGACTACAAAAAGAAGATACCTGATGGGGATCATGTGGGCTTCATAGAGAAAGCACTAGAATATGGCTTCGAGCAGCAATGAAAAACTTTGGATTAGCTTCACAGTAAATCCTAACAGCATGACATTGAAAGTTGCTCAGGTACTGGGTCCTCTCCCCTAGATTAAACTAAGGAAAACATTATTGTAAACACAATATGCATAGAAGAATATGAATGTAAAGGAAAATGGATATTAGAAAAACATAAATGTAAATAAAAGTAGTGTGAGCAGAAAATGAATCTAAATTGGTCTTGAACAAATAAAATCATACCCAATTAGCATTAAGTTATATTGACCTTGTACTCATTGCCATTGTCAATCTTGAAGGTTACTTTGATGCCTTCTGCAAAAACTCTCTGGCCACGAGGCAAGAGAAGGCAGGAAAACCAAGTGTATATTGATGACTTCCTGACAATCAAAAAGAAAGAAGCAACCAATCAACCCTATTAGAACAGAATAATCTTATGAATTGATTTTATTTGTTTTACTGGCTAATGGATAGTGGACCTAGTTCTCTTGAATTGAGATACTACTAAGGTGTGTTGACTGGTGATTTTAGACTACCAATATTCTGCTTCAATCTCTATAAGTTACTTTTGTCTTAAATATATTCAAGATAACTCTGCAAAAAAATTCCCTGATCTCTTAGAAATTATGCAGATTCATTTGTTAATATTTCTCCATTTTGATATTTTCTTTCAAAAATTCATAGAAATATATGTAATGCCATACTTGAAACTTACATATTTTAATTTTATTAGTTTTGTAATTATAGTATATGATTCCAACAATTGTGAAACGCATAGGCAATATGCTGGATGAATGAAGTAAACTATGCAATTGGCAGGTGTAAAGCCAAATTCCTTAACCCTTGCCAACATCCTTCTTTCCTGTTTTAAAACATGTGCTTTGGAACAGGGCATGAAAATCCATGTAAGTATAATGAATAGGAGATTTTTGTGATTAGATATTATATTACAGTAAGTTGAATGAATGTAAGTAGAGATATTTTAGCATACCTGCAGATGGTACAAAATTTCATGGTAAAGTGGAAGCCTCCCATCAACAAAAAGATCCAAATATCTATGTATCTATCTCAATTGAGCCTCTAAACCCTTCAGAGCTGTCAAATTTTCCACTAACCTGTTATGCACAAAAGTCAAATTTTAGAGACCACTAAAATTAAAAAAAATAAAAATTACATTATGATCCAAATCCACACACAACACAAAGTTCATAGTGAAAAGTTAGCACTTTCTTTCATCTTTGCATATTGATTTGATGCTTCAAACGATGCATTTCTTATATTGAAAAGTGCATTTCTTACCTTATTGAGCTTCTCTTTGTTTTGAGAATAGTTTAATATTCTCTACTTAACAGGGCCAACCACATGAAGGTGGAAGCTCATTTGGCCCCTCCCTCCCCCCCCTCACATCACTCTTAATTCCCCATACCCAATCATATAACATTAATCATTCATTCATCCATTAATAACATATAACATTCATTCACTCATCCATTAATAAAATATAACATTCATTCATTAACATATACCATTTATTAACATATTCACATTCATTCATTAACATATAACATTCATTTTTTCAGTTTTTACATATTATCAAAAATATGGTTGTCAACTTGTCATAATATGATTACAATCACTTTTTTTTTTTGTTTCTTTTTTGCAGCTAAATAAAGCTGAAGTGGAGTATCATTTTCAAAATCATCTGTCCCCCCTTCAGTTGTTTCGAGCTTTGCTCATGATCTTAATGTATGCCTAGTTGTGTACTCACAATGTGGACGCAGCTACAAGGGGGGGTTTGCTGCAATAGCAAAGAAATGTTAAATTGATATGTTTTATTATTATTGTTACACGTATTTCATTAATTAAAATAACATTAGAGTGGTTCTCTTTACCCGAATTGGCCACATCATGTTCCTGATATTGTCTTATAGCCTCATGCTGAACATGCTGAACACCCTCTAAATCCTGATATGGAGTTGAAACACGAAAGATTACAATAATTAATACACCAATTGCAATTAAAAATATTTAAAAGAACATTAGAGTGGTCCTCTTTACCTAATGGAGCCACATCATGTTCCTGATCTTGTCTAGCCTGATCATGCTCAACATGTTGATCACGCTATACATGCTCTAAAGTTGAAACACGAAAGGTTACATTGATTAATACACCAAATGCAATTAAAGATGTTTAATTGTATTAATCCATACTGCATTTTGTATAGCACATGAATACATCCAATACCGGGATGCACACCATGGCCTTCATCGGCAGGTTACGCTCCACCCTCACTAGTCTGCATTCTAGTCTCATGTGTAGTATTATCATTGCTTATATGTGTAAAAAAAATAGGCACATTATTATGGTAGAAATTAATATTGAACAGATTTCACAAGTATTCAATTTGAAATAAAATTTATTGAGTTTATTTACTTGTGTGTTGGATGTAGTGGAAGATTGTGTTTGCCCATTCGAGACTCTTAGTTGTTCAGTCAAGGCTCCATAGCCTTGGTGGAAGGAAATCTTCAGGTCCTCTTCTATGGGCACTCTGTTGAAATCAAAGCCTTGCATTTTTGCATGCGATCATGAATTTTTCTTCCATGGTGTGATAAAACCAAAATTGTTTGCAATTTATTATTTGGATGCAATATTTCATTTATTGATACTTACAAATCGTGCGGTTGTTTTCATATAACCACCAAAGCCATGTTTGTGCTGCCCATGTTTTTCTAGTCTTGCCTTTGTTGCCTTCGATGTGTGGGGCAGCCTATGAAAAAATTGAAATATGTTAGATTATGTAAAAAGAAAGAGTAATCAGTATATAATTAAATTGTTGATAGTGTCACATACCTTGCTTGGCCCGGTGGTGTCTTTCCTTTCTTCTTTTCAGCCTTCTCCTTTCCATTCGACACCAAGTCCTTCCACTCCCTTTCCAGAATCATGGGGATACGCTTGTACTTTTTGTTCTTCTCTAAATGTGACCTATATTGGTCCCTCACATACTTTAGATAGGTACCAAATTTCTTAAGGACCTTGGTTCGATTGAATGTTTTATCACCGAACAAAACAACTTAACGGTTAATGAGCTCATCCTTTAAATCTTGATTTTGGGCATTCCACTGTGTACGTATGGTGGGTCTGAAGAGCTCCAATGTAATATCACTTAGATATTTATAAAAAATATCATTTCCTGCAAAATGATCATGGGATCATTAGTCTATAAAGAGTGATCAATACGTAAATTTCAATTGGATTATATATAATAATAATTAAAACATTTTAAAGTACCTAGGACCTTCTCTATCTTTATGGGAAGGAAATCCTCGGTCACCACAAATGTGACCAGCAATGTTCCCGTACTAGTAATACGGGAAGATCCAGGAAATGCTGCTAAAACATCACCAGTACTAGTGGGCTCTGTATCCATAAGTACTGACACATGTGGTGGCATGTGTTCACTACCAGACGGTGGACTATCGAATGCCTGCATGGTATGTGTTGCCGACATTTCAGTTGACAATATAGGCACGGATGATGGGGCCAGATAAAGTGTTGTATGCGCAAGAAGATCATGATTGACACTTGTACCATCCCCTACTTCCCGGGAAACACTTGCAGTACCTTGATCATGGCTAGCAGCATGACGAGGACGCAAATAATCCTGTAAAAACACACATATTTTAGTTCACGACATAAAAGAGTACAAAATATAAAACCATGAATGAACTTATGTTATAATTAAAGATCTCATGACAACTTAATTGCAAGTTTTTTGCTCTCTTAGACAATAGTTTAACCCTTTCTCTTATCTCATCTGTTTGAGGCACTATGAATACCAACTTAAGGATTTCTTGATTGCATTTTTTTTGGGCCTTCCTCATCATATCCACAGGGTTTGTGGAAAATGCAATGTCATCATCGCATAATAGTGACTCCACCTCCATATGGATGTTCTCCTGTACTACTGGTGCCTTTCCCCGATCAGCCGACTGCAACAAGAATATTAAAAACATTATTGAAATTAACCCAATAAACTCATGAAAAAAATATAATAATAAAAAATTTTGCATGTATCTAATTTGTACAAATATAATGAGGTAAACCTATCAGATAGAAGCACCTGAAGATGGATCATGATCTGCGCTCTAGGCCGGAGCCTTCCTTGTATGATCAATGTCCCACTGTGACAAAAATTAAATATAAAAAACATTACTGAAATGAAACTATTAGACTTACAAAAAAAAACATAGTAATAAAATGGTATATTGGAGTCATTAATTGGAGGTTGGGTAAAATGGTATATAGTACATACCACCCCCATAGTAATTGTATTTGTATCTAAGCGATTCAAATTGTAATCGATTAGCAACTCTTCCCCTGCAGTTATTGATTTTATCGCACATACGAATACACGATTTCCCTCTCGCACCTCAAATATACAATTGGGTTGCTTATTTGTTGACCCAGGTTGTGTACTATTTATAAACCATGCAATATTCCCTGATGCTTTTGGCCTCTTGTCAATGTACCTAGCCACTCCTTTATTTTGATCCTTATCTTTTAGTTGTATATAATTTGTTGATAGTGCATACCTACGCATACTTTGTGTATATCGAACCAGCTGCATCCAATCTTTGTAACAGTAACAGGGTCCAACATACTCCATCAACTTAGTAACTTTGTCGTAACAGACCTTTATGCCATCCATGCAAAATAGGCCCAAACCATGTAATGATGATGGTGCTATGCGATATATCCTCTCGTTGACACAAAGATCAGTGTTTATTGGAGGAAGTTCCTTGGGTACCCATTGTTTTTGTAGATGTTTGTACCTCAAGGGCACCTCGATGTCACCTATGCTCTCATCATCATAAGAACATGACCCCCCTTCAACAAGAAAAAATTCCATGTGTTTACGGAATTTTCTTCTAATCTTTTGACCTCTAGTTGGTCTCCCTCTTTTAGACCTACTACATGTCTCACTTTCCTCTTCTCTTCCTGAATTTCCCTCACTCGAGGAAGACAAATCTAACAAATACCTATTTGGTGGTACCTGCACTCATAAGGATGTTCGATGAAGTTCTTTCATGGTGATGTGATGCAAAGGTGACATGATGATTAATCTATCATTTCATCCTAGAATTTGACAGGTTATAAGGTAATCAAGTCTTGATAGATTGCAAGTTATTGTTACTACCATTCAAATGTGTCCATCACAAATCAAATCTACTTAATGTTTTAACTCCCAAACTTTGTAACAAGTGTTAAATGTGACTATGGTCCACTAGTTACACAACCAAGGCGTCAAATGTATTCTCTAATTGTAATCAAAGGACTTTTGCTCTTCATTCAAGTAAATAAAGTTGAAGGGAAACACCATCAAGTGGTTTATTGGACACCTACATGACTAAAAATAGCATCAAATTTACATTTAATTTCCATATGTCTAAGTGGTGAACAGGGTGGTAGTGTGTACTAGGCTTGGTAAAGTCATCATAAGTTTATCAATGTTCTAATTCTCTATAACAAGGTTTCAATATCTTCAAATAGTGAAAGTTAATGCTCATAGTAATTTGAAACAACAACATTTTGATTATGTATGATGGTAGGATTTGATAACTTAAAAGAATTGGCTACCCAACAAACTTAAAGTTAAAAGAAACTTTTTCAGTTTAAGGGGTTAGCACTGTCTTTCATCTTTGCATATTGGTTTGATGCTTCAAATGATGCATTTTTTATCCCACTTCTATCATATTGTATTCCCATCCCATTGCACTTGTTGGAGGAGTTGATACCAAAATTTCATATCAGATACCACGTTCTTGAAGCAATTTTCTATGTTTTTTCAATTTTTCTGAAGTTCTTTTCTGTTGTATGGATCCATACAAGCTTGAAATGCTCTGAGATCATTGGTGTAGATAAATATATGTGTTCCCTTTCATTTGCATTTGTTTTGAAGTTCTCAATCATTGTTTTGTGGGATTAAACAATCAAATACAGGGACTGCCCTGTTGTGCCTGTGTAAGGGTTTGAGGGCTAAATAGAAATGACATCCACCAATCCACCCACTGTCTTGGAACTGTAACTCGGTGGATTGGTGTGCATCATGGTGGATTTGATGGAGTTTCAAATCTTGTTCTTTGAATTCCATTAATGTTTTGCCCTTTTTGTGGCTTGTTACATTGTTTGGGAGGAACCTAAGGTTGGGTACGTTTTACCTTGGCTTTCATAAACATTGTAATGTTCCATGTAAAATCTTGGGTGAGATATATTCGGCCGTTACCTTTTTGGAGTGGGTATTAAAATGACTTATGTCTCATTGTTTCATCTAGGCCGGGCCCCTTTTTATAAATTGAGTTAAATATTTTTCCTAACTTTATTACTTCCTAAGTTAAGGTTGGCCCGTGCCCTACGTTACTGATATTGGCCCAAACCTAAGGGGAGGGTTAATAATCAAAAGAGCTTCTGAAACTTCAACTACAGAAGCTACAAACTTGAATGTAAATGTGGCCAAATTGGCCCAAAAGACAGCTGAAATAAAAGAAGCTGAGAAGAAAAGTTTGATGGAGAAGTATAACACCATTATTGGAGAGTATAGTAGAATGCAACAAAAGAATGTTAAGCTGCAAACTGAGGTAGACAGGTTGAAGTACATACATGTGGGGGAGTCTTCTAGTGCTCCTGGTACCCTGGCCATACATTCTACATCAAGACCAGTACCTCCAATGTCTCCAATTGTTTCTACTCCTGGGTCCCCCATCCAGACTCCTACTCCCAGTCCTTCATTAGAGCCAGTTGAAGAGGAGGTTTAGTACTCTGTAGATCCCACCAAATAGCAGATGCTTAATAAGATTAGAGAGCTACAAGCAGCTCTAAAAGCAAGTGAGAAGGGAGCAGTTGCCAAGCAAAATAAAGTTGTAGACACAATTTTTAGGCATTTGAATTAGGGAGTTGATGGTAGATTACCATCAGTTTATTCTTTATATTCTTTATTCTTAGATTCAATAAGAAACATTACTAGGGATCAGGAATTAGTTTTGCCTTTAGTTGAACACCCGAATTTCTAGGGCCAATGACCTAGATGTTATGTATAAGGCCTCCAGATTCGATGCAGACAACAAGCCCCAATCATTAAGGCCTACTCAAGTTTTTGTAAAATCACTGCAAGGTTTTCAAGCCTTACCTGATGATTTGAGTAGGAAGATTAAGTTACTGGTAAAGAATTTTGATGACTGGAGTGGCACATCTTTACCAGATTTACAGGGACTGCCCTGTTTTGCCTATGTAAGGGTTTGAGGGGTAAATAGAAATGACATCCACCAATCCACCCACTGTCTTGGAATTGTAACTCAATGGATTGGTGTGCATCATGGTATGATAGAGGTTCATTGCATTTAGGGGTCTTTTAAAGCAAGAAACTTGGCATTGAATTGATGCCCTAGGGCTGACAGGGGCAATTTTCTTCTGAATTTGTGGTTGTTAAGTCAGGGTTTATGAATTTGATGGATATCTTGGTAGATTCATGGTGACATTGTTTGATGGTCCAATCTCTACTTTTAAACAAAAATATCTCTAACAACTCTAAGAGCTATAATGGGATGACATTAAAGGAACCTTCATATGAAGGATCTTCTAATGAAGGACCTTTGAATTAAGGTCTTCATTTGAAGGTCCTTCATGCCAAGGTTCCTTTTATAAATCATTTTGGACATGAAATATTTAAAATAAAAAATACCTTAATTTGAAAGTCTTCACATGGCATCATTTTTGAATGAAGGTTCTTCGTTCAAAGGTCATGATGACATCACTTTCAAATGAAGGTTCTTCATTAACTGGTATTTTGTAATTTTGAATGTGTGATAATAATTTAGGGTTGAAAATAAATCCATTTGAGCCTTTTATAAATGAAAGGACATTTGATGCAATCATATGTCTTGTCAAACTTTTAACTTAATAGTAAGGGCATCATGAGTAGTTTGTTGGGCCCATTCAACAATCTCTGATGCAAGGATTGAATTGTCTAGAATGTATCTACTATCAAGAAAGCCAATTTGTTTACCTCTATGACTATAACTCAAGCAATAGGTTTAATTGTGATGGCAATGATATTGACAAGGATTTTGTAATCTAGGTGTTGAGAAGCATAATTGGCCACCATCCTAGGAAAGATTATTCATTCTCACTTTTAGGTGTTAAAATTTAACAATACGTAGATTGATGAAAGAGCCCAAAGAGCCTTTCCCCATGTTATCCAAGTACACATATCAGCGGTCTTCTCTTATACAGTTGGACATGATTTCAAGAACTTAGCTAGGAATTATTCATTTAACCTAAGGTTTTCTCATAATGCCATCATTGGAAAAGTATGATCAAATTCTTCTATTATGAAGAATTGGTCTATGTGCCTGTAGTAATCACTATAAAAATGTGAAAGACTAAGCTATTTTATTTTTTCTATCTTATCTTATACCATTTTACGAGAATGGGGGGGCCAATGTACGAGAAGATCTTTGGAAACTAGGCATTTAAATTGCAGGTTAAAGAGAATGGGGGTGCCAAACTTACAATACTCATTGTCCCTTGGTCGTCGATTTTCCCTGAGTGCCCTCAACCTCGTCCTCGGTGCTGGTATTGACCTTGTTTTAGCTCCAAACTCTTCGTCGGCGCTGGTATTGACCTTGTTTTCACTCCTCCAAACTCTTCCTCAGCGTTGGTATTGACCTTTCACTTGTCCAATTTGACGAGCTACAACCTGGTTTAGTTAGGTTTTAGAGTATGTTAATTAAATTTGAAATTATGGCGCCATTGAGAGTAGTGAATATAAAGCAAGCAAAGCCTATTATGGCGCCATTTAGAGTAGTGAATATAAAGTAAGCCAAGCCTATTATAGTCATGAGGGAAATAATAAAACTCCTAGGATACTTTGTGAAACCATTTTCCTTGGTTAAAGGGAGGCCATAAAATATTCCTTTGGATTTTTTCAATCTTCAAATATGAGGATTTGCAAGGTTGTTAGCAACATGAGTAATGGAAACGTGTGCAACAAGAATTTTTGAACACACATGGAATCTCCTTGCCAAAGAAAGGGGCTTCATAATTTAATATGATAATTTATCTCAGCTCTAGAAATGATATGTTTCCTTAAAGAGGAAGGAGATACCTAAAAGGTAAAAGAGATGCTTAGGAATCTCAACACTTCCTTATGATCAACCCCCTTCTATCCATAGGAATTGAACCAATTAGGCTTGGATAAGAATGATTTCCTATAACATTGAGTTTTATGCCACTATATATTTGACCTTTAAGCTTTCCAGAAAATATCTAGGCATTGAATATCCTAAATAATGTCACGTTTGTCCTCCAAGAGAGTGAGAAAGGAGTCATTAGAAAAATGACCATTGAATAGTTGGGCTAGTGATGGCAATGTTGATAGTGAGATGGGTGGTCATAGAGGTGGCCTACAAGATATATTTGGAAAAAAATAAGGATATAAGCCAATGATTGGAGTAGTGAATATTGACATTGGTGTTTCCTTGTCCAACAAAGGGTCACTATGATAAATGGTGTTGGATTTGGCATTGGCATTTACTCTTTTGTTCTAACAAAAATGGTGATAGGCTAGATGTGTCTAATACTAGAAATATTCTCCCCTTCCTCTCATGAAAATTTTTATGGGAGAAGGAATACATGATACTTTGAATTGTAATGAAGAGTCAATGCAAAATCAACTACTCCTTCTACTATCATACATGTTTTTGGGTTTATTCTTTCATTCTTCACGCTTGGAAAATTGCTCATTTGGAAATGGATTAAAAAAGTGGAAAAACTTGGGCATGCATATGAGCTTATGGATTGGAACCTAAAGGGTATGTCGTCAAAGGAAGATTTCCCATTTCCAACACTTTTTTGTTGACGTGAGTTTAATAATACTATGGCTCGTTGCACCATAGAATTTGTTAGAGGTTTCCTAATATGACATCTCTATATGATCCTTGCTTAATTAGTTGTTGGCTTTTATCTTTTCCTTTTTCTATTAATGACTTATTATATGATTGCATAGATGATATTTTTAATGTCATTGGGCCATATCAGTCTATATGAAATTGCTTTACCTCTCAAAGTATTATCAATAACCTTATTAATGAAAATAATGAAATTGTCATTTAATGGGTGCTTGGGGAAGGGTATTGAGTTTTACCCTAGTGATAATTGTTGGTGTCTATGTATCATATTGCTTTTGCTCAAGAGGGGTATTGTTATCCCTTGTGATTATGTTTGAGGAAGTCTTCAAATGGATGTTATTTCCTTCAACCAAATTGATGTCATTAAATAGTCTTGTTATGAACCCCTTGCAGGTTGCTTGGATAATGTTAGTATTGGTAATTCTGGTCCTTCTAATTATTATGCCCAAGCTTCCATAAATATGCATTTACTTAAAAATAACGATATAGTCACATCAATCAAGTCACTTATGGTTGGGAGGTTTCTCCATGGTATGATCGTATGAACAGGTTAGTTTTGCATGATAGTGAATAAGCCTCAAATTTTTGTGAAGCCTATTCTCTTAGGTGAATGCTTGTGTTTTCTTCCTACTAAATTCCAAATGTATATTTCTTAGTTGAATATTTTTTGCAAGGGTTTAGATACTACAGGGGATATATGATGCCACACTAAACTCACATCCCCCAAGGAGGTGAGAAATAATGCCATACTATGACATTTTTTTAAGAGGGTAGAATTTCTCCCTACTTTGAGTCCCTATGTTGCTCTGGTCAAGTCCTTTCAAAATAATTTTCTACTTCATAAAAGGATAAAAAGGTTATTGTGGGCGGTGTTAGATTTCTTGTTTCAAAGGAAACCATCATAGCTGCTACTAGGTTGAATATTGAAGGTAGGAAGGTCATTAATAGGGCAAAATGATGGACACGAAAACCATCAACCAAATTTTGAAAAGGGGAGAACTCATCGAATTATAGAATGGTTTTGAATGATGAGTCTAGTAGAGTGCCAATTAAGTACTTCAGTGTTGAAGGTAGTTTTAAATGTGTTTTTCATTACCATTTCTCGCATGACCATCTTAAACATAATAAGATTGCTTGTTTTCCTTATTTTGTCCTAAGTTCTCTTAAGTGTTTCGGTAAGGAGGTCTTAATGGATAAATTTGTGATGCCTCTACACGAGGGCTTAATTTTTAGACTCCATAAGTCCACCTTGCTACGTTCTCTTAGAATTTTGTTGTGGAGGGAAATCCTAGTGATTTGCATGATCCCTCTCCTCCTAAGGGTAAGAGAAAACCTATCAAACATTCCTCATTCCTTGTCAAGCAAAAAATTACATTTGATGAGGTGCCTAGTAAAGTGGTGGAGGGAAATCTTGAGCTTGGTAAAGTTCTAGCTGATTATGATGACTTAGGTTGACCTAATCTTTTTGCCATTGGTTCTCTATTGAAATTTGCATCTCATATCCATGTGGACATTCCTAGTGATGTTCACATCTCCAAGACTAAGAGTAAAAACCCTAAATTTTAGTCCTCACTTGTGGGCAACAACGACTAAGGTTCTTATTGTTGCTACTGTTAATAATAAGATTGCTATAGGAAAACATTTTAAGGGAAACCTTTTAAGAAGATCTAATAGGTTGGTGGCCATAATTTCTACTACCCCTAGCACTACACCCAATGTAGAATTAGTTGTTTCTAATTAACAACAAAGGCTTTGTTGATCACAAGGACAATGACTGTATCAATAGTGGGAACAAAGAGTTCAATCACTCTCAAGACTTCATGTAAGAGGAAGATGTTTCTCTTTCCAATGATTTTGGTGTCAACCTTTTTCAGAAATGAATGTTCTTTATGACACTAAGTCTTCTAACATAGGGGATGATTGAATTTAGTCCCTAGAAATGATATGGTGGCCATGGATGATGTCAAGGGTAAAGGAATTTAGGTGGAAAATAAGTTTGATCTTGTGCATTTATGTTCTCATTGTGGCCATAACACCAATTCTATTAATTATTTGGAGCAAATTCTAGAAACTTTGGAGGAAAGAGTCAATAATGTGCTTAATTTTAGTAATAAGGTGATCCATAGGTTACTTCTATGCTTCTACTCTAGAATGTTGTGTGGGAGTTCTAGAAAAGAAGGTTGAAGGGTAATCTTGATAGTCTTGTTTTAAAGAAGGATAGAAAGAAATACCCTAAGGATGATATTTTTTCTTTCCTTTTTGAAGTTTGGGGATATGTGACTCCCCAAAAGATATGCTGCAACTTGTAGTTTTTTCTTGTTGTTTGTTAGTTATTTATGTGCTATTTTTCTTTGTTCTTCTATTAATTATTTATAGTTAGTTATTTTTTGGTTTTTCTTTTCATATCCTTCAGGCTTGCTATGTAATAGGGTTGGGACCTTGGTTTCCAAATTTATATATAAAAAATAACCAAGTCGATTTATCCTTTGCAATTATTGTGATAAAGTGAGGATTTGGCATAGTTTAATAAGACACCTCACTATTTATTGCTAAATCTGTTGTATTTGCTTAAGATATCTTAGAAATAATTTATCCATGTGTAACACAATAGTTTACAAATATGGATAGTGATGCCTAGGTTAACTTAGATTTTCACTTGGAATCTAAAGTAGACCCTTAAGAATTAAATTTGGAATCTAATAGACTATGTCAAGGCTTCATTAACCACATCAAAGATAAGTATATTCCTTTTAAACTACCTTATAAGCTAAAATGAAGTGGCCACCATCAACAATCGTGCTCATTCATAGCAGTTAGGATTGCGGGGAACGGTCATGATCAACTGATGGATGATCGACGGTCATTAAAAGATCGTTCCAACATCTAGCTCCCTCGACGACATGTCTGGGAACTAACCCATGTTGGCCCTGTTACTGCATTCACAGGGTTCGGTACGTTGGGTTCACCACAAAACCCCTCACTTCATAGCTAGGGCCAAACGAGACTTCCTCACTCCTAAGACTATGATGAACACCTGAGTCACTATGGGACTTGAGGCGGGAGCTACTTCTTTTCGCTCCTGCAAGGAAGAGTACTGGAACACCCTTTCCATTTGGTGTTCAGCTATGGACTCTCGGTGCAACCCGGTTGCATCCCTATGGTGCTCCTTTCCTTGAACAACCATACCTTCCTATATAAGTTATTAGTCCAAATACTAGACATCGATAGGATGACACCGTACTCTAGGCTGACTCCCCCATTTCTAACTTCTCATCACTAGTAATAACCCATGCATAGGGACCTTCGACCCTTGATTTGGAGAGTCTTCCTAGGCTAGCTAACATCTTGATGAGTCCAAATCACCTTGTAGAGTTGCCTTACCCTTGCAACCTACCTTAACTCACCATGAATTGGCACTTCTTTATGCTCCATGCTGCTATGCCCATGCTACCTCGAGTAACTCGACTTCAAAATTAGAATCATGTAGATATGCCTGAATATAAAATATTTAATTAAATTGATAAGTATGAATTTGTATAGAAGGAACCATAATCTTAACCATAACCCAAATCCTTTTTATCACAAACCTAAACATAAACATAACTCTAACCCTAAACCCTAAACCATGATCCTAATTCTAATCTAACCCTAACACTAATCTTAACTTACACCCTAACCTTAACCCTAATTGTAACCCTAAACTAAAGACAAATGCTACACCCTAAACTATAATCCAAATCTTAAACCTAGCCCTAACCCTAATCATAACCTAACCCTTTTTCTTAAAACCTTAACCTTGACCCTAACCCTCACCTTTATCCTATCTTTATAACCCTAACCACAACCAAAACTCTAACCCCAACCCTAACCCTAATTACCTAACCCTAAATATTTTTTCTTTTATTAATTAGTTGCATTCACTCTAATAACCCTAAACCTATCTATAAACCTAACCCTAGCCCTATCCTTGGCCCTAATCCTAACCCCAAGTCTAAGCCAAATATAAAAACAACCCTTAATCATAACAATAACCCTAAAAATTAATTCTAAGTATAACCCTAATACTATAATCCCTAATTGTAATCCTAAACCCTAACCCTATTTTCATGTCTAATCCCAACCATAACCAAAACTCTAAATCTAACCCTAACCCTATTTTCATATTATGTTTTCCTTATGATTGGTTGACTCTTATACTAAATCTGAGTGTTGTTTGTGTTTTAACAAGAGTAGATTAATATTTTTTATATTTCTTATATGAAGATCAAAATTACATGCACATAGAATGAACCATAGTTTAGTTACAACACTTGGTCTCTTCAAAATAATCAGAGAAGATTAGGGAGAGGAAGGAATGCACACCAAACTACAAAATAGGGGTAGTTGTGGCTTTGTTAGTTTTCTTTATATAGTCTACTTGTTTCCTATAGGGATAAATATTTAATCACTATACAAATGAAAGATGGTTGATTATCTACTGAATATTGTTTTGTGTGTTTTGAAATGGAAGATATCTATGTTGGAAAACAAGGATAGACAACTGAGAGGGGGGGTGAATCAGTTGTTACAAAATTGAAACTTATTTAACCTTATTAACCTTTAATCTTAGATATGATAATTAATAGTGAAAGCATGAATCAACAACACATCAGAAACACACATAACACCAAGATTTTTGTGTACAAACCCTGTTAGGGGAAAAACCACGGTGGAGGTTAATCCACAATTTATACCCTGTTATAAGTATAAAAGAAATGAATAAGGAATGCACATGCATTCAGGAACACTGCCTAGAGCTCACTGCTCAAACGGAAGGCTCACTGCCTTACATAAGGTAATCAAATTAAATCCATCTGATGAGGTTGAACTGAGAAATTGGCTTCAAAAGCCTAATGACAGTTTCAGTTAGGCACATAAATACTACTTCATACTTTGCGTAAACTTCTTCACACTCTGCTCTGCATTAAAATGATCTAATCTTTATTCACACATATCTCACATACACTTCACATACATTATCTCTACATGAATAAAACAATCGCTCTTATATATCCACTTCATGAATTTACATTAACAACTCTGTCGACCAAAAATAAATAATAGATGAATACAAACTCTCAGCCCAATTCATGAACAAATCTCAATGCGCACCAACCTAAATTAGTCACAACATAATGAAGACCTAAAGCAACATCCTCGAACATGCCAAGCATTCAAAAATTAATCCACAAGGATCTACAAAATGCTACCACCATCATGTTAGCCAAGAACATGAAAACTCGAACATGGAAAGGAAAAATCTTTGATCACAACCACACTAATCAACGTGGACGTACCACAATAATAGAGGATGAGATCAAGAAACATCAATGAGCATCTCAAGAGCATACACAACAATTCAATTCACCAGAATTACATTCTCTTCTTTCTGAAACACCAACTATAGCAACAAAATAACTGTAGGAACACAAAAACTCATAACTCGCTCCAATCTTGATGCACACCTCTAAAACTTCCAGAGGATATACTAGATAGGCTTAGCAACAAACCCTTTAATACACGACTTCATAATACCAACGTACAAAAATTTTCACCACTCTGATCTTCACAACTTCATAGACTATCTACAACATATTTATTCTAATTTTCTCAATATCCTCGACATATACAACCTTTAAGACATTAATGCTAATAGTGTTGACATCAATGACAACCACATATCATGAGCAACACAACCACAACATCCAAAAATCTACATCTCTATAAAAATTGGTATATGCTAATAGTCAACTTATTATCTTATTTATAGCATTTCCTTAGCTTTTTATACTAAAAAATTCAAGGTAGAGGGCAACATGATTCTTTGAATTGGATACTACATAAAACTTTATGTGTTATAGTCATTGCTTCCATTGTTTGCATTTTCACATTAGGATGCATATATTTTACAATCAACAGTCTTTTAATTTCTTGCCAAAATTAATATTATTAATAATTTCAAACTTGTATAAACATGTATGGGAAATAAGTACATAAATAAGAAATATATTGTAATAGTTTCTTCAACAAAGGATAAAAAAATCATGTGGACCGTACAAGGATTGTGGTGGGACTTAAAATTTACTACCTGTGTGGTATTAATGAGGGAGATCAATAATAATCCTTCCTCGTGGATCTTGCATGATCAAATTAAAGGCCCCTGAGGGTACTGCGAGGTCTGCGAAGAGGCGACACGTGGCCTGGTTCTTGAAGCGACAGGGCTAGGTGGGACCCGCTGTCCAGTTGCAACCTCTTGTTTTCTTGGGTTGTGATTGGGCACAGTTCTCCCAGGGCGCTGATGTGGATTTTTAAACAATTTTTGACTCAATCTGAGTCGTCCGACTTGCCATGTTCGATCCGCATTAACGGTTCGATTTTTCTTGGGTTCCTGTTCATTCGCGTTGGGAGTTCTTGCTCTCTGGAAGTTGTTCTCATTAATGGCGCAGATTTTTTCAATGGATCCTCGCCTGAATTTCCTATGTGTGAACACTGTTCTCCTGATAAATGCAATGATGGGTTGTACGACATGCCTTCGCAAGCCAGGAATAATTTGTGGTGGCTACGTTAGCCACTAAAATGCTCGAATGCTCGCGGTGCTGCATTCAAGCAATTAATATTCTCGCACCAATTAACTCTATAAATGCTCATTGTGTTATTTGGTATTATCATTGCATTTTGAGTTGTCTCATTTGTAGGTGGTCGAGTCTCTCCTGTATTTTGCAAGGTGTTCTTTGCAATGGACCATTCGGCTGTGCGCAGAAGGACCAGACTCGGGGTGACAAATTTGAAGCCTGACGGGGTACAACCTGTCCTTGGCAAGCCCGAGGTTTTCCATGATGCTAATTTTAAAGGGACGGGGACCTCCAAGTCCCCATTGGTGCTGTCTTCTAGTTTTGATGGTGATGGGTCCGAAACTAACTCGGACTACCAACATTACTTGGCGTCCATGACCGAGCTGTTGGGGGTCAATGAAGAGCCCCTCGCAGTTGCCCCAATAACTGTGATGGTGTCGTGCCATGCTACTAGATCATGTGTTAAAGCGGATAAAAGGAAGCTGGTCTCACTTCTTCCTGAAGCGAGGACCAGGAGCGGTCACCTCTATCGGGGCCGTGTGTCTTGCAAGTAGTTGCAGTTGCTAGGTGTGTTACTTTTGGGTGGTGTGTTGATGTGGACGTACACGTGCCTGTCACGCTCTTTTGTCTTTAGCTCCGGTTGGTTACAATTGTATAACTATTTTGATTCCTTGAACTGATTATGGTTTTTTCTAATGATGAGGAATGCCAATTTCAATTTCATTCTAAATGAAATTCAATTTTGGAATGAACAATGTAGCCTATTGCTTTGTTGCTCTCCTGTCCTATAAAGGAGATTTGACGGTTCATTGTTAAGGGTTGTTTTTTTTGGGTTCGAAGGCTTAGAATAGGTATAGTTAGTGGTAATGCAGGATTTTGAAGGTATTATGTAGGAAATCATGCTGGGTTGGGAATAGTATGAAATAAGTATACTATGCTTTTGTAATTACTGATATCGAAAGAAATCTAAAAAAATTAAGACATTTTGCTATCCTGTGTATGGGCCATGGATTATGAATGGATTTATCAAGGGTTTGTTCAATCAGTTTCAATGGTGTAGTTGAAAGTGTAATTTGTTCTCTTGCTTTGACTTAATGAGTTAATCAAATGCTTGAACACAAATTGCATGTTTATGGTTATATGCTCAGGATTCACTAAGGAGTATTGTTTTAATATACTAACAAATCTCATGGTAGCAAAGCACTATGGTGATAAGTTCAATTTCATTTGAATTACGTTTTATATGACTCCCACACAATGGATGAGGAACTGGATAGTATTGGTAAATTCCTTTCAGGTATAGGACTGTGACTCTAAGCACGATGATTCAATACCCGAACATTTTAACAAATATCAACTGCTATCTCTTTTTGGGATATAGATCTTATGATAATTTTCAGTCTCCTTGCTTTGGGATATTTGTTATTATTCTTTGGTTTTTCCACAACTAGGGTAATGACTGTCTGTTAGTGTTAGTGGGGACTGCATCTGTAAGAAGAAGTGTTCTTACCAGTCATGAAACATTCTTATGAACACACTTGGGTTTACCCACCTTGGTTTCACAGAGCCAAAAGTGTAGGAGATGTCAGTCTTTGACTGAATCTTGTTAGTTTTCCACTAGCCTTTGCAGTTCTTTATAACGGAGGTTGGCTACCTCTTACAGAATGGCAAACCTTATGTGGGAAAAATCACCAACAGATTGTAATTAAGATATACACAAAATGGATCTACATTGAAAATTCGGTAGGAAAATTCAAGCAAATACAATTGGTAGATGCAAAACCAAATAAATGTGAAATTGTGGACTATAATTATTGTAGAATATACATAATGGATTTTTTTTAAAAGGTTTTAGAAACTTTCAATCAAATGCAATTGGTAGATGCATAGACAAATTTCACAACCTTCACCAAAATCCTTGACGATTTCCTTAATATGGGAGATTTGGAACAAGGTATAGACATCCATCAAAGCATAATATAAAGATGAATTTTCTCAAATGTTGTGGTTGTACACTCTATTTCCAAATCTATGTAAAATGTGGGAGGATAGACAAATCTTGTGAACTATTTGACAAAATATCTCAAAGAATTGTAATCTCATGGAATACACTCTAATTAGAAAAGTTGCATCACTACCCTCATAACAATCTCTCAATTTGTTTTAGTTTCTATTGTGTTACTCAATTTGAAACTTAATTGTGATACATTAAGTTCATTGTCAAATTGTCATTTGTGTGTCAAGTTTGTCAAAATCCAAAATGATCAATTATTAATAAAATCATGGATCATGTAATATTGGGATGGGTGACCTCCTAGGAAGGCCTAGTGCTTCATCGCTTTGAGAATCATTTAGACGCAATGAGTGCTAAGTGGACCATTCATTATCATGAGAGATGGGTTCTTGTGAAACACTACTCATGAAACATGGGTCAATGATTTTGACTTGTAAAACTACATAATTGAATCTCGATAACAATATCAAAATTTGACACAATGTGAAAAATACTTCCTACTTGTCAATAGATCATGTTGTCAAAATCTAGAATTTCAAATTATGAATTCTTTGTAATTATTCAATAGATCATGTTGTCAATTGAACATGTTGGCATTTTTTTATTGCAACCCACACATGTTTCCTAGAAGCTCCTATGAACTCCCCACATTCAATAATAAAAGACTAGGAACAGTATGGCCAACTTTACGAGAATAGCAATAAGGCTAATTCTCCTACACTTCGGACTCTGTAAAATCTAGGAGGGTATTCCCTAACATGTGCTCTTAACATACAACATTTAAACAATTCATTTAATTTCCACACAGGTAAGCAATGGATAGATCCCCAATTAATGTTAAAGGATCAAATCCTTCAAGAAATTGGCTATTCCTTAAAAAAGACTCATGTCCATTTAACAGAGAATCGCAAACTTCACATAAAGTAAATTGATAGGAAATGTTTGAGTAAAATATCCTGATACCATAACACAAAACATACGAGAATAAAACGTAATCAGAATTCCAGTGCCATATCCCAGCGCAAGGAGTCAAAAGAGAAAGCTGAACTACAGGGTAAATTTAATTTTGAACACTTATGATCTATTATGAATTTCATTACAACCCATATATCCATACCTAAGTTTATTACTCCTTTATGAATCCTATTTGTTATATTGCATGAATTTACTAGTTAACTAAAGCATTTAACCGATCCTTTGAACCAGAGCTGTAGTTAAACATAATTCATAGTAAAGAACAAATGAAAATCAATGAAAATCATCTTTGATCGATATTTCAATAATAATCCATGTAACATAACACAATAGGAGACCAAATAAACTCCAAATATTCATGAGTTTGATAAAAACATGCTCAAAAACCCCATGATTAACAAAGTTCTCCAATCTGACTCAAAACTTTTTAAAACCTGGACTTACAATTCATACTCTCTATATTACTAGACTCTTATTTCTCATATCTTGGATATTTCAACCGACCACTCTCTCGGCCCAGAATTCCCTTTTATAAAACAAGGGAGCCGACAAGCTTCAGGTTGGAGAGTACACATATCCATTTGTAATTGGACCACTAACTCTCAATTCAGTTACAATTCTATTATGCGAGAGGAGAGCATAAGACAAAGATCATCATTAGTTGATAAGGAGGAAAGAAAACATTGCTCCAAAGGCCTCTCCCCATACATCGAAGGCATGCTTAGCCATTATAGTATTAAATCCACCTCAACACCCTGTACTTGGAGTCAAAAGGAGAATGCAATTTTAGAATATAATATCTAAGGCCAAACTTGTATTATACATGACCAAGTTGCAATTCTTGACTATAACACTCATAATTTGAGTTCATTAGTGAACACCTTTTTCCATAATTCAAACTCCTCCTCGGAAGGCCACTGGAAAGCCACAACCTGATCAACCTTGTTTCGATAGGGAGCATACTTTACCATTATCGATGTGGCCTTTTTATTAAATTTCTCTAAGAAACTTATAACAAAAGACAACTTTTCCAATGTATTCTCTAGCATGCGGATGTCAGCATTTTTGCATATCTCATGTGTTTGAGACATCATTATATTGTTCATTTGCTCCTTCCAAACCTGTAGGGGTTTGACTTCATCCTGACTATGTAAAATATGAGGCAATGGGGTCAGGTCCTTTCCATCATACACATCTTTCAACAATTTAATCTTGGATTCCATTGGGGCGGCAAATCCCTGAAACTTCTGCTCAACAATTCCCTTGACCAATTGATATGTTGCAATAACAGTAGGATATTTATCACCATGTTGTTTTACCCCTACTGCCATGAATCTCAACTTCTTTATTCTAGGGCTCCATTTGTTTAGCAATGAGATGGCCAATTCTTTATCCCTTCCAAACATTTTTAGTGCTTGCAACATTAGGACATAATTTGCATGAACATTGTTTAGCTTACTTTGGACCATTCTGTTTAAATATTTCAAAACAATGTCCACTATCACTGCATTTTTTCTCCCTGTTGCATCCCAAATTTGCTTTACCATCTCCTTATATTCTTCAACCTGATGAATCGGTTTCTCCCTAGAAAGTCCCCCTCTAGGGCTAGTAGCCATCTCAATAGCGATAGGCACTTGCCCCATATTATATGGAACAATAGCCAAAGACTGTGCTTGTGCAGGAGGTTGAGACTGCTCTACTGGAGGGTCAGGAATAGTGTGGCTAGAACTGGCTTGCTTTTGAGATCTCATGGTATCCATTTGTTGCCTCAATAAAGCCAATTCAGTTTCTAGCTATGCTACCTTTTGTTGACTCTTATTATATTCAATAATAATGTCATTATATTGGCCTCTCAGAGTATCCCGCTCCTTGGTCAAATCTTCAATAGTTGCTCTGGTGAATTTGGCAACATTCACGACCATATCAGTAGCTTCCAATGTTGGGGTGTCAGCAAATCTCCTCACAACCAAGTGACCACTAAAGTTAGAAGGTTCTGCAACAATTGGCTTTTTAGAGCCAGTAGATAGGGACCAGATTGCCAATGCATCCCATTCCTCACTAAAGGCCGATCCCTTGAGTGCCAATGTAGCCTCCTCTTCAGTAGCAAGAAGTGGCTTATTAGCCCTTCTTATTGTGTCAAACACCACAACATCAACGATATCCCATTGTGGGAGTAGCAATAGTCCACTTTTTTGTACCAATTCCCAACCCTGCTCTGGTGTTATTGCTTTGAATCTTTCTCTCATATGTTCCCTGACCTTAGCTTGAATTACCTTCTTTGGGAGCTCTGGATGCAGACTTCTCTCATGTGCCACCTTCTCAGCATATAATGCAGTATGTGCTCTCCACACAAAATCTTTAAAAGCATCGATTTGAATAAAAGAGTCATCCATCATGAACTCTCTGCAGGCTTCTATTCTCAAGTCATCATTGCTTGTTATTCCTTTGATTTCATCTTTTCCTAACCTCAAAGAAACTATACCTGAACCTATTGCAATGTCAATTGGGTCCAATGGCATCTTAGGATGCATTTCATCCGGAGTGAAAATAATGTCATCATCCTCATCACCATCACAATCAACAATCTTTACCCTTTCAACCCTCTGCCTGTTTGGTGATGGTGGGAAAGCCTGTTCTTAAAAACTTGGAGGAGAATCCAAATCAACAACATTTGGTACTGACTGCCTTGAAGAAGATGGTGCAATATTTTTAGCAACATCTTCAGCCCTACTTCCCTTTCTTCTAGAAAAAACCCTTATCTTCTTTTGGGGCTGATAAGTAGGCCTCTCCTCTTCCTTTACCTCAGGGTACTCCTCGATGGTTTGTGATTTTCCCCTTTCTTCCACAACCCTTTCATCTTTCAAAACCCCAACCAAGCTCTCAAAATTATCAATAGCATACATTGCCCTGCTAAACTCATCTTTAGCATTAGGTATGGGATTGAAACCAGGTATTTTCTCCTGCTTACTTTTTACCATTTTAGAGTAGACAATGTATAGTGCCTTCATTTGAGAGATAAAACCCTCAGGATCATGATTCTTGGGGTGCACAGTCCTTAGCCTATAAGGCCCAAGTAATTGATGCAACTCCTTCCATCCTCCCTTTGCCATAAAAAAATCGACAAATGTTGTATATTCAGGGAAGAAAGAACCTTTCTTCTGTTCAATTGGCAAGTGTAGTTCCTGAGTGCCCCCCAACTGCCTCATGATTTCCAAAAATCCAAGTCTAAGAGGCACCTCCCTTGGTAGAACCTTTGGATTGAAATTAGTGTCAAAAACCCTGAAAACTATGGTATTATGATAGGGAAAAATGTCTCCCCAATTGTGCATTATGTTCAATTCAGGCCTTCTCTCCATCGGCCTCAAAGAAGTCATGAATTTCTTTTGGGATCCTTGGGGGGTCACGAACTAGAGCCACCCTTAATTTAGATCCGAAGACATTATGGAAAGTTACATAATCAAACTCATGATCATGCATGTCAAGAATCGTAGTCCAATATTGGACATACATTTCAATGTTTCCTTCCTTCTTCTTTAATTTCATATCTTTTTCGAACACAGCCTGACCCTTATACAGAAACATGTGGATTAACAAGGAATACCATTTGAATTCAACCCAATTCTTCCCCTCCTTTAGGGCTACTAGACCCGTGTGCATCTTCTCTGCCAAATAAGTGGCAAAATCATATATTACATTAAAACTTGGGTGCTAGAGATTTACTGCCATATACATAATATTGGTAGGCAAGGTTTTCTTTAAGCTGACTCCCAGAACTTGACATAAAACAGAAATAGTCTTCTTGAAATAACTGGCGAAATAGCCCACAGGAAAAGGTTCGGGCTCATTCCTGCCAATTACTACCTTCTTCTGATTTTTTCCTCTTCCTGAGACTGCCAAATGAGGTATTAAGAAGGATGTTCTGAACAAACCCCTAGTATTTCTATATTCTTGTCTAGACAAGCTCTAAAAGCGAATCTATTCAATCAATTCTTCAAGAACAGAGACAGGAAACAATCACGAATTGCCCAACAAGCAACCATAAAATATTCTAAATTTACAAGAAATGGCGTACGTGCTACTTACAGTTTCAATCGCAGAACATCCAGGGCAGCGAAATTGAGAAATCGTAACCATAGCTTGCTTCACTCGATACCAAGCAATTCTTCCTCAATGTAGAGATACATAACTGAAATAGTAATTCACAAATTTTAGCATTTAATTATACAGGCAGAGTCAAACTCGGCCATTACTATTCACTCGTGTGAGATAAAACGGCTATTGTACAATACCAGTTTATTTTTAAATACGAGCCATTGATCAATCGCAACGTTGGCGAGGAGAACGGCTTAGATTTAGTCAAAATAGTTTGAAAATGCCACGTTCTCCCTCCAGTCACCAAACGGACAAGATATTCACCTACCAAGCACCACATCAGCACGAAAATGGGCCCCACCTTTGTTATCAGTGCACAGCATCGGAGTCCACGCATCACCAAATCACACACCTCGCAGCATTATTGAAACTACAGTTTTAATTTTGCGAGGTCAGCGATGAATGGCCACGATGCATCAATACGGAAACAGCTGTCAGCATCAACCTTCATAATCGATCAAAGAGCAAAACTAGTCCCCACCATCAAATGTGATAGATGGTAGAATCTCGCATGCCTCGCACCATATTTGTGACATTAGCAGAAACCTTGCGAGGTCTGCGAGCAACAGTCAAGATTGAAATCACTTCATCCGATGGCCGCGCAATCTGCAGACGCAAAAAGGTTATTTCGCCTGACTTTTTAATAGATTTTTTATTTTGTAGGGGGTGTTTTTAATGACCGTCGATCTTCCTACGATTGATCCTGACCGCTCCCTGCGATCTCGCGATGAGATCACCCTTGGTTGTTTGGCGATTATGATATCACGGGTGAACGCCACGTGTCCCAAGCTGTCGATGCCGAAAAGGGATTAATAAAGCGTTTAATATTTGTGTCGGACTTAAATACGTTATAAAGTGGGTTACTAAAATAGCTGCGAGATGCACGTGCTCGAGATCGACGGTGATGTTATAATCTTGTTAAAAAGTTGCTCAACGTTTATGTTTGGTGCTGCTAACTGTTGCATTTTTAATGATCGTCGATCTTCCTACGATTGATCCTGACCGCTCCCCGCGATCTCGCGATGACATCACCACTGGTTGTTTGGCGATTGCGATATCACGGGAGAGCGCCACATGTCCCAATCTGCCGATGTCGAAAAGGGATTAATAAAGCATTTAATATTTGTGTCGGACTTAAATACGTTATAAAGTGGGTTACTAAAACAACTGCGAGATGCACATGTTCGAGATTGACGGTGATGTTATAATCTTGGTAAAAAGTTGCTCGACGGTTATGTTTGGTGCTGCTGACTGCTGTGTTTTCAATGACTGTCGATCTTCCTATGATTGATCCTGACCGCTCCCGCAATCTTGAGATGACATCACCGCTGGTTGTTTGGCGATTGTGATATCACGGGAGAGTGCCACGTGTCCCAATTTGTCGATGCCGAAAAGGGATTAATAAAGCGTTTAATATTTGTGTCGGACTTAAATACGTTATAAAGTGGGTTACTAAAATAGCTGCGAGATGCACGTGCTCAAGATCGACGGTGATGTTATAATCTTGGTAAAAATTTGTTCGATAATTATGTTTGGTGCTGCTGACTATTGTGAGTGAACACGATCGCCGATGGTAGGAATCAACGATTGCCTGCCATTGCGTGATCCAAAGATGCAGGATGTTTAGTGATTGCGATATCATGGATGGGCGCCACGTGTATTCCTTTGGTGCTATTTCTGCGGTGGGCCCCGACGTTGACATGGAGATTTCGTTAGCCCTTTTGAAGATGGTTGTTCGATGATCTGACAAAAATAAAAGATCGACGGTTGAAGTTTAAATTCGCATCAAATGCGATTGGAGCCATTGGGGTGGCATGCAAATGAGCTTTAATGGGTGACGAGACATCTACTGCCTCAATTCAATCAACATAAAGTATATGCTCTTTTTCTATCTTCATCACAAAAGCATTCAAGTATTTTCCAAGCAGTTCAGAGCCAAAGATAAAAATTTTCGAGTGATCACCGTGAAGTTTGGTTCTTTGCAAGGCACGAAATCCCGTGAGTTATTTTCTAAACTGCTAGGTTAATTTGACTGTGTCTTTGTGAAGGGTTCTATTGTGCTGGTCAAGGAGTTTTGTTAATTATTGTCGTAGGGTTACTGGTTCGTTTGAATTATTGGAATTGCATAGTTGTGTTGTATTTTTGTGTTCTGGGTACCCCTAGTTTCTTCGAGGATTTGATTTTTTAAAAGAAGCCCTAGTTGTTTAAGATGGCACCACCGAAGCAACACTCTGGCCATGTTGATTATTTGAAGAGGAATTTGTATGATGACTTCTTGGATCAACTCCCATTGTCAACAAATGACAGGAAGAGTGGTTTGGTTTTAATGAATGGAAAGACCCTAGGCGAAGGTCTACAGTGCAAAAATTCTAACATTGTGGATGCCAGGATTCCTATGAATGGTCTTGAAATGTTTAGGCTGTGGTATGGACAACAAAACTTACCTCACCCCTACTCTAATTCCTGGAGATATGACATGGGGAAACTAACAGTGCCAAATGTGTTCCCTGATGTTGATTTGCTCAGAGCAGTGGTAGCACGATATGATCCTGTGACAAGGGTCATAAGGGATAATGATGGTGGAATTCTGCTAAGCCTAAATGCAGATGAGATTTGACAGATTTTTGATTTGACTGAGTATAGCCCTTTCTTAGTCCAAATAGATTTTGAGAAGATGAAGGAGGAGTACAAAAGGTTAAAGCCTCTTTTCAGATCGAAGTTGCTTCCTTTTCACCTGGCCAGGGTAGGCAGTTCAACAATTCATATCAGCCCAAATGACCAGGAGCCTTTCAGGCTGAGCTATTTTTCCAGCCACTTCCTGGCAACATTTTATTCATTGTGCCAGATTTTAGGGTTCAGCCCTAATACTGTGATGCCAGTTGCATACATGTTTATGGGAGCCCAAATTCAGCATCCCAACTTCTCTGTGGTATATGACTTTGCATCATTCCTGTCAGAGAAGATGCATGAGGGTTTGATGAAGCTGCATGTGGGGGATACTGACACTCCTTTTTTCTAGTACTCCCTGTTGATGCATATGTTCTTGTACAAGAATATTGTTTTCTTCTCAGAAAACATGGAGTTGAGACAGGAGGTGAATGGAGAAAGGTTACCAATACAGGTGTGGAGTGCAGATTTGTCTTACAACAGGGGAGGTGCCAGCTTTGTGCAGTTTGATAATTGCTTTGCCTTTAGACTCAGGGCTCGGTTGGTGGTAAATATGCCAAGAGTTCCTGAAGATTTGCATGACTTCCTCCGATCGAAGGCGAGGAAGCCTAATTTAAAAGTGTGTCACAATTGGGGTGATATCATCTTGTACCCTGTAAGCACTCTCTTGAGGGTGTATGGTTTCCAGGGAACCCCTCATATCCTCCCCTTTAATGTACCATCAAGGATGGGGTTTGCTGAAGTAATGTGGCAACTAGGTTGTATTCATGAGGACAACCTAACAAAGAAAGGAAAAGGGAATTTGTTCCCTGACTACACTATTGTTTTTGATTTTGTCTGTTCCAAGGGAGGATGGGTCCACTTTGGAAGGTTTTTTGATGACTTCAATTTGAGGAATGGTCCTAGGAGATAGCATGACCCTGAGGGATTCTTTGCATTGTTTAGACAATGAATTAAAGGTGGAAAATTTGCACATGAATTCAAATTTCCTGAGGACCTAATCAGAAATGAGTTTGATTTGAATAGGCAAGAGTTGAATAAAGAAAAATGGATTGCATATGAAAATTTGCTGGCTATAATACATAAAATGGATCCAAAATATGATCCATTAATGGAGTTCACTCCATTTCACAAGAGAATAGACTTCTTAATGGCTAATTTCAAAAGTATCATGTGCACCTTGATGACCAAGAGGGTCAGTTTGGAATTAGATTTTGGTATAGAAAGACCGGATGTGAGACCTCAAGAAACAAGGCCAATTTATCAGCCACCAGTTGACAGGCCTCTATACAAGAGAAAAAGGAATGCAAGCAGTGATGAGGATGAAGGGGATAAGAAGGGAAAACAAGTCATGCAAGCATCATCATAGCTGGGTCCAAGGATCAGAGCACCCAGAGGGATAAGGATTGTGGATCTAGATTCACCACCAAGAGGTGATCCTGCAATGTTACCATCAGAGCCAAGCCCTAAGAGGTAGAGAGTTGAGGAAACACAGGAAACTTTGATGGATGAGATAATTGTGACTGACCAAGACATGCAGGTTGGTATCCCTTCCCCTCCTAGATCAACACAATTGGTGCTTTCTGACATGGATGTAAAGGGGAAATGTGTACAAGATGCTAGGATGGAGGCCTGCAAGGCAGTATTGGACGATGATGCATTTGTAAAGACTCCTGTATTCTTGCAACTAGTTTGGAGGATGAAACTAGAAGAGTACCAAAACAAATGCAAGAGTAGGAGAGAATCGAGACCTGATAGGTCTGAGCAGGAGAATGATGATGAGGTCAAGGCCGAATTAATGGAAGAATTCAAAGGCATCACTCCTGAGGAGGGAAGAAGACTTGTGACTCAGGTTGGTGTCTTACTTTTGCCTGAATGGGACATAGCTGATGCAGTTGCATTCAATGCTATCTTATAGTCCAAGCACCCTATACAAAATAGTAAAGAAGAGAGGTTAAGGCAGCTCTGCAGGACTTTGCCTTCAGTGAGGAGTATGAAACTATGGCCATATGGGCATTGGCACCCCAGGGTAGAAAGCCAAATGTATTTGATATTAGCACACACCTAAGGGGAGGGCTAATCATCAAGAGAGCTTCTGAACTTCAACAACAGAAGCTACAAGCCTGATAGTTAATGTGGCCAAATTGGCCCAAAAGACAGCTAAGAGAGAAGAGGTTGAAAAGAAGAGTTTGATGGAGAAATACAATATGATAATTGCAGAATATAGTAGGATGCAACAAAGGAATGTTGAGCTACAATCTGAAGTAGATAGGTTGAAATATGGGCAGGTGGGAGAATCCTCCAGTGCTCCTGGTATCAGAGCATTACCTTCTATTGCAGGATCGGTCCCCCATACTACTCCAATTGTTTCAACTCTGGGGTCCCCCATCCAGGCACTTGCTCTCAGTCCTACACCAGGGCCAATTGAAGAAGAAGTTGAATATTCTGTGGATCCCACCAAGAAGCAAATGTTGAATAGGATCACAGAATTGTAGGCTTCCTTAAAGGCAAGTGAGGATGATGCAATTTCCAAACAAAGTGAGGTGGTTGACATAGTTTTGAGGCATCTTAACGAAAAGGTTGATGGTAAATTACCATCTGTACATTCTTTGTATTCTTTATTCTTGGATGGAATAAAAAATATCAATAGGGATCGGGAAATAGTTTTTCCTTTGGCTGAGAAATGGATCCCTAGGTCCAACGATCTGGATATTATGTACAAAGCTTCTAGGTTTGATGCAGACAACAGGCCCCAGTCATTGAAGCCTACTCAAAACTTTGTAAAATCATTGAGCGGATTCTAAGCCCTACCTGATGATTTCAGTAGAAGAATTAGGGAGCTGATAAAGAGCTTTGATGACTGGAATGATACATTTTTTCCAAACATTATTGATGCACAAGGAAATGTTAAGACATTGCAACAGTGGCAGGATGGGGCAGAAGAAGTTATCAATGCATAAATCAAATCGATTTGTGATGATTCAAACTATGATTTGCTAGTAAATAGTATGGATAAGATAATTAACACCAACACATTCTTAGAGTTTTTTGAAAGGGAAGCCAATCAGGTTGTAGTGAAGTACACACCTTACAATAGTAAGGTGAATGAGGTTGTGAAATTTTGCTGGCCAACGAATGAAGAGTATCAGAGATGGGTGGACGAGTACTTAACCGAAGAGGAGTAAAATAGTTTCTATTACCACAAGATGGATGAAGGAATGCTAGACGATGATGCAAAAAATTCTGGAGATAGCCACAGGAAATGATTTAACAATGGACATGGCATGTGAACAAAATGAGAAGATGTTCGAAATGGAGCCAGCCATAAGGAATGCACTGGAGGATGCTGATACACACAAGCGGCCAGCTTACCAAGATTATCTATCAAAATATCTATTTATGGCTTAACAAAGCATAATTTCTAGTTTGTTATTGTTGTTAAGCAAAAGACATTTCTCAAAGGACGCGCCCTTTCACAATTTTGATATATTTATATCTATTTCATAATGTAAAATAGAAATAGGCGGATAGGAGAAAGATACAGTAGATAGCTTGCAATGAAACTTTCCTTTAAAAGACTCAGATGCTTGTATGAATTTTGATGAAGCTAATGAAGATGTATGAACTTGTGGCTTAATCTTGGTATAAGCTATTTGTGGAATTATATAGTTATCCGGTTGTCTCCATTTTGATGCTTTTTTGTTGTCTAAATTGATATATGAAGCATATAAATATATTCAGTTTACCGATACACATTTGTTGTATTTGTGTGATGTGATTATTTGGATCTTTCAAGTAAAGATTAAACCTTTCTAGTCAATCACAGTAACTGAAGAGTATTAATTGGATCAATAAGAAGAATCACATAACTAGGATTGTCATTCTATCTCAAGTAGAGTTTGTTAGTCATTTACTTGCACATTTATACAAGTTATAAACTACATCTGTGTGCCCAAAACTTTGAATTATTACCATCATAGATTACACTTTTATAGATCTTCATTAGACTCCATACACCCAACAAGGCAGTGGTCTCACACTTTCATCTTTTGGTTTATCCATTTTATTTTTTACATCTGTTAACTGAACATATTCTAATATAATTAAAATTAAAAACATCATAAATTAATTATGTAACCACATAAGTCAAATATAATTCTATCAAGAAATTAATATCAAATAGATAACATAACTCATACATTTCAATGTCATTGATCTTCTTCTTCATCCAACTCTTTGTCTGTATCATCCGATCCGGATTCAACATTGTAAGGATTGGTCATATCATCATCATCATCATTGATATCAGTTTCGATAATGTCATCATCCACACGGATATCATCTTCATGAACATTAAATCCTACATCATCATGATCTAGTTCCTCCTCTTTGACATCTTTGTCAGGCACATCATCAACTAACTGTTGATCCTGATCATCATCTACATCATCTTTTATTTCTTCAGTATCTTCTTCTTCCACCACATTATACTTTACCGGCCTTCCTCTTGGATCATGTCTAACAACATATGACCAACCCGCTTTACCTAGAACCTCTGAGTAAAATACCTGCTCACATTGGCTTGGAAGAACATAGGGCTCATTTCTAGCTCGCTCAAAATACCTTGTATTAACCATGGTAAATCCATTATCATGTTCAATAACAGTTCTCTCAAGATCATTTTCATTCAATCGTAGCATGTACCATAGGACAACAAACATAACTAATTTGAAGGACTTAAAGTCACACTCAAGTATATCATCCAAAATCCCATAGTATTGATTTTCTGAGACTTCTGGATGTATGTCGCTTCTAGATGAAACATTAGTCACCTGGAAGACTGTAGTTATCCCAGAATCACAAGTTTTCTTCGTGTCATCCAATTTTTTGATTCAAAATTTATGACCATTGCACCACATAGCCTTGTGGTGTTTCACTTGCAATATGTCAAACATGTAAAACTTATTGCAATATCGTCAATTGATAAACATATTTATTCTTGGCCGAATGTATGCAAAGAAAAAAAATCTCAACATATATATACATCAATATAATTGAAAATAATTAAATAATATGGGTGATTAATATATTTATACATACTTGTTTATCTCTTAAACCATATGCTAAATCAATTTCCCTTAGTGTAACATTGGAGTCTCCATTACGATGAGCTTCTTTAACCAATGAAGCCACACCTTCCCATGTTAATGCGCAACTAGATTGTTGACATCGTTCAATCCATACCATCATCCAATCAAGATTATTTGCAACGTACAAATGTAGTGCATCCCAAACTCGTCCAATTGTATCAAAAAAAATTGAAATTCACAAACGATGTATAATTAGTTAATTACCACGGTATACGACCTTAATTTATAATTAATGAATATTGAAAGATTAATAATTAAATAAGTACAATATACATAAAAACCAAATGTAAAATGTATTCTAATTAATCTCCATGACCATCTTATAATTACCTGTCACTTTCCTCAATCTAGCTTTCCCCATCAAGTACTCCCCTTCGAATTTTTTAATGGAGTTGGGATCCCAAATGCGATCTACATGGATCTTTGCTGCAAAATTAGGAAGATATTTAGTAATGTACACCATAGTTTGGTATACCATGTATCCCTCCACCATAGAACCCTCGGGATGTGCTCTTTGTCTAACCAAAGCCTTCAAAAATTTCAAGTGCCTCTCAACCATCCACATTGACCTTGTGTGTACAAGTCCACACAATTCAATCTCCTCAACTTGGTGTATGAGGTAGTGTTCTTGTGCATTGAAAAATGTCGAAGGTAGACACTTTTGCATTTCACACATTAGACGAGGAATTTTTCTCTTCCAATAATTTATATCTTCTTTATGAATTGCTTTAGATGACAGCCATCTACAAGTGATTCAAGGCACAAATATATTAATGAAATTTAACAAAAATATACAACAAATTGAACAAATATCGCTACTTACCTCATGTATTTTCCAAGATCATATATAACTTGCTTGACATTGTTGTTGAAGTTGTCTGGGAGAGATAGAGGTAGAACGTATTGCAACAATTATAAAATGATCTTTTTATTAATATTTTTCCAAAAGTAGTAAACATAATACACTGAAAAGTACATGCAGTATACATATATATATATATATATATAATATACCAGAATAATTACCTTAATGAAGGTATGCCAATCATGCGTTTTCATCCCTGACCCAAATTCACCTTTCTTTGTTATGATATTGTTTATGTTCGCAGCAAATCTTGTGGGAAATCAAATTTTTCGTATGACATGTTTTATAGCATTGCTTTGCTGCTCCGTTAATAACCAAGGAAGGGCACTTATATTAATTTGGTCTCCATCACTATTTAATTGAATGACATTTTTCATTGCATGACTGGCTTCCTGAATGTCACTACAAATTTTGACAATTTTTTCTTTGTCATGCCTTCCATCCAATATTTTCCATAACGTTTTTGTCATGTTCTTTCCGATATGCATTGTATCAAAAAAATGCACAATTTGTAGCTACTCATAGTAGGGCAACCTACTAAATTGTTTGGGATAACTTTTCAGTCCCTGTGGAAGCCGACCATTAATGCCTTGACGACCTTCATGAAGCATATAAGTTAAAAAAATTAACAATGACAATCATTGTCAATTACAGCATGAGTAAACACAACACAATATAAAAATATAAATTCAAAACATATCATAAATGATAGATAAACAATTTGATCTGATGTATAACCTTGACGATTAATTCTATTATATTCCAACTTCCATAGGCGAGGTGTCATTCTTCGTGGTTTTGATGTAGTCTCTTCTTTCCCATTGAAAAGATGTTTTTCAGTAGTTTGATACTTATGATTTCTATGGAGAAAGTGCCTATACTCATCAAACACCTACTTTCCTAAACTTGTTGAACGACGAGATTTCATCTTTGGACCACAAATTGGACATGCAAATTTTCCCTTTGTTTGAAGACCTGCAAATCATATATAATTGGATTAAATATGTCAATTTTTATAATTATATATAATGAATAGATTACTTTAAAAATATGCATGATATCTACTTCATAAAATTAAATATCGTTAAAGTCATGCAGTCAAATGTTATAACATGCCAGAAAAATGTGTTAGCTCTGGGGCATCATGAATTGTCCATACAAGCATTGCATGGAATTGAAATTGTCTTTGTCCTATTGGTCTAGATACGTCATACATAGTGATGCCATTCCATAACTTTAGTAACTCGTCGATAAGAGGCTCAATATATACATTCATATCTTTAACTTGGTACTTGCCTAGTTGAATGAACATAAACATTACATAATTATTATAACCATTTTACTGCAATATATATAAATTCATGTACATGACTATTAAATGAAAAAGCATATAAGTCATTGTGCAACAAATAAGACAAATGAGATGCTACTACGTTAAAAAAAATTGATGTAAATAAATACCTAGAACAATCATTGCCAACATTATGTGCTCCCTCTTTATTGACATCCATGGAGGATTGTTATTGTTGATAACAAAAACAGGCCACACCGAGTAAATAGATCTCAGCTCTCCAAATGGATTGACACCGTCCGCTGCCAATGAAAGCTTGAGATTACGAGGTTCTTCTTTAAAGTGTGGCCATTTTTCCTCCATGTCCCTAAATGCAGAACCATCCGCAGGCATTTGAAGAATCTCATCTCCACTTCTATTACGTGCATGGTAATCCATAAATTGCGCTAAGCTTTCACACCTAAATAATTGTTGCATACGTGGAATAATGGGAATATAACGAAGAACCTTGTGAGGCACCTTTTTTGTTAGTTGATCTGTTTGATATCTACTGATATGAAATTCTGGGCACTCTATTGCAAATTCATGTTGTTTATGATATATAATATGATCATTGGGACATGCATCTATTGCTTGATACTCCATTCCAATATCTTTCATAAT
This sequence comes from Sequoiadendron giganteum, assembly GCA_007115665.2. Lineage (NCBI taxonomy): Eukaryota > Viridiplantae > Streptophyta > Pinopsida > Cupressales > Cupressaceae > Sequoiadendron > Sequoiadendron giganteum. Next base: position 484,704,798 of record CM021108.1, read on the forward strand.
GCCAGATAAATCTCGGTATGAGCGAGGTAAAATATTTGATGGTGGTAACAAAAATTCACCAATCAATCTACAACAAAAAATAATTTCTTAATATAAAGAATATTAATGGTACATACTTCATCCTTTATTTACTAGCGATGAACTAACAACAATTAAAAGAGATGAAAAAAGATGACATATATGACATACCTTAACATCCGTGAGATTGCTATGTTGGATAAACCATTCATAACCTTCAAGTTCACCAGCAACAATACAACAGAGAGAAGAGTTGTTTGGGAGCCTTCATAAAGGGGCTCGTATGCCTTCTCAAGTACAGGTAAATCATGAACATCATCAAAGTCATCTCGATCAAAATGATCAGATGTGCCACTACATGTGTCATGGATCAATGTATTTGTACCATCATCTTCAATTGTGTTTTCTGGCTCATGATCATCTTCTTCCGTAGGATCATTAACTTCATCTTCGATATTCATAGCTCCATGTTCCTCCGCTTGCAAAACCACATTCTCCGGGCCGTGATAATTCATATCATGTGCCCTAGGGCACCCCACCTTTATAATAACGACAAACACAAAAAAACCCTGATCATGATCAAGTGATTATATATATATATATATATCAAATGTTAAAACAATATAAACATTTGTAAATTCAATCAATATAAACACATATAACGAACAACTTACCAATGGATGATAATCATGCCCCCCTTCAACGTGACCATGCTGCCTACAATGTTTCTCAGCTGTTGTGATTAAAAGTCTTCTCGTCTTTAAGCCCTTGCAATTATTGCAAGGACAATAACATTTCCCATCACCCTTTCTTTTCAATATAGCCCACAATCTAGCAACTGTCTCTTCATTTTGTTCTGGACTAATATTATCTGACATGATTTTTCTTTACCAAGCTTGAATATTTAGATCTTCAAAAAATATCAAACTCACACTCCAATAATTTTTAATCATACACAGGTAACAAAATATAATAATTATGATATTTTACACCAAAAAAAATCGGCATGCAACCACCCCTGCAAAAGAGAAGATAGTCTGAAGTTAATGACCCCAAAAAACACTTTCAAATGCTAATTCCAGAAATTATTAAATTCTGATTTTACTATGATTTCCAACTGTTAGACTCCTAAAATCAGAATATTGAACTTGCACAACAAAATCTGGAAATGAAATTCTCAAAATGCAGCTAATAGGCCTCAACAATTAAGGCCTACTCAAGACTTTGTGAAGTCATTGCAAGGTTTCCAGGCCTTACTTGATGATTTCAGCAGGAGGATTAAAGAGTTGGTAAAGAGTTTTGATGACTGGAGTGACACATCTTTACCAGATATTGTAGATGCCCAAGAAAATGTTAGATCACTGCAGCAATGGCAGGACAGGGTAGATGAAATCATCAATGCAAAAATCAAATTGATTTGTGATGACTCAGATTATGACATGTTGATGAGTAGTATGGATAAAATCATTAACACTAGCACGTTTTTTGAATCTTTTGAAAGGGAGGCGAATCAAGTAGCAGTAAAGTATACACCTTACAGTGCCAAGGTAAATGAGCTAGTAAATTTTAATTGGCCAATGGATGAGGAATATCAAGGATGGGTAGAAAAGTACTTAACTGAACAAGAATAGGACAAAGTCTACAACCGACAGTTAACAACTCAGTGGTTATGGTTATAACAAATTTTGGCTGTCTTGGTGGCAGTTTTGGTGCAAGATTTCAAAGTTTGGCAAATGCACCAGTTATTCTCCAGTGGACAAGATGAACAAGAAGATTCTCTAGAGACTCAGCTGTTGTAACCAATTTTTGAAATGTCATAAGGTGGTCCAAGTGACCAGTGACAGGTGTATTTCTGGTCCGATGCTTGTTGCTCCTTCATTTTCCCTATAAGAAGGATTTCAGGACTAGAAATACAGGTTACCAAGTTAGATATCTTTAGGTCGAGTCTAACTGAAGTTGTAGAGCGAATTTGTAAAGAGCCTGATATTATAGTGAAAATACTATTCTTAGGTTTGTTGTCATTTTGTTGTAGGTTTTAGTTTCATGGGTACTTAATTTTCAAGACAGTACTAGCATCTGAATGAAAATTACTCATTTCAAGGTCATATATCTCTGTTGTATGAATATATTATTATCTTGAATAAAATGATCAAGGGTTATTTTGTTCATCTCACTGTTATGGTGTGTGTAATTCTCATTTTGGCTTTAATTCAAGGAATTAATTAAAATGCTTGAGTGAGGTTATAGGTGACTATGTTCATATAAGGATTTGATAAGTAGTATTGGGTTAGAATATAGATTGATGGTATTGTAAGGCAATATTATTTGAGATTTTATATGCTATGTGTCTAGAAGATAAACTTGGTTACAATAAAAAAACAACCAACACCTTTGATATTATCTAGCTATGGCTCCCAAATCTATTGCAAATTGATCATTAGGGTTAAAATTGAAACCTTGCAAATATAATCTTTGTCCAAATCGATCAAGAATTTTCCATCAGTTATAAACAATTCCCTTATAAAGAATTTGTGAAGCCAGGTCTAAAATTTAGAAATGAAATTCTAAAAATGCACAAGACTAAAAATGAAATCTGATGAGATGTTGCTTTAAAATATTATTTTCAAACCTGGAAGTACAAATCTGACTTCACAAATAAATTCTGGAAAAAGACAATTACTACCCTCAACCTGGCGATATCTTCTTGAGTTTCTTCTGATTTTCCCCAAGAAAATCGTCGAGCAAAACACTGTCGCAATAAATAGTTGAGCTCATTTCAATTTATGCCCACCACAGTTTAACTTTGCAGGTCCATCGCAATTTCAGCGAAAGATCTTCGTCGAAACGTAGACGAAAAAAATGGTTTGTCAAATTTTCGACGAACGTCGGGGTAATAATTTAAAAAAAAATGAAAATTCACACAAGTGCTCGACGATACATCTAATTATATAGCTTTCGTCAGAAGGTTTCGTTGAAAATTGGGGTCAAATGAGTCAGTGAATTAAATAAATCTTATTTATTTAATTACGTCGCTAATAAATTAATTCTCTTTCTAAATTAAATAATTTATTATTTAATTTACCTTTTATCATATTTCAACTATAATTAAATATTCTTTTTGAATTATTTAATTATTCAATTAACCTTTACAACAGTCAATTAAATAAATCATTATTTATTTAATTAAATCTTTTCAAATTTTGAATGTTGAATTAAATAAACATTTAATTCATAAAAATAGTTGTTTCTGTCACATTCTTCTATCGCCTACTTAACTAATTATTCACTCACTATCTAACTCGAGATCTATTTAAATCCGTCAGTTATCTCCGGATTCGATATCTGATTGTCTATGCAAAAGGACTCTCTATCACAACCAGTCAATTAACTAGTTAAGACTTGAATGCATGAACATTTTATTAATTAAATATATGTATTTAATTAATTAATTCATGCGTGCATTCGAACAGATCGTTGTCGAGTTCTAACTTTATCATTTTCATTCAAAGTCCAATTCTTCTAATTTTCGAAGACTTTCAACTGAAGATTAAATCATTTATTTAATCTTGATCTCTTATTAAGTCTATTTTCGAACAGTCTTAACACCAGATTAAATTATTATTCTAATTTAATCTTTATCCTGCAAAATTTCCCAACTCACGTTCTAACTAACACATAACTCACATCGCATGACATTCAACAATCTCGATCGTTGATCTCTCTTTCGAATCTGAGTCGATCATTCAAAAACTAGCTTTCTATAAATTGGTCGACTTTTGCTAGTATTCCTCCTCCCGAAATCTATATACTTTGGAAGAACTTGTTCATCTTTGATATTTTTCTTTAACACATACGTCAAGGCTATGCTTGCATACATACTGAAAATATGAGGGCACAAATACCATCACGAAAAAATGGAGAAGGACAATCAAGATAATTCAAAGAGGTGGACTGATATTCGGTGAGATTGTTTCAAATTGCTTTATTTACTGTTTAGTTTATTTACTTCATTCTTAGTTGTTTGATTTAGATTAATGCATTTTTAGATAAGATTTAACCATCTTTGATTGTAGCACTTTTTATCTAAATTACACATGTTATAAAATATTAGAAAATAACTTCCTACAAATCAATGGAAGGCATAAGTTATCTCTTGAGATCAATGGCTACAAGGAAATAACACATAGATAATTTCCCAACAAGGACTTTCTATTTCATGCATAAAAAGGGATGGCATACATATACATTTGGACTCAATCTTATGAAGCAATAAGCATCATGGGCAAAGCTAATAGATAATGAAAGAAAAAATAAAGCACATGGTTTAAGTTGAATTTTCACCTACTGCAAGTCAACAAAGATATTGACCAAATGTCAAAGCAATGAATAAAATGGGTTTCAAACATATGCTTAGATATTTTTTAAATATTAAGATAAAGACACTTAAAAATGTATATTTATGTAAAATTTAAGTTTTAATTCACCATTCAAATTATAAATTTATATTAATTTAGGTTTTAATTCATTATTTAAATTTTGAGTTTATTAGATGTTTAGATTTTAATAGGTCATTTAAATTAAGAATTTATGTATAATTTAAATATTATTACACTATTTTAATTAAATGTTTATATAAAATTTAGTTTCTAATTTGTTAAGTTGACTAAAAATTATCAAGAATTTTTATTTTTCAATCATTCATATTTAATTTTTATATTCATATTTCAATATAAACAAATTCAAATGCTTGTTCTTAGACCATACCCTACATAAAGTTATATTTATATGTGATTGTGATAAATACAAAGATAAGGTGAATGTATAGAATTATATGCAGATGGGGGATAAGATATGTGATAAGTATGTGGGGATAAGTGCACATAAGGATAGGCTAGGGATGAGGGAATGAGCCCAATAGTACACAAGATTGATTCATTTGTTAAGTATGTGTATCAATATATTTTTCAAAATTAAAAAATTAAAAAATGGCAGACATATAAATTTCATCTTTACATTATGTCGTGACAACATTAAAAGCCTATTCATAAGTTTAATATCCAAAAAAATTATATCATATACATAGTTTAAAAAAAATGATCAAGCATGCCCATAGAGATGCTCATTTAGCCTCAAGCTTACAAACCATAAATTTAGTGAACAATTATGGATTCATCCTAATTATAAAATAAATTTAATTATCAAATAAATTAAAATAGTAACTAAACTATGCATTATAGCTTATAAACATATGGATTAAATCTCAAACAATTTTATTCTTGCATTTTTTTACTAGATTTTGTGTAAAATGAAGATGACTATATAAATTAACTTTAGGTTAGAAATCATGTTTCAACAATGATTTTATTGTTCAAATATTTGTTGCTACAAACTATTTGTCTTATCACCCTTCAAGGATATTGGATTCTTAATGCATGAGGATTATGTCACATAATTATTTATTTACTCTAAATTATCATTGTCATGTGATCATAAGATTATTGGGTAAGCCTTCATGAACATTGTGTGTGCCTTGAAAATATAGAATTTATGCACTCTCCCATAGCATATTATTATCATCAATACGCCACCACACGACTAAATATTATCCATCATGCACCACTATGCTTGATCCCATCTCATTCCTTAGATAACCTCATTCACTTGATGACATTAGTCAATGTGTCTGGAGTTCTCTAGCCTTGCTACAAATTTTTTATATTGGTAAAAATAAGATTGAAAGGGCCCTAACCCTCGTACAATAGAACAACCAAATCAAAAAAGAATAAGTACCATGAGATATGGGACAAACCAAAAAACCCTTCAAGATAACACAACGAGAGACATAACTACACATCCAAGTTTCCACGCATAACATCAATCAATGAAGAAATATTTTGGAGCAACAATGCCTTAGACAATGTTAGTCCTAACCCTATTTAGTCTCACACCCTTCAGGTGGGATTTATCCATAGAGGACCAATCAATATGCACAAAAGGAACCATGGAATGATGAGGTATAGCAGTGATAACTTTAAGAAACTCCCCTCAAAAAAGATATAAAATCCTAGCGAATCTTTCATTTTTGAGGAAAAAAAAATAATTTCTATTGGTGAAACTTTCCTTTTTTTCTAAAAAAAAATTAGTTTTATTGGCAATTCTTTTACATCACTAAAATTTTGTGGAAAATTTTGACGAATTTTGAAAAATAATAGGAAAATGCATTAATTATGATGGCGAATCTATCCAATCTAAAAATAATTCTCATGGAAAAATAGGGGCCCAAGGGTGGAAATTATCGATGAGTTGAAGGGTAGACTATAATATTTATTTCTACCATTGTTTTATAGTATAATATAATGGCCCTCATTATATTCTACAAAGTAAAATGTAACCATGATCTATAATTCTCATGGGGGCTCAAAACTACTTTTAGATCATTGGTCTAACAACCCTTGTTGTACACTATAAGGTGAAATTTATCCACAATCTATAATGCTCGTAATACCCAAAATTGTGGGCCCCATGAGCATTACAGATCATGTGTACATTTTACCTTGTGGAATACAACAAGGGCCATTAGATTATATTTAAATCAATGGTGGAAGCTAAAGATTAAAAATATGGTCCTAAAGCAACTAATAGTTATGATATACTATTGGCGAATTAATATAGATTTCTCCAATAATTTATAAAATTAAGGTGAATCTGATCTAATCATGTATCGAATATTGTGGTGAATTTTTGAGTTAATTTTTTTAATAAAATAAATTATTTGGCGATTTAAATAAGACTATAATAAAATTTTGTAAAAATGTGGCGATTCAAGTCACATTGTAGCTTGAACTATTAGCCAATTTTGGATTCCCAGATTTCAACTATTAGCCAATAAGTGAATATTAGCCACTAAAAAAATCACCGAGGTATAGTAGGAAACTTTTTTAAAAAACCACAAGAGTGGGATACTCAAATTGATGTTGAAGGCATAGCAAGATAAGTGATCAAAGTAAGAGGTGTTTGGGACTCTCTAATGAGATTCAATGGAGTAGTTGGGATTGGAAACTCTAGAGACACACCAGGAACAGAGGAACCACACATTGTGAAGAATCATCATCTTAAGAGGATCCATCAATCAAAAAGTCAAAGGCCTAAATAGTCACGTGATCTTCATAATCATTCTTCCAACATGTTGCCACACCCTTGTGCTGAGAAATAAGATAACCAATAGCTAAGTGGTTGATCGTAAAGAATTGCATTTATCTAAATGGGATACCCTCATATTCTAGTGGTTGAGTCCAAGGCCTAAACCCCACCATTAAAACATCTCGATGAAGAGGCTTGCAGATATAAATTTCCACCAAAATATAAGAAAAAGTAGAGTGGCTCATGTAAGAAGTGGTAGAGTCAACCTTCAAGAAACATCCAACCCTTGGTGCAAAATATTAATCTTCAAGAATCTCAACTAACAAGTAGTTGGAAGATTATTATTCCATAACAAGTCATTACACCTTATTTTTTAGTTGTAGTGTAATATAATTTCATCTATTTGCATTAGCAATAGGAAATATAATCAAATAGTGAGGAAAATTCATTTGATGTGTCCACCTCTTTCTAATCAAAGTGATTATCATTCCTTGCTATACTATCTACAACATCTATTGTACCCAGTTTATTTCTATTTGTGAATAAAAGTAACATTCATATTTTTTGAATTATTCTATATGTATATCTCAATCATGTGTTATTTTACTAATCTCTTATTTTCATTTGGATAATTTATAAATATATTTTTGAAGATACATTTTTCTCCCATATTACTTGGGATTTGGAACATTGGTATTAGAGTAGTGGCTCTCATATTCTAGTACAAATACATGCACAATATCAAAATTAAATTTATCCACTTGGATCATCTTCTAAGTTATTATATGAATTCCATAACAAGAGTAGAATGGTTGATGCAAAGAAATCAACATAATTATCTCTTGACTTTTAAACAAATTGGAGATGTATTGGACATGTAGTGCCAAGATCTCTTCAAATAGTTATATAAACTCATGCTCCAACTTTGATTGATGCCACAACATAATAAATAACTTGTTCCCATGCAACCCCAAAACCCTTTCAAGGTACAAGTCAACCTATGTATTCTAACATTTGAAACTAAAATTGATGCTATAACACTAAAAAATTAGATACAATAATTAGAATTGTGTTTATTTATTAATCCCTTTATAAAGGTAGAGAATATTTATTTTGTGGCATTGAATATTCCCATTGTAGTATCCAACTAGTGTTATAGGTTCAAAATTCAATATGAGAGGAATCATGATCCAATTTAGACATGGGCTTCCTTTGTTAGTGTTTTTTGAGAGAAATAATTACCCTTAAGCACTACAAGAAAAGGTGCTTGAAATTTCAATAGTTGTGTTAGTGTGAACTTGAATTGGTTAAATACTATATTAAGCTCCATGACTACTCTATGTGCATGTACAAAAACACTCATTGAAAAACACAAAATGCTCAAGTATATAAGTGTTCATCACCATACATTCAGGCAAATATAGGGTTTCTAACTTTGGGGACATTGGGTCAAGCACTATGTAATGCATCCAAGATTTAATTAAAAAAAAACTCAAGCAAAATTTTCTTTGAGCAAGCACATGCATTAAACCACTTCTAGTCTTTTTTCCTAGAAGTGGAATTCCCCTACACATAAGAAATGATAGAAATCCAGTCCATTCGAGAAAAAATATTAAGCCAAAATAACATCCCCGTCAAGGAAAATGGTAAGAAGAAGCAATGTGATGAATGGTGCCATCACCATTACATGAGTTCACGTAGTTGCATTGAATATCATGTGAAAAAATCTATTTTTGCATAAGAAATTATAAATCCCATAAAATCCAAGTAGATAAATTAGTGGGTATATTATCTTAATAGAAGTGTCATGATAATGGACGCTATAAAGAAATAAAATATCCCTTCCATACAAAGTGTACAATCAATGGACTTGAAAAAATCATGTCAACATTTATAGTGACAACCAAAAGAACATCATCACAAGACACAATCACCAATATAATTTCTAATATGTAGTTAATCTCGTGTAGGACACAACCACATGTGCCATCAAATCATTAGAATTCTATGGCATACTACTTAGCAGGACAAATGTGTATTATAGATATAGTGTCTACTGCGTGAAACTACAATGATGGATAGTTCATGTCAATGATTGATATTTCTATATTCATCTTTCTTCACCTAAGACCAAAGTAGCCTTTGTATTTTCTCAATTATGTTACAAGATATTTTCATGCATGCAATATTTTATAATTATGATGGTATAACCTAAGACACATGTGCATGAATTCAAGCAAGCAGTGGAAAAACACAACATTACATAAGCACTGTTTTAATAGTAGTAGCTTGGGCAATGTAATGATTACTATATCTTTAACCTGACCACAAAAATATTTCAACACATTGTGTAGAGTAACACAAGATTGATTTGGTTCACAAATCCCTTCTTATGGGTAGTCATCTCTATCACATATCCATTTGGGAAAATGATGAATATTTATTTGAAATTTAGGAGTTTATTTATTATGGAAATATCATACCCAACTATTATTCGTGTGGTAGTCCAATAGTATTTACACCCAATAAATATGGACTATACAAATGAAATATTATTCCCTCCAATCTAAAAAATGCATAAGCAAAATTCATCTACCTAATGAATGAGATCCTATGACCATTCACCAACTCCTTCATGATTTTCCACTTGATGAGATTATCATCTTCAACAATACTTAGGAGGAGTATCTAGAGCATGTCTTTGTGCTAACACAAGTTGCAAGCCATCTTTAGCAAGTATAACTTTGGCATTAAAAAAACTCAATATATGGGCTATGTTATTAGTCATAGTATACAAATATAGATATAAATGAAATCAAGGTTTTTTTAGATTGGTTTATTCAATAATGCATTTCAAGGTCACAATTGTTTAGACTCTTATATAATAATATTCTTTTGAGAATATCAAGTGGTAAACATGTGCAACACATTTTATATTAATTCCTAACATTATGTAACCATTTGAGATTTAATCAATGCATTTTATTATACACTCAAGGTAGTACTCACTCAACATGGGAATCCAAAATTCTAACATTTAAAGACATTCAAAAACATGGTGCAGTGCTACACTACCTATGAGGAAAAATCATAGGTCATTATTCAATTTATTAAGAAATGATAAAATTACATTCTAATTAAGGAGATAGTTAATCATTCCAATCATATAAGACACCTCAATTTATCCACACATAAACAAAGATAGAGAATGTGTGACATGCGAAGTAGGTGACATGCTTACAACAATTCTTTATGATAATCAAATGTAAAAGTGGAAATACCATAAGCTAGAGGTTTCCTCGATAGATCACTAGCTCATGCACTCATAATATTGTTGGACTCAAGTGGCCACAAATTTATTGGCTAGTTGAACCTATATTCAACATATTATAACTTCACATAGACCTTTTCATGTTCATGCAAGGTAAAAAAGTGGTGAATTCCATCTAATTGAAAGGGTTTTTTTTTAATCTTGGATGACTTTATGTTCCAAAAGTGCACCTCAAAATAATTCATCTAGGAGGTATATTATTCCAAGATAGTTGGACACATCAATGTTACTAGTACCCTAGAAATTCTTCAAATTTTATATCGACCTCACATGCATGCAGAAATTGAGCACCATATCATGTCCTACATTCCATATTTCAATTCCAAGCCCAAAATTAGGAAGCTCGGGGTTTACTCACCTTTTATAATTCTATAGAAACTATAGGAATCTATTAGCATGGATCTCATGAGTGGACTCCTTATGACAAAGCTTCTAGATGATTCAATATTTGTTAGAGGATATATTTTTAAAATAATCATGATTTCTTGTAATAAGAGAATCGTAGCACAAGACATTATGTTATCTTCTTCAATTATGTTTGGGTATATTTTAGGATACCCAAATCTACTATGTCTTATCATGATCCAAGATTTATTAACAAATTTTGGAAATCCTTGTGGGAAAGAATATATATACAATTCAATCTATTTGTATATCCATAAACAAATGGTTAAATAGAAATGGGGATTTCATACTTCAAGTCACCTATTATGTATATACAACAACATGATCGGATGAACCTGGAATTATTTTTATAAATCCAACATATCTATAATAGAGCTTTGTAGAGTTCTATGTGACATAGTCTTTTCCAAATATGTCTTTGATTTTAGCCAATAGAACCTATTAACATATCCCACTATGCATCACCACATTTGGAGTTGTGCACACAAGAACATGAAGTGAAAAGAGAAAATAAATTTTAGCAACACATTCAAAGTGTTCACCAACAATTTTAGTAGATTATCTCACACCAACAATAAAATTAAAAAAGTGACCATACTCACCGCCCAACTCACTCATTCAAGGTTTATGAAAAATCCTAGTTGCATCTTCAAAAGGAATTATTCAAGGGTACACACTAGAATATGAAACCTTTATTATTGACCCATATTGAACCATACACCATTTTGCACAAACTAGTGAGAACACCTGTATTTTTAAAATCCTACAATTTTTGGGTTTGCATCCAATTTTCAATGTGAAATTCCTTAAGCCATAGTTTCCTTCTATTCTTGAGCTAAATTCGACTAAACATCCTTTAAACTTGGATCTTGAGAATTTGCATAGTGTCACACAAGTTGAGGTCATTCAAACTACTGCAACACACACTCACTCAAATTCACACCATCTATTCAAAGTGGATAAGGAAGGATAGTATGTGAATCAAGCAAAGTGGTACAATCTTTATTAGTTCTATGTTCTTACTTTCCACAACTCACTAAAGGCGCAATGGGAACCATCACTTCTCAAGAAAGGGTGAATCACCATAGAATATAGTTGTGCAAGCCTTTGATAATATTGTGCATGCCTTGATATTCCTTAGATTTTTTTCTCCCACAACACATGCGCCATGAGTGCAACACTTGGTGTCATTGCATGCCACCATGGATGAATTTACACATTGTTCATTCAACACCACCACACATGATCCCATTCCAATCTTCACATACACTCGCACACTTACTAACACTATGATAAACCATTACAACTATTTGTTTTATAATTTTGATATAATATAGATATGATCATCTCTTAACATTGTCAAGAGGATGGATAACCAAATAGTTCAAGGAAAACCCACTTCATGTGCTCACCCCTTTCTAGTCACAAGTATTTTCATTCATTTTTGCACCACCTATAACAAATTTGATATACCCCATTCATTTTTTTATTATGAAAAAAAGTAGCATACATATTTTCTCAAGTTCTCCATTTTCATATACCAATTATGTATTTGTTTATTAATCTTTTATTTTCATTCACATAATATATAAACCTATCTTAACCACCTGGGATCCAAAGCATTGGAATTATAACAGATTTAGTTGCATGTAAATGAAAAAAACATCCTTAGAAGAATAAGGTTATTCGATTGATTCATCTTCTGACTCACTAGACTAATGTCATAGAAAGAGTAAAGAGGTTGATGTAAATAAAACATCAAAAGTGTCTCCAAAAATTCAAAAAATATATCAATGACACCTTGAAAGAACAATCCTAAGACCTCTTCAAACAGTTATGACAACTCGTGTCAATTTGGTTGATGTCAAAATGCCCCAAACAACTTTATCCCATGCAATTGCAAAACCTTTTCAAGGTACAATTCAGCATATATTTTCCAATGTTTGAATATAAATTTGGTGCCATAACATTGGACAAATAGGTATAATAAGTGGAAGAATATTTATGTCAAATACCTCACAAATTTAGAGAATATTTATTTTTTGGCATTAAAAATATTCATTACAATATTTCACAAGTTCCATATGTTTAATCCACAATGCAATAGGGATCATGATCCAATTAACATGTGTGATTCCTTGGTTAACACTTTTCAAGAAGAAGAATATACCCTCAAACACTATGAGGATAAGCATCAAAAAAATTATAGTTATGTCAATATAAAGAATAATTAGTTGAATACTACACAAAGAAGTTTCATGACTACTCTACATGCCTACTTGAAAAAACTCTTGAACAACAAAACTTGTCAAGTATATAAGTGGGTTACCATCTTACATTCACACAGAGACAGAGTTTCTAAATTTTGGAGACATGAGTGCAATGATTCTAAAACACATCAATATTGAAGACACATTGGGGATAAAATCCAAAATAAAATGAAGTGGGAGTAATGGAAATCATAGGGTAATGTACTAGGGTTGACAATGGTAGCTATGTAAATGGTAGGGTTGGGGATGGATGAGGATACACCATTTGAAATAATTATTAAGGATCTGAGATCTTGTAAAATCTCTATGCCATGAGGCCATCCTACTAGTCTGTTATAATAGATACTTGTCATTTGATAATGAGATTCAACTATTTTTAATGTATTTATCAAATCCCCTATGAGTTTAAAAACTTTTTAGGGCACATGTGTATCATGGTTGCAACCCTATTGATAACCTAAGTTGATCTCAATATGACCACCTTTAAAGATATCAAAGTTATCGAATTGGGTGGTCATATTAGGGTTCAAAAAATAACTTTTATGCATAAACAATAATATGGAAAGGGTAAAGTAAACTAAAATTTAAAAAATTGAGGTAAATCAAATCTAAAAACAAGTGCACAATGTAAACCCTAATGTAAATATAGGAAATCACCAAACCTAATAATATGCACCAGGGTCATATATGATTGTATGGGTTCACCATAAATATAAATTAAAATGAACTTTCCCTAAGCTTAATCTAGGCTAATCCGATAAGATGCATACACATGAGCATAAATTAGCTTAGATTAAGTAATGGGATTACTAGGATTGGTAAATTCATAATTTGCATCAATTTTTTTAGAAAGTGAATATGGTAGATAAGGGTAGTTAGCTTTATAATCATATTAGGGTTTTAAAAATACTTCTTCTACACATAAGCAATAATATGGAAAGGGTAAAGTAATCAAACATTAAAAAAGTAGAGGTAGATCAAATATAAAAACAAGTGCATAAGGTGAACCCTAATGCCAATATAAGGGTGTGTAGGCTAAGTGATAGATAGGAAGTATAAACAAGCACCAAACGTTAAAGAGCGATATATCAATGAGACACTAGTATTTAAAGAAAATTCCAAACCCAAATAATATAATCTAATAAAAAATCAAATATGAAAAACTTGATTTAATGGAGACAAGGTCATATAGGATTGGATGGTTTCACCAAAAATATAAATTAAAATAAATTTTCCCAAAGCTTGATCTAGGATAATCCAATTAGATGCATACACATGAGCATAAATTAACTTAGATTAAGTAATGAGATTGCTAGGATTGATAATTTGCATGAAATTTTTTAATAGAGTGGATATGGTAGATAGGGGTAGTTAGCCTTATCATCAAAAAATGTGTGACAATGATGGGTGTTTTGGAATTAGACTAGAACCAACTAAAAAAAGGGTGATATTTTTATCAATGAATATATCAATATCTAAATTGGTTCTATTCTGAATCAGATGATCAGTTCACAGTTGCCAACTAGTGCTCTAAGTCCAAATTCATCCATGCACAATGAAATTTTTCTCTTTTGCTCACCTAGTGCACCTCTATATTCTCTTCTTGTTCTAATATATGTGGGGCTAGTAGTGTGTAATTTAAAAAATAGACCAAAACAAAGATTTTAAATGCAAATATTAAACCCTTTAATCTACACTTAATGCAACCTCAATTAGAGCAAATATCTCAATAATAATTGAATAAAAATCAAATTTAAACCATATTGATTCTTGTTGCACCATGAAGGTGGTTGTGCTCATAATTTTGGTATGTGGTTGCTCACAATGTTGGTATGTGGCTTCTCATAGTAGTAGCATGATGTTGCGTTATGGTTACTTCTTGTAAATAGCTCATAAAAGGGTAGATTTATAGATTTTTGGATTGGATGATCAACAAACAAGATTGATTGAGAGTTGGTTGAGAGATCAATGGTGATGATTAATTTGGTTTGTAGCTGGGAGATAGATGGTGGAGAACAGGGGGGATATTTTTATTAATTTTTAAATTTGTGGGAGATAGTTGTAAAATGAGTGGATGAGAATAAAAGGTATTTTTAATTTATTTTGTTTATTTTTTGTGGTTATGTGGATAAAGGGGGATTCATTTAATGATATAATTAAATCATGTGGATGGGTGAATATTAGGAACCAGGAAAATAGATAATTAATTAAATAAATTATTCTTATTTATTTAATTAATAACATAAAAATATGGTAGGTGGGGCTAGGATGGTGGGTGGTTCTTACGTGTTTATGTTTTCCCCCTCTTGAGATGTTGTGATTGAAAGAAGCAGTGTTTTTCAAAGAAAAATAAAATATAGATGGTGTAAGGTGAGTAAATATGGATCTTATAAAAAGGATGATAAGACAATACCTCTTCGAGAGGATAGGTGGGTGTGAAGGGCATAGGTAGAGTCTCCAAATGAATGGAAAGGAAGGATGAGGATAGGGGAAAGAAGAAAATGGAGGAAATGATAGTTATTCCACATTAGTGTGAGAAACTTTATGTTTGATATAGCACATAAAATGATACATCATGATATAAAAACCATGGTGATAATGTGTCAAATGCATAAGGGATTGAGGGTCACAAGCAAGCATATTCTTATAGCACTGTGATATGAAAGAATGTGATGTCATTATGGAAAGTAAGTTACAAGTACAAATACAAACACAAGATTGAGTGATAACACATAGAAAAGAAAAGAAAGGAAGCATGCATAAAACGATACAAAGACAAGCATGATGTTGCCCTTGATCACACTAGAAATCAATTATTGATTGATGATGATGATAGCATTATTGATGTGGGAATAATATATTCCAAGAACAACATGAGGATATTGTTTTTGATGTGGGAATAATATATCATGATGGTAATGGTTGATTGAGTTAAATTTATGAATATTTTGTAGCAAGGTTAGGAACAATACAAATGGGTGCTTCAGGATTATTTACTAGATTGTTGGGAAAGTTTTATGGATGATGATTGCTTGTGGTGGGTTAGTGTCTTTTGGAAGACTACATTGGATAGCATTGTAGTGTCTAAAATCGTGTACTCACAAAATTTCACATTATATTTTGAACTTACCTTAGTCTCAATTTTTAATGATAAATTTTAATATTTTCCTCACATTTGAAAAGTATAATGTATTTATATTCTATTCAAAAAATATAGAAAAAATTATTCTATATGGTAATGTGATGTGTTGCAATCTTGAAAATTCTCAAGATTCAAAAGCGCACTTTCCACATGTCTTGTTAATGATTCTTGTCGTAACATGTAAATCGGAAATTAATGCCTATTCCCTCTCATTCAAGCAAACAAAACCAATAAATACCATTTTCAAGGGACATGCAAAAAAATACATTCATTCAAGCTATCTACTCCATACCTTGGTGAAACTCTATCAAAATACTCTCATCTCTCTCAAGCATTTCCAACTATCATACATGAATTTGAGTCATTGTGCTACTAGATTTTTCTTCTTGACAACTTGAGCTTTCCAAAAGAAGTATTCATTTTGTATCTCTCACCATAATTGGGATCAATCTTATTACTGATAACACCTTCATTTATTTTTTTCGTTTAGATATTTTATTTAAATTGAGGCAACGCTTTTACTATAGAAGTAACAAGTTAATCAATGTTATTTTCATTTGAATGCAATGGTGGTTTTACCCATAAACTAGGGTTAACACCATTATCAAATATCTCATTTTATCATTTTCTTTTAATCCTTGATGCACCTAGGATTTAAAGGCACACTTTTTATCATCAATTTTCCTTGCCTATTTATGGAAGTTGAAAGACCAAAATAGGGTTTTGACTAAGGAAAACCCCTAGATAGCCCTAACATTTTTTCGTCTCTATGTATTTATAGGTTAGAACATCTTTGGGGTTTATGCCATACATTTTGGTAGATTCTAGAGTGATTGGTGAAGGAAAACATCATGACTCAAGGATTTCTACATGATGTGTTGTCTGATGAAGGAAAACATCATCTATCACCAAGTTTCTCGTTATCCTCTTTCATTTTTTGATGAAATGGGATTTTAATACTCTTTGTATTTTTTGAAATTTTTGAAATTTCCAAACTTATTTAGATGTTTTCGCTATAAGAGTAACATATAATTTCCATTCAAACACTCCCTTTGCTCTTCTGTAATAAATCTTTAATTTATGCAAGTAGATGTAAAGGTTTTGACTCATTTGAAATAGATAGAAGTCTGGCTTTTTTTCTTTCTCTACAAGCATCATATAGCATTGGATTAGCATTGGATTGATCATACTGGATTTCTTTTGGATAGGGTTAGTGTATCCATATGATAACTACTGACAAGGGAACACCTAGTCTAAAAAAAAGGATGGGAGATAGGCTGGTTTAGGATGATTGGTTGGGTGTATAGAATAGATGAAGTAAGATATTTTTGATAATGGATGGAGAATAAGATGGAGGGTAGATGGATGGAAGGGTGCAAGATGTTCCTCCAAGGACTATGTCATGAAAGAATAGCATGCCCCTACTCTACAAATGGTGTTTAGTATATTGGACTAAAAGGATACAAGCTATGGAATAAGTGATAGAAAGATTGTGGGATTTTTTGTTGTAGAAGGATGTGCTATGGAAATGGTTTATCAAAAGTATGTACCAAAATCATACCTTAGTCCTAATCAATATCATAGTTATTGTCAAGATCAAAGTCAAGTACGAGTGATGACAAAGTGAAATGATAATAATGATATATGGTTATGACAGATTAGTATGTTAAAAGGGATAGGATGGGATAGACAAGAAAAATTTCCCCCAAGTGAAAAATATGTAGACAATCGATTCAAACCTAACACCTATAGATGAATTTTCATCGTGGTACTTTTGTAAGGCACCATGAAAATGGTTTTCACTATTGGAGGAATAATTTATCTTTCTTATTTTATTTTTTTATTTGATGTCGCTAATAGTTTGATATTGATAGTGTCTTCACATGTCCCTATATATTTGAGATAGTCGATCTAGATGCACTTGTCATAACATGTCAATAATGTCTTGCCTAAAGTATTTTCTTTGTTAGGAGGAAAGAAAACATATATAGTCCTTTAATGTTATCCTTGTCTTTATTGATAATTGAATTGGTCTTATTTGAATGTTTTCATTTTGATAGACTGTCATCATAGCCCTTATAGTAAAGCATTTTTACCGCAACACTATGGATTTGAGAGTTTGATATTTTTTAATTTTAGATATGAATTTGGTTTAGGTGGGGGATATTCGATGTGGAATTTGTTGCAAGTATGAAGGTGTTGTCATTGATGTCAATTGGTTAACTGGTTTTCTACTGGTTGTTGTTGTCATCAATGCCATGAATGATGGTTATTGGTTGTATATGTCGAGGATATTGAGAAAATTGTAATAAAGAAAGGTTACAGGTATTTAGTGTTTACTCCGAGTTTTTCTCTAGGATTTGCTACTATGCTAGTGAGGATTTGAGGTATTGTTCATGATTGTTGGAAGCTAATATATCAATATTTTGGGTTTCTAGATCATTGTACAATGTGAGTTATGTTCACTAGTTGTTAACCATGCTTTTTTGTGTATCTGTCTCAGGTTCAAGAGAAATGTAGTTGATTCAGATTTCTTCTTGTTTGAGTCTTATGACTTGAGGTTCTCAAGATAAGTTGATAAGGTCGTGTTCAAGTTATTTTTTTATCTTGAGAGATTGGATCATGCTAAGGTTGCATGTGCTTAATTTATTTATCTGTTTTACATGGGTATTGGTCGACCTTGTGTTTAACACTACTTTCGAAGTTCATGGAAGCATGTTGAGGCATGTTGGGACTTATTTAAGTCCTTTTTAAGTGTGTGTTTTGGTCGCACTCATTCGAATTCCACCATAGAATGTTTTTGTTTTGACCTAATTCGGATTTGTAAATGAAAATGGTGTGTGGCCAGCTTTGGATGAGTTTCAAAGTTGAATACGTTATAAATACAAGTTGAGATGTTTATGATGAATGAATGCAAGCAAGATATATGTGAGATAGACATGCAAAAAAATGTGTATGTGATGTGAGTTTGAGCAGATCAATGTGAAATCTAATTTTTGAGTTTATGGAGGCACTGAGTTGAAGGTGTACTCTATCATTCAAGCATGTCTGCAAGTGTGTGAGTGAATTATGGTGGAAATATTTGTTGCATTGAAATTTTTTTCTCTGTAACAAATCTCTTCCATCTTGTTTGTAATTCTATGGTAGTGAGCCCTCTGGGTGGTTAACTTGTGTTGGACTGTGATTCCTGATCTAGACAACAAGTTTTGTTTTGGTAGTGATCCTTCTCTGGCAGCGAGCCTTTGTATTTGGTTTTGATATTCTTTATATTGTGAGCTAATCCTCACCGTGGTTTTTCCCTTATTGATTTTTCCACATAAATTTGGTGTTATTGTGTGTGTGATGTTTTTTAGTTTCTACTTTTGCACTTAATGATTAATCATATTAGCAGAGTAAAGGATTTGTGATCTAATCTTTGGTGTAAATTCTTAAAGGTTAAAATTTGTTACAATAGATTCACCCCCCCTTAGTTGTCTTATTCAGCAATTGGTATAGATCTTAACCGCTTAAGGAAGGTCTGGGATGGTGAGCAAGATCACTATTGAGTTTCCTAGGTTTGATGGGACTAATTATGCCCTCTGGAAGATTAAGATGGAAGGATATTTGGAGTATTGTGGACATGATGTTGAGAATTCTTAAGAGACTACTTACACTCCTACAAATTTTCTAAGTACAATCGATGAGATCAAGGCACATGAAGCGAACAACAAGGCAAAGTTTATTTTGAAGAATAGTCTTTCACATTTTGAGTTAATTAAAGTTGCAAATCTAAAGATTGCTAAAATTTTTCGGGATGATTTGGAAAAGATGCATGAAGGAGATGAAAGCGTCAAAGAAGAAAAGTTATAGAATTTGGAGGCACAACTCGAGATCTTGTTGATGTTTGAAGATGAGAACATTATATCCTATATACAAAGAGTGGTTGAGATGGTAGGTGGAATGCGAGGACTTGGTTCTATAGTGGATGAATCCATAATTGTGAAGAAGATTCTCAAAACTCTCCTTGATGCATACAGTGAAAAGGTATCTGCTATTGAGGAATATATAGATTATAAGACATATACTAAAGATAATTTTTTGGGTACTCTAACATATTATAAAATGAGAAAGCCTAGCTTGAAGAATAGATCAAAGATAAAAAATTATTTTAGGGCTACAAGAGTTGAAGATCCGGATGAAGAGAACTTTGATGATGTAGAAGCCAACTTTGTAAGAAGAATGAAAAAGGGCTCTGATAAGTATGAAGGTAAGTTACCTTTTAAATGCTTTAGTTTTGGAGGAATTGATCATTATGCTTCAAGATTTCTATAAAGAGCTAAAAATAATAAACATAGATTAAGGAAAGAAAACAAAGGAAAGATTATTAAGAGAGCATATTATGTGAATGAAGATGTTGGTATTTTAGATGAAGAGTCTGATTATGGAGATTTTGATGATAATGAATGCTTGTTCTTGGCTATAAAAGATGGATCTACTCCTGCTAATACTAAAAGACAGGTGAAGGGAAGTCCTCCAGAGAAAGTTGAAGATACTATAATTTATGCTCTTCATGCTAAACAAGAAAAGAACTACTGGGTTGTTGACAGTGGTTGTTCACATCACATGACCGATGATAAGAATAAGTTTGCTAAACTTGAAAAATATGACGAAGGCTTAGTTAAATTTGGAGATGATACTAGTGCTAATATTTGAAGGATAGGCTCAATAATTTTTTATGGAAAGCATAATACTAATGATGTCTACTATGTTAAGGGTTTAAGGCATAATCTCTTGAGTGTTGGACAAATGTTTAGTAAAGGATATAATCTTGTATTTGAGGATGAGAGATGTGAAATCAGGAAAGGATTCAGAACAATGATTGTTGCTAGTAAGAAGTCTGAATGAAATATTTATCAACTTAATGGTGTTGATGGACATTATTTTATGACTCCGATTAATGACAGTTGGTTATGGAATAGGAGAATGTGTCACATGAAATTTGATAATATGGTGAGAATCAATGTGGTACAAGCTATAAGAGATTTACTGAGGATTACAAAGCATGTTAATGTTATTTGCAAGAATTGTCAGTTTAGAAAGCAAGCTAGAAACTGCTTTAAGTCGAAGGAACAATCTACTACCAGACTACTGGATTTGATTCATACAGATCTTTTTGGTCCTACAAGAGTGAGAAGTCTACAAGGTGATAGGTATTTTATGCTTCTGATTGATGATTACTCTAGATATACATGGGTTACTTTTCTCAGAGAAAAATGTGATGCATTAGATAGATTCAAGACATTTAAGGCTATGTTAGAGAATGAAGCAAATTTGAGAATAAAATGTTTGAGGTCTGATAGAGGTTGTGAATTTACCTCAAATGAGTTCAACATGTTTTGTGAAGTTCATGGAATAAAAATATAGTTATCTTCTCCTAGAACTCCTCAACATAATGAAGTTGTTGAAAGAAACAAAAGAACAATTCAAGAAGTTTCTAGATCAATGATTATAGAGGCAAGTCTACAAGAAGTTTACTAGAGAGAAGCTATTCACACTGTTGTTTATGTGTTCAATTGAGTTCAAGCAAAAGCTAACAATACTAAGACCCCCTATGAGCTATAGTGAAAGAATTCCTACTGTTAAGTATTTCAAGGTATTTGGAAGCAAATGTTATATCAAAAGGGATAAAGAAAATTTAGGGAAGTTTGATGCTAGATGTGTTGAAGGTATCTTCCTTGGATACTCTATTAGAAGCAAAGCTTGCAGATTTTTCAACAAAAGATTGAGAAATATTGTAGAGAGCACAAATGTCAAGGTTGATGAAGCATTGAAGAATTCAATTGAAGTTGATGGATATGTATCTGATGAACCTAATTGCATAAGAGTAGAAGTTGTGGAAGAACAAGAGAAGAAAAATGAAGAAGAAGAAGCTTTGGTTGTGTCTCTAAAGACACCTAAATATGTGCAGAAAAATCATTCAGAAAGTCAAATCATTGGAGACAAGATGAAAGGATTATTGACTAGAAGCAGAGCTACTGTTGCTGGAGAAATAAATTTGTGCTTACTTTTTGAATTTGAACCAAAGATAGTGAGTGAAGCATGTAATGATGAACATTGGATGAAAGCTATGGAAGAAGAAATTATGCATACTGAGAAGAATCAAACCTGCGAATTGCTCCCTAGAGATAAAAAAATAATTGGATCAAAATGGGTATTTAGAAACAAGTTGAATGAGAATGGAGAAGTAGTTAGAAATAAAGCAAGACTTGTGCGTAAGGTTACTCACAACTAGAAGGTATAGATTTTCAGGAGACCTTTGCTTCGGTGGAGAGGATGGAAGATACCATAATGTTTTTAGCATTTTATGCTCATAAATATTTCAAATTTTATCAAATAGATGTAAGGACTGCATTTTTGAATGGTGAGTTAGAAGAAGAGGTCTACATGGAACAAGCAGAAGGATTTCAAATGTCAGATCAATCGGATATGGTTTGCAGATTAAAGAAGGCCTTATATGGATTGAAGCAAGCTCCTAGAGCTTGGTATGCAAGGTTAGATAGATATTTGATTCATCAAGGTTTCAATAAAGGTATGGCAGACAGTAATTTATACTTCAAAATTAAAAATTAAAAAATATTGATGGTGGTTGTATATGTTGATGATATTATTTTTGAAGGAAATGAAACAATGTGCAAGATGTTTGTTGAAGAGAGGCAAAAAGAATTTGAGATGTCTATGTTTGGTGAGATGAATTTCTTTCTTGGGATACAAATCAATCAAATAGAAAAAAAAGGATTTTTTATGTAAGAGAAATGTTGAAGAAGTTTGGGATGGATGGCTCCAAATGAGTATGCACTCCTATGGTGACTGGCTGCAAATTGAGTAAAGATGATGATTCATCTAAGGCTGATAAGAGAAAATATAGATCTATAATTGGAGGATTGTTGTATTTAATTGCTACTAGATCGGATATCGTGCATGCAATTTGTCTTGTGGCTAGATTTAAATAAGACACTAAACAAACACATGTTGTTAAGAGGATATTCAGATATTTGAATGGCACTCTGGATTCTGGCTTGTGGTATCCTAGAGATATTGATTTTACACTAAGTGCTTATACAGATGTAGATTGGGCGGGTTGCATTGATGACAAAAAAAGTATAAGTGGTGTTGCATTCTTTCTTGGTTGCACATTGGTGTCATGGTTGAGTAAAAAGCAAGATTCAATTTCCTTATCCACTGCAGAGACTGAGTGTATTTTTGTTGCATCTTGTTGTACACAAGTTTTATGGATGAGACATACATTGAAAGATATTAGAGTTATGTATGATGATCCCATTTCTATCTTTTGTGATAATACAAGTGTAATTAATATTTCAAAGAATCCAATGATTCACTCAAGGACAAATAATATATCTATCAGGTATCACTTTTTGAGAGAGAAGGTAGTGGAGAATGAAGTAAAGCTTGAGTATGTACCTACGAAGGATCAGATTGCTACCATATTTACCAAAGCTCTTCCTAAGGATATTTTTGAGTATCTCCAGGAGAACTTAGGGTTTATTGCCCCTCCTTTCTTGAACTAGATGCACATGGAGATGCATCAGTCTAATGGGTCTATGGATCTATCTTTCTTCTAGACAGATATTTGGTGGCTACCTCTCAGGGGGAGTAGGTAGTATCTTGTTGTCATTGAAAGAGTATTATGTTATTAATATCAAAGGGGAAATCAATGTTAAATTTATTTTTCCTTTGCCATTGATGTCAAAGGGGGAGAAGCATATCATGTGAAAAAGATTATCTTTTTAGGGGGAGAAAGTAAAATAATGAGAAACTATGTTCAGAGTTGTTGTGTTGTCTTTGATGGTTTTTCACATCATATGTTGCCATCAATGACAAAGGGGGAGATTGTTGCAAGTATGAAGTCGTTTTCATTGATGTCAACTAGTTAATTGGTTTTCTATTGTTGTTGTCATCCATGTCATGAATGGTGTTTATTGGTTGTATATGTCGAGGATATTGAGGAAATTGTAATAAAGAAAGGTTGCGGGTATTCAATTTTTGCTTCGGGTTTTTCTCTGGGATTTGTTGCTATGTTGGTGAGGATCTGAGGTATTGTTCATAGTTTTTGGAAGCTACTATATCTATATTTTGGGTTTCTAGATCATTATACAATGTGAGTTATGTTCACTAGTTGTGAACTATGCTTTTTGTGTATCTAGCTGAGGTCCAGGAGAAACGTAGTTGCTTTGGATTTCTTCTTGTTCAAGTCTTATGACTTGCGAAAGGTTGTGTTCAAGTTAAATTTTTTATCTAGAGAGATTGGATCATGTTAAGGTTGTGTGTGCTTAATTTATTTATGTGTTTTACACGAGTATTGGTCAACCTTGTGTTTAACACCACTTTCGAAGTTCATGGAAGCGTATTAACATGTTGGGACTTATTTAGGTCCTTGTTAAGTGTGTGTTTGGGTCGCCCTCATTCTAATTCCATTGTAGAATATTTTGGTGCCAACCTAATTTGGATTTGTAAATGCAAATGGTGTGTGGCTGACTTTGGATGAGTTTCAAAGTTGAAGACGGTATAAATACAAGTTGATATGTTTATGATGAATGAATGCAAGCAAGATAGATGTCAGATAGATGTGAAACATTGTGTATGTGATGCGAGTTTGATCAGATTAGTGTAAAATCTAATTGTTGAGTTTCTAGAGGTAGTGAGTTGAAGGTGTACTCTATCATTCAAGCATGTTTGCAAGTATGTGAGTGAATTGTGGTGGAAATATTTGTTGCATTGAGATTGTTTTCTCTCTATAACAAATCTCTTATATCTTCTTTGTAATTATGTGGCATTGAGCTCTCCAGGTGGTTAAACCTTGTTGGAAAATGAGTCATGATCCAAATAGTAAGTCATGTTTTGGCAACAAGCCTCTCTGGAAATGAGCCTTTGTATTCAATTTTGATAATCTCTATATTGTGAGCTAATCCTCATCATGGTTTTTCCCTTATTGGGTTTTCCACGTAAATCTGGTGTTATTGTGTGTGTGATGTTTTTTCAGTTTCTGCTTTTGCACTTAATGATTAATCATATTAGTAGAGTAAAGGATTTGTGATCTAATCTCTGGTGGAAGTTCTTAAAGGTTAATTTTTTTTACAACATATTCACCCCCCCTCTCAGTTGTCTTGTTCAATAGAATTAGGTGATGGAAATGTATTTGGTTTTGGTGGATAGTTTGGTGAAGTAAATTGGTTTGGCATACTCTTGACTCGCCAAACTTGAGATGATGGATGATGGAATTTAGATTTGGAATTATAAAGATTGGATGTGGGATGAAAATAGAAATTAGGGCCAACATGTTATTGTACAAGTTAGATCTAGTGACAAACACCTATTATATGCAAGATGTTTCTTGTGACGTGCCTTCATATTTTGATATGGATATTTCACCTCATTTGATTTGAATGGTCCATTTTATTTTGGAACCCATATTGCTTTTATATGCTTTTCTTGATATTTGGAATCATTCTTATATGCTCTATTATTTTGTTGGTCATGATCAAGGGGTGGAAGACGTGGAGAAATTTTTTACTAGTAGAGATGGTGGAAGTGGAAACGTTGTTGGTAGCAAGTTTATGGTAGGGGCTATGAATGGCCCCTATCTTGATGCTCACATTGGATGAAGCTATCTCAGTGATCGTTGAGGTACCACTAACATCATTAAATTATTTGGTAGAAGATATGTATCCAATACCTTGACCATTGTTAATATAAATAGGGATAAGCTTTTCGATACCTTGCTCATGAAGGCCCAATCATTTTCCTTGATAGTTCACTTTTATATATCTAATTTGTGATAGGATACTTGTTTTCAAAGCATGATGTTATCTCATTGGTATGTTGTTGAGTATAATTAGGAGTTTTTATTGTTTTATTTGTGAAGATTTATGACTTGATGACCATAGTTGATCCTACTTGATAAGATGATATTGATACTTTCTTGTCATGTACACTTGGTGTACCTTGGTCATTTTTTATACCTATCATTCATTGTCATCTAAGTAATTAATGGCATCCATTGTGATTTGGTCATCTTCAAGCATGATATGATTAAGGTCTTGATGACCTCTTTGTGCTTTAGGATTTTGTGTAATATGATCAAATTTCATCTATATATTGTCTTTGTATTCATGGGCACTAATTGTCTCATCATAGGACATGGATGTTGTTGGATGATGAAGAACTAATTGGATATTGGATAGGATCAAGTGAAATATGGATAGGATGAGTTTGTATTTCTTGCTCATGGAAAGAATATTAATCATTATAGGATTAGTGTGGATAGTGTAGTATTGATTACGGATAGGATGAGCAGGGATGAAGGGATTGACATTGTTTCTTTATCATAGATCTAGGATCTTGATTATTAATGGGATTAGTTTGGATAGTTTCTCGTTGAGTATCTTGGATAGTTTGACCTTGATTTGGTTGAATGTGTGTTTGATCCTACTTTAGATTAAATTCTTGGCATAGCTCTCCAATGTGGATGAAAGTAGAGGTTTCTTGGATAGGATTAATAGGCTTTGGATCATTGACAACATGACAACATAATCGATTTTGACTTGAGCTTGGGATAAGAGGCTCTTGGATAGGCTTAGTGAACATTGTTTTGCATGATAGTGTTTGACTTTGGACCAAGATGGGACTAGTAGACTCTTTGATGGGTTGAATAGGTATCATATCACATGATTATGTTTGATGGGGAGTCATTCTACTAGGATTTTTTTGTTCATGCTCAATATGCATGGGATTGACAATATTTTTTGCTAAGGTTTTGATTATATGGTCTTATTATTGGGATACATATGGTACCATATGACTCTTGAATAACCTTAGGAGAAAAAAAGTCATTGAAGTTGTTTGATGTATATTCTTCCTTTGCTAGTAGTCCTCAAACGAAATTCAAAAAGGATGATTTGGATTTGGTGGGTTTGGAATGTGGATTAATGTTTTGGATGGATGGATAAGATATGTTGGAGTGTAAGGAGGAAGATGAAGGATCTACATAGACTGTGGAGGATATGGATTCCTAACGAGAAATTGAGCTTGGAAACATGGATTGGACATGAGGACCTTGATCTAAGATGTTGCTTTTCTCATTAAAAAAATCATAGGGTGAGGGATGAAAGTTAATGGAAAGATTTTATTTAATAATCTCATCATCAAAGCTATTATGATCAAGATATTCATCTTGATCTACAAGACTATCATCATCATCATTGACAAAGGAATTTCTTATTTAATTTTGTTACAAAAAAAAATTCTAGGGAATGTATAGGATGAGAACTTGCTTTTATGGTGATTTTGGGTTTATTGGCTTCACTGATGGTAGGAGGGCTAGGGGTTCTACCTTTCATAATGAAATTCTCAAACCAAGCATTCATTTTTGAAATGATTAAGGATGGAAAAGTGTTTGGATGCAACTAAGATGCAGTTGTGTTTGATTGTCTCGACATGAGACTGATTTGACAAAAGGATGACTTTAAAAAGACTTGAGTTTAAACACCAAAGTTGATTAAGATTGAGATGGGATTGTATGAGGTGATTTAGTGGAGGATAAATTTTTGATTTGGAGTGAATTAAAGGGATTTAAAACCAAAATTGAATTTCAAGACCTTGGTTAATTGATGGATGGGAATGGATATCTATACTTAAGATAGGAAAGTTCTTAAACAAGACAAGATCAAGTTGGATTAATTTTTATTAAGATGGGCTAAGTTCTTAAGTAAGCTAAGATGACAAGATAATAATCATATGGTCTTGGTTTCAAGTTTGAGTTTAAATTGACGAAACTAGGATGATATGGGTATGAGTTGGAAAAGTCTTTGAAAGATCTAAGATAAGGTGGATATGACACCATGCTTTTGGATAATGGATTTAAGATTAGTTTCAACCTTCTACCAAGGGATAATGTTATCTTCTCAATGTTTGATGCTTGATTGGATTGTTTTGACATTAAGGTTTGGACATAAGGATTCATTTTTTCTTAGGATTTGGTGCAAGCATACTCAACAAACATAGCAAACACACTAGTTTATGTGACAAGGTGTAAGGATAACCATTTGTTTCATGTAAAAGACACATTAAACACATGAGAAGACTACATTATTCAAGTGGGAGTGACTCCTAATGTGGACCCATAATAGAATCAAATATTAATACATCTACCATGTGAGGGATAGCTAGGGAAAGTCATGTTGCACAAAATTCCCTTACCAAGGATGGACAAAGGCTTCACCCAAGGTCAATTCTATCTAAACGCATGGAGGTACTTGTGAGTAACTTCAAGGGGCAATCCGCTTGCCTTGCATCACACTAAGAGATGACTGAAAAGCTTCTACACTAGGCTATACAAGCTTCTAAGGGAATTTGTGAATCAAGGGCATGCCTACATGCATGAAATTAGGACAATCTCTCCTAGTCTCTTCACCTCATGAGTCTTGGTAGACCAAGTGTCTTAAGGCTCTACCAAACATGAAAATGGCTCATTTTTTAGGTATAGTATCCCTCTTCCCCCTTTACATACCTTGTTGGAACACATGGTTGAGGTTGTCCTCTAAGGTGAGGAAATCCCTAGAAAAACATCCTTAAGGGAAATGAATCTAAGCACTCTTAATCTCCAAGACCGCCTTATAGCGTTAGGAGAGAGCATACATACATTAGACTCTTAGATGAATTTTTTTGATCTCCCCAACATCTTAAATGGTCAAAGGTGGGCAAGCAATCGAATCCAATTGACTAATGGCTACACAAGAATACATGAATAGACAAGTGTGATAAATACAAAGGTAAGGAAAATGTAAAAAATTGTGTGCTAAGGGATAAGGTTGTGATAACTATATGGGGATAAGTGTGTATAGGGATAAACTAAGGCTAGGGGAATGAGCCCAACTTCACACAAGATTATCATTTTTTAATCGTCATCTGTCAATATGCACATGTATTAAGGCATTTCATCAATGAGCACAAAGCTAAGTAGGAAACGAGACAAGTATATGATTAATTTCTAATCTTTGTGGTTTCATTCATAAATTCAACTTCCTAGAAAATTTATATCAAATATTGATAATCCACATTTCAAAAAAGATCAAGCCCACTCTTAGAGATGGTTAGTTAGCCTTGTGCTCACAAACCATGGATGTAGCGAACAATTTTATATTCAACCCAAATATAAAATAAAGGTAAATCATTATTCAAATTAAAAATAAAAACCAAACTATGTGTTGTATCTTATCAATAAAGGGATTCACTTCTATGCAAAATGAAGATTATTATATAATTTATCCTTGGGGTTCGAAACATGTTTCTACAATAATTTTCTCGTTTGAATATTTGTTGCTTCCAACTATTTGTGATAAACCTCACCTTTATCTAATTTGTATTGAATTGTCCAAAGCCTTTGCCCTAACAAGGAGCCTAATGACATGGAATTCTTAATGTGTAAGGGTTATGTTACAAAATTACTCATTTATTCTAGCATCGTCAATTGCAAAAGAAACCATTCACAGACACAAGCGAAACAGGAGTTGTTTTCTATGGCGAAAGAGGACACGGGTTTGACAGAGAGAAAAAACACAAGGTACAGTGAGAGGTCGCAAGTTTGAAGATTTTACTGCCACCACAATCCATCACAATTCACGGCAGATGCAGTCCACCAAGTTTCTAAGCTTTTTAATAGTTAAAACATTAAAATTTTTGAATCCCTACTTTATTTATTTTTCTTTGTATTGTAAATTTATTAATAATTATTGTTAATAATTTTAGTTTTTTATTATTTTAAACTTTTAAACTTTAATATTTTCATCATTATATAATTTTTATTATATTGTTTATTATTATAGTATATTGTTTATTATTAATAATGTTATTAAATAAACAATATAATATAAATTATATAATGACGAAAACATTAAAATTTAAAAGTTTGAAGTTTAAAATTTATTATTAATAATGTTATTAATAAACAATATAATATAAATTATATAATGACGAAAAAAATAAAATTTAAAAGTTTGAAATTCGAAATTTATTAATATTATTTTTTAATAATGATTTTTAAATAATATAATATAAACAATTTGTATTTGTATCTGTATTTACTAGCTTATCTATCTTAATATATTAATCTATATATTATACACTGAGAGATATCATTTTCGAAGTGTATTTTTGTGTATAATATATTAAGATAGATAAGCTAGTAGCATCTGCAATGTTGTATGTAAAATATTACTTGTAAGCATGTGTTTGAAAAAAATATTTTTATTCTTTACAAATATTGAATAGAATATTTCACATTAAATCAAAAAAATAATCTTCATGCTATATCAATAGAGTTTAATAGAAGAACATGATATCCAATAATGTATGCATTACATAAACTTATTGTGCTTCCAAAGATTTAAGTTTTTCTTCCTCAGCTCTCCTTTTGGTGAGTTGCTTCCTTGTTTTCATTTTTTCATAGCGATTGTATGGAAATGATGGTGAGATTTTGAGTCCATCCAAGGATCTAACACGTGCAATAGCAATAAATGTTAATCATGTTCTTTCTCTCAGTCCTATAATTTGAATCAGTCTTATATTAATGGACCTATTTGATGCAATAGGTCAATTAATTTAGTTCGACATTTTTCCCAATAAGATCTTTTACTCCTTAGTGTAGTGCCAAAATGCATCAAAGGATCAACTAGATGTGAGTGAGGGGCATTTTCCATATGTTGTTGTAACTCATTGATTGTGGTTGGCATGTCTTGAAAGCTTTTTTTGATAAAAAAAACATATGGGTTTTGTGCATGATGTCTCATAATCATATTCATCATATAATATCTAAATTGAGGGTGTCGTCCAAAGCGATGATCTCTATATCGAAATAAATGCTTAACAAATTCATGTAGATGAACACTCCTAATTCGTGGTTCTAGCTAATCACATCGTCCATCTGGAAATAGTGTTGGACAAGCCATATCAAGTAATCCTTCAGTGACAATACTCATTTATTGTTGATGTTCCAATTCCTGGCCAATCAATTAGTGATCCAAGATCTAGATTAGGGTTATTTACCCATGCTTGGATTAGTTCCATCTCTCTTTGAATATTTGATGGTTTTGATGCCATTGATGTAGTGTGCTCAATAATGTTTCCTTCATCCATCTCTATCACTAGACCCACAAATACATATTCATTTGCATCTGAATCAAACTCCATATGAACAAAGTTCAATTTGTCAAAAATGTTTTCATTTGAATTGCATGTGAGTTCACTAAGAGCATTTTCATCAATTTGCACATCTCTTTAAAAATTATCATGTTTTATCTTATATTTCAATGCTTTGTACACCCTCTCTCTATTGACTGTAAAATTGTAATTTGTTCCAAGTTGGTCCTTCCTTTGAACAATAATAATTGGTAAATCTTTTATTCGATGTGGTAAAATTTTAGCTATTTCTCTTACTTCTTGTGGAAAACTTATGATATGTCCTTTATATTTATACTGACCTCTAGTTGCATGTGTGACTTGAATTATTGGATTTACATGCGCTATCAACATTTTTTCAATTTGTGTTAAGTTTGCAAGTTCTAATGGTTGTGGACCAAGGTTTTTATTATTTAATGTCAAAAATAGATGTTCATGTTTCTCTTGTCGACATCTATTGCAAATTGGGCCTTCAAGAACTCGTACAACCTTCATTGCAAGGTAACTTTCTTGATAAATGTAACACATGCTTGGTGTTGCAAGTTTATCCAAACCATGTCAAAATATAATTTGTAAATCTTTCAAATCAATTTGCACATTTCTATTGTTATTGCATGTACCTAGATCTCTTTCATTTTGTCTTCTTTACAGTCATCTTCGTCTTCTCAATTGAGAGGTTAATTCCTGTTGTGAACTACTATTTTCTTCATGATTTTTAGTTTCAACATTTATTACATCTTAAACTCTATTATCTAGTGTTTGTAACACACAATCTATTGTAATTGAATTCATTCCTTCAAATTTACCCTATGTATTCTCATGAGATTCATAATTCCTTTCAACTAATTCACGATTGCATACTTGTATTTGTTGTTTTTCTATCTCATTAAATTGGTCTAAATGCTCATATGTTTGTAATCTTCTTTTTAATATATATTTCTCCTCTTCAGATGTCTATACATGATGTATTCTCATCTCAACTACATGTCTTATTTTTGCTTCAATCTCTTCAACTATCATATCTACCCTGCGTTTAACATGTCTTTCTCTATCATTTTGGTTTCGATGATTTCTTACTTCTTCTCTTTGTAAATTATTCATTTGTTCACATCGTTCTCATGTAATTTCGAGCATATTCTCTTTGATGTTCTCTTCATTGTTATTCATTTTAAAAATTTAATCTTGGGCGAAGCATCCTAAACAATTATTTAAAAATAAAATTAAAAACTAAAAAAAATATTATAAATATGAAAAATTCTACTATACACTAATTTCATAAAAAAAAAATATCACAAAATCAATACATATTTATTGATAGATCTTATTTATTTATAATTAATAGTTAATAATTTAATTTTCTTAATAAAAAAAACATGTCTTTAAAAAAAATTGAAAAATAAAATATATGCCAACTCTTTTGTAGCAAATAATAATTTGATAATGAAATAGAAGTAAAATTTTATTTACGACTTATAGATTAGAATTTAGTCTTTGACCTTTAAACAAAATCTGAAAAATGTACGAAGTAAAATTTATTTTATTTATTTAAAAAAATTGTAAATGATAAAAAGTAAAAATTGAAATAAAAAATATACAAATCATAGAACATAAAATGATAGAAAGTACAAAAAATATTTCTGGATGTGAGTAATATACAAATCATAGAAAGTAAAAATTACGGCAATTGATATTTTTAATATGTTGTGAGTTGTTTTTGTTAACACGCTCACATTCCATTTTTACTATGTTGTGAGATGTTTTTGTTAACACGCTCACATTCCACTTCGTGCTACCACTATAGGTTACACCTCTCGATGTAATTATTTTAATTATTAACATTTTGTTTTTTGTAGTTTGATTATAATAGATGTATATGTTAAATAATAAATTTATATTAATAGTTATTATTAGATAATTGAAATTTAAAGTATTAATTATTAATTAAAACTTTATATTAATAATTTTTAAATTTTTAATTAAATAACATAGTATAAACAATTTTCATTTTAATATGTATTTATTATTTTAATTATTAAAATTTTATTTTTTTGTAGTTTAATTATAATAGATGTATATGTTAAATAATAAATTTATATTGATATTTATTATTAGATAATTGAAATTTGAATGATTAATTATTAATTGACACTTTATATTAATAATTTTTAAAAAAAATTAATATAGTATATAATAAATTATTAATATATCATATTATTAATTATATTATAATTTTTATATGTTACTAGTAGTATTAGTTGAATAATTAATAATTAATATTATAAATTATAAAAATATGCATGATATGTGGTATATTAAATTTTATTTTTGTTTTTTAATTTTAGGCTGTAAATATGTATATATCTATAATTATTATATGTTTTTTGTTACCGTACCCACATATCCGTACCCATACCCGACTCAACAACTTGGTTAACAACATAAAGTAAAATATAACATCTCAAACACCAATAGTGCTTATAGATATGGGTGTTGTAAACAACTTCAGTCTAGGACCAAATTCCAAGTGTAATTTAGATTCATATGCTGCATATTCAATGCATCCCGCCACCCTCAGACCAACTAGCATTACAAAGATATTATCATACCAAGTAGGGAACAGTGCATATGGTTCTTAAGTATTGCATCCTTAAATGGTGTTCCACATTTCTCATGAATGATACATGTGGTATCAGCACCCTTGGGAAAGAAATAAAAAATAACATAGTTTTAAGTTCAAACCAATTGAAAGACCTGTTTTTTATAGCAAATACCTTGTGAGCTATTTAGATTTTTGAGTTCCGAGTGAATTATTTTTTTTTGTTTCCAAAATATGCTATCTTGTCGATCACTGCAAATACTCTAGAAGAGCAATAAGTCAAGCATTCGAGTCACAATGTCAACGATAAAACGGCTAGTTCATGTGCCTATAGTTTTAGGTTCCTAATCATTTCCGCTATTTTCATATGAAATTTGAGAAAGACAAATTTAATTGATATTTTAGCAGTATAAATCATACACAATTCTCTTGTACATATTAAACTGTAAATACTGGTCAAAACTTCTTAAGTTGGTGATCATTTCTGCTAATTTCCTGCCAATTGCAGAAGAACAATTGATGATTTAGAAATACAAATCATACACATTTTTCCTATATAGTCAACTGTAACTACTGATCAAAACTTACTTTCTTTTCTAATTTCATAATTTTATGGGGAGAATTTTTCAACGAACTCACGTTACAAATTTGATTTATCAGCCTTGAAAATACAATCAAATTGAACAATGATTAGCATTCCCAACTTATTTATGGAAACGATCACTACAAGACATGGGCAGATAAGAAAACCACTATAAATACATCATTTTGTATACTTCTCAAAACATATGCATATAACAAACTATCATGAGTTACATGCCAAGACTTTTCTGTTACAATCACTGAAAGGTCTTTCAAATGCAACCATTATCAAATGCCTTCTATTCCTTTCTTTTAACTCTTCAGCTACAGCATGACAAAAGATATTTGTTAAATTTAAGGAACATTAACCATACAAACCTTGCGGCTAAAATTGCAATTAAATTTGAATGATACATGAATCCTTTCTTGTTGGATCATAAAGCACCGGCAGTGATAACCAAACATCGTAAATTAGTTTGCTATGAAGTAGAAATAGAAGCTTAAATATTTAACTTAAACTTTGTTTTATGCTAATAATGATGATCGAGGTTTAATTCAAGTAAATAAATGCTAAGGGTAATCCAATCATTATGCCTAGATAAGGGCTAGCAAACAGGTCAATATGAAAAGATGTTAGAATCATCTCCAAATTAAATTTAAATATATAATCTGGAAAGAAACACAATGGGTACAAATGTCTTATGAAAATGATTGTTACTTAAGCACACATAAAATTGGTCATGGCTCATTACATGTGATTGGCAATAAAAGTCTATCCTGCTAAGAATATAGTGCTTAAGATAATGCATTCGCCTGGTTAGATGCAAATATTACTTCACCAATTTTCTTAACATTAAAGCTGTCAGGAACTACAGGGCCCCTTTGTATATGTTAGCTTCCATTTTCTTCTGCAATGAAAATGCTGCATGGCTGAGAAGCAAAGCAATCAAAAGCAACGAAAAGCCCATGGAGGAATTGGTGCCTTGCCATGAGAAATATTGGAAAGATAGGAAAGGTGACAAACACACACTCCATTTTGATTTTAAACAAGATTTTGAATGCATAAAAGAACAATTGGTTAGAATAACCCTGTATATCAATTCTACATTACCAAACTAGTCCTTGAATCTAAAAAATTGGTAGATCCATCCAGAACTCCAAGAATGGTTATTTTTAACTTGCTCATTGGATTTTAGAAAAGGTTTTAATTCATAAAAGCACCCCATTGCAGAAATCAATTCTACATTGTTGAACTAGTCCTGGAATCTAACAAATAGGTAAATCAATCCAGAACTACAAGAAAGAGGTTCTTTCACTTGTGGCATAGGATGGAAGCCAGCCATCAAGAAGTTTCACCCCACAACCGACACATTCAGGTTTTGAACCACAGTTCCACCCAGGAAAATCCACAAGCTTAACCACCATTGTGAATTTTAACCATGAGAAAGATTTAGTTTCAAGATAGGTAGCAAAGCTATTACACACATGCCACTAGCAGAAATATGTGATGCCCAACGGGAAGTGTAACTTTTTCATAAAAAATTAGTAAAATTGTTGTTGCAGGTTGCCCAACAAGTAAAACAATACAAAGAAACTTACCTACAATATAAAATTGCAACTCACGGTTATCTAGTAGGACTTGCTACTTGCAGCAAGATGACAACCTTTCTCTTCTCCCAAAATTGAATACCATACAACATGAACACTATCCTGATGCAATGAGATACAGGAGTTACTGGATGCGCAACTTCACCGTAAGAATCAACAAACATGGGAAAATTCAAAATGCCAAGAACATAAT
Organism: Sequoiadendron giganteum; assembly: GCA_007115665.2. Lineage (NCBI taxonomy): Eukaryota > Viridiplantae > Streptophyta > Pinopsida > Cupressales > Cupressaceae > Sequoiadendron > Sequoiadendron giganteum. The sequence goes on from CM021108.1 coordinate 484,741,311, forward strand.
AACCTGAATATACAATTAAAGAATGCTCGAATGCCCTGATAAATAATATGATAGACTACTACTCTACACATGTAACATCCAAACAGGAAACCTTGAACTGCCTCCAGGAAACCTAAATTTTACAGTGAAACTAGAAAGTGGACGACCCCAACAGCATTTCCTCTAACTCTTTAAAACCACGGTATACAGGCTCGGTATGGACTGGTGGAAGTGCTAACCTTCGAACCTCTGTCATATACCTGCAAAAACACCACCTCTCTAAACTGAAGTTCTGATCATACAATTACATTGTAGATAGGAAGTAATACAATCAAAAAGTTTAAGATGTGCACTTTGCAGATTATTTGCCTCACCTGTTTGCAGCACTTATAATTTTGTCTTTAATTCCTTGATGTATAGCACAAGTTTGCTCGGAGGTCAAAACACCTCCAAGAATAAGAGAAGCACCATTGGCAGTTGTGCCCATCCTTTGTGCAAGGGCTGAGAGTGTCCATTCACGAAGAACTGTTAGCACTGATCGGAGAAGTCGAAGACGAAGAGATGGGGATGGTAAGATGCTTCCGCTTGATAATAACCGATCATATGCACGTTGAACAATTTCTGCTGTGCTTTTACAAGCAGCAAATAATGCCCTTGCCACATCCTCATCTCCAACAAGTTCAACACCTGAAGTTGAACGTTCCTGCACAAGAGGAAATATCTATTACATTTAAAAGTTAAGTTGTCAAATGTGGTTATCTATAAATCTATTTTAAAGTGGTTTTGATGCCCATAAATTATTATGATTGTTGTGATGCCCAAGTTTTATATTACATGAGTTTTAATATTTGGAGCATGCATACATTAATAGATCATAAATTTTATACATATAAAATAAATTTGATACATGCATCCAAGGGAATTGGGATCTTTTGATTTAGGAACATATGGAAGATTTTAGGTTCGACACATCATGCATTTACCTACCAAGTAGTAGAGCACGGCACTGATGAAGCTATGTATAAGTTTAGCAGATTGTTGGTAAACAAAGCTGGACAGAAAACAGAAAACTCTCCTAGATTTGCAGCTAAAAATGATTGGACATCTGCAAAATGCATACAAACATGCTATAAAATCTACAATTTCTGAATGCACAAGTGATATTGTCAAATGTAGAGGTGATAAAACTCAGAAAGCATAACTTAAATGACTGCACAGTCCATAGAAAATCGAAATCAATCTAAGAGGGCTTTTCAATGGCCTTCAGAAGGGTTTTGAATAAGAGGCAGACATTTACATTTGCTTTGAATGTATTTTAATGTAAAATGAGTTTACACTTCAATTTTTTGTCATTTGGTGATTATCATGTTATAAAGGTGTCTTTTGTTTTCAGGCATCGCTAGGTTTATTAGATAATTGGATCTTGAGTTGAAAGGAAAACATAGATATTGACTGAAAATATTGAAGATAACTGATCATTTATGTTACAAGCCTTGCATGAGAGGGACTTCCTGTCAAAATCAGTTACACTTCTATCAGTGACATAATGGTTTGGCAGATTACAGTTGTGAGTGTGGTTCCAAAATGGAACATGTCCTATTTATTGCAGTGTACTCTCCACAAGGAACTAGGCTACAGTCTATGGTCTTAAGGGAATGTACTATGTTTCCGTTAAGACATTCTGAGGGCTTTGATTGTAAGCCACTAGGAAACAACAACAATTAGAGGATTCCTTTTTCAGATTTTCTTATTAATATTTTCTGTAAATTTGCTTTTAATAATGTTTTCTGGAGTTTCAGTTTCATGCCGTTTCCCAATTTTTGAAAACCAGGGGGGACGCCTGGGGGACGTCCCCTGCCATCCCCCCGTCCCCGGAACGCCACAGGGGACGGGGACGTAGGGTTTGGAGGGGGGGACACGTCCCCGTGTAACATAGGTATCAAATATTAATATTTTGTGGATAAATTTCTGTTTAATTACTTCACAATGCCTCAAGTTCTTAAGAACTTCGTACACTAATAACTTCATAGGATTCTTTCATATGGAGGATACCTTTTTTAGCCTTTAGGTAAACATAACAGAGGTACCACATTTGTATTTAGCAAATATATATATATATACTTGTTTTAAAAATAATCCTTTTGTTATATTAGAATTTTTAAAATTTATGATTTTCTGGACTGAACCTAGCCTTTCTCAAAATTTCAAACTATCAATTTTTTTCACCTACATAACAACTAAAAACGAAACATTTTGAACATGGTAGCTCTGGGTCCAATACAAACAATCAATCACACACAAATGACATTTGCACTTAAAATCATGAAAATTTTACCAAGGGTTTATAGCCAATAGATAGCAAGGACAGTTTCAGACTGGTCAATCTCAACATAAAAAGATTAACAAAAACACATAAAAGATCATAGGCCATTATTTTAGAATAATTATATTATTACACCGAATCATATTTGATTTCAATTATTCACAAATAACTGTATCCATTCATTTGCCATTCCAACATCAGATTCCAGATATATCAATACATTATATTCCCTAGATGTAAGTACTAAATATCATCCTATCTGTCACAAATAACTAATAACTTACTAGACTTCTGACTAGACATTCAAAAAAACATCAAAACTACAAATGAAAAAAGTCGGAACAATTTCAGGTATCTTTGCAGATTATGGACAACCACAATTTGTCATAGATACATTGGTTCTTAAAATTTGTAGATAGCAGCCATGTATATATCTGTTATGCATTGCAGAGAACAACTAAGAATAAACTTTCAGATGACCAGCAGAAAAAGAATTTGTTGATTTACTGCTTAAAGCAATCTCAAATGCTCACCAGTGCTGCCTTTTCAAGATGAAGACATATTGTATCTAAAGGTAAGCTAACACTATCTCCCGGATATAACTTAGAACCAACTCTCCTCACTACCGAACAAGCTTCTGCAACACCTCCTCTTGTAAGAGCTTGATCGAGTAACCGAGCCCACATCTCTCGCATGATGCCGCTGTCCCCATCTCCAGCATAATTTGAGAAGTGAAGAATTTCCAAACAGATCTGAAACCAAATGAACTACAAAAAGTAAGAACTGGAGGAATTTCCTTTCAGCAATACAAATACACATTTATGCCTTCTGCTAGATAATTGAAAATTTATGGCCAAGCAAGGAAGAGATTCAGTCTCCAAACTCCAAGCTGAAACCTATGGGTTTACAAATTTGGACAAGATTCTATTAGTTTTAGAAGACATCTGAAAAAACAAGATTCAATTACCATTGCTTGTTTAATATTAACAGTAAAGCAGATATTTGTTAGCAGATTGAAGGAAATATATTGAAGCAATTCAGCAAGTCTAACAATAACTAGTATTCTAAATGTAAGCCAAATTTTCCAGTCTTAAAATACATATCTCATTAAGGACCTTTGAATCAAGAATGCGAGAATTAAAGTTGCTGAAATGGAAAATAGATGCAATCTGAAACAAGCTTGTTAAGGAGTAACTATGATAAGATACAACTACAGCACTTCAACACTTCAATCTTTAATCAACTTTTTGCATGAGTCTTTAGGTAAGGTGTCTCCACGTTTTAGAAGTAAAGATAATAAAGACAAGATGAAAAGAACAGATGGAAAATGCTTCCTAAAAGAAGAAAATAGCGCACATGTGCCTCATCCCCTTAACGTGTGTTGAAATCTGGTAGCTTCGGTCAGAGATCAACTGAGATATATATATATGTCTTGATTATGATTGATTGTCGGCCTTGCTTAATCGGAGGGATGTTAATCGAAAGGTCACGACTTTTCTCAAACATATTTATAAGAGTCTTGATCTTCAAAGTAGAATATAGAAATCAAAAAATGTTTTACTCTTGCAGATCACATCTCAAATCGAAGATCTTCAACAGATTGACAGTAGTACGATCCTCAACATGGTATCAGAGCAAGCGTCCGTTTGGTTGAACGAGTATCGAGATTATTATGATCTTTGGTTGGCGTTCAATGATGATTCCGGAAACAACCATCAACTATCCGTATTGAAAGGAGATCACGGGAGAGAATCGCTAGTTGGTGGCATTCGCATCTACCTGGCCCTTTCGTTCAGGTCCTCACCTCTCGCAGAGCAGTAGGGGATCTTCCGATGGGCATGATGGCTGCGTAGCCATCCAACTCTCGCCATCTGCAATTTAGTGCCAGTTTCAAAGTACCCAAGGGCCGACAGTTCTCCATCACGGATTTTTTGACAGTGCAGAGGACGTAGCTGCTCTAGCACAACACTCAGATTGAAGGGTGCGATTCAGGTCCAATATTAGAATCCCACACACAGGCATCCACCGATACCAGAACAACGATATATCATTGCAGGACAGGGTCGGGTGTTTGATAGGAGCAATCACCTCCAAGGCGATCAGGCCAAGCCTCACAACTTTGGCCGGGAATCCGTGAGGAGCTATATCATGCCTATATTACGCGTGCTTCTAGTAGAGATTTAGATAACGCTCCAGTTATTGATAGGATTTAGATGGCAACTGTTGAGAAAGCAAAAGAACTTCTAGAAAGGCTTCGCAATGCTTCGTGCGATTCAGCTATACAAAGGCATGCGACGCCTTTGTCTACAGAACCCACGCGACCTCGTTTTCGTGGCTTTTGGGCGCCGCGATTCTCTGCGGGCATTTGTGTGGCCGTTGTCGAAGGCACCTTTCTTATTTGCGCGAAGTCATCAAGATGGTCGTTGTCGAAGGCACATGGTATATAGTTGCTAAAGGCATTGGAGAAAAGTTGGGATTACTACCTCTGTGGAAGATTATTTTCGGTTAAGGATAACACTTATGCGAAGCCGTGTATCTTCGGAAGTCTCCTTCTGTGCGTAACACTTCATCAGGAATTGGCAGGGAAATCATTGATGATTAGTGTAAGTATGGACTGGCTGAGACAGAGCCGACAATAACGAACAAGCATCTTAACACATTCTCAAGAACCTTTGAGGGACGGAGGTATCCTGTTTGCTAGCCTTAATCTCTATAACTGTGGAGACTCCATTGCTTGGCATGTATACTTGGTGTCCAAACGTAGCTCTCCTCTCCATTTGTGTAGGAGTTATGACTTCATTTTGAAGCACATAACCTATTCTGGGAGTAGTTGGGCGTCTCAGAGACTATGTACCTACTAAGCGTTGGTGTTTTCTGAAGTTGGAGACATCTCTAAGTTCTGCTGTAGCAGTTTGAGCTCCTTTCTGGCTTGTGACAGTAACTTATTCAAGATGGTATTTCCCTTCGGGACAATTTAGTTTTATGAACTATTTATAATCTCTTCTAAATGCTTTCAGGACGGATCAGAAGCATAAGAAATTGTTTTTCAATAGAAGAAGAAAATGAAGACTCTGCTTGCAACCATTAGACTGTGTGGATGGCTGAAGTCATCCCTTTCGAAGAAGAAGTAATTAGAGCTTCAAAGGGAGTCACATCTTCACTTATTGTAATACATAGTTCCCTGAGATATGAGGTGAAAACCCTTGTTCATCTCTGAGACTAAGATGAGGCGTCATGTTGAGAGTCTCCATAACGATAGGTCCCAGGATCTAACTTCAGAAGAGCTCCTAGCACCCGCAATGTGGCTTAAAGGGGGGGTGTTGGATATAAGCCACACCTGGACTGATGATGGGTTGGTCACAAGGGGCCAATAGCTTAGTTGATAAAGAACTCCTGCTACAAATGGAAGGTCCTAGTGAATGCTCTAAGCCAGTTCAGGTGTGAGCCAAAGGAAATTCACCTTATGGCTGTAAAACACAAAATGAGATATCTTCACGACACTATTGGATATGGTCTTCTTTACAGAAAAGACCAACTAGATCAACCTGGAAACCTTAGTTCAGTTTGGGCTATGATCTCTTGGATCTGTAGAAAACAGTTTTTTGTAGCACAAAGCTCAACAAAAGCTGATTACAATGCAACCCCTATGGGGGCAAGAGAAGTAGTTTTGGCTTCGTAAATTGCTTGTGGGACTCCTTGATCTAAGCACATTGAGATCCCCTATCTTTATGTAAGAGATATGGTGGAAAGGAGAGTGATCCAGTTGGAGTATATTAGTTCAAATGTTTAAACAGCGGACATACTCAACAACTTCTCTCCAGAGTTAAGGTTGAACTCTTCGGGAAGAAAACTTGGTATGTAATTTGATATTATGCTTGAAATTCAAATTTGTTTATAAGTTGTACTAATATATAAAGATGTTTAATGTGTAAACTCTTTTGTCATGTGTGTGACTCCATGACCTTATGGGCTTGCTACCTTGTATACATTATTGAAAGGTGACGATCTTTCTAATAATGAACACTTGTATTTGACATTGTAAAGTGACGACTCTACAATGATAAACTATCATGATAGATATCATGTGATTTGATATCTATGGACATGTCATGATAGCATCTCTTGGACACCTTGATGGATATCATGAGACTTGATATCTGAAGGTCATTGTGACCCTTAAGAGATAATCATGGTGGATATTTATATCTGTGGATATGCCATGAATTATGGTAGACATCATGTGACTTGATGTCAGTGCACATACCATAATGAAGATATGTTATGGAGAATGTCATATGACTTGACACTTTTAGAAGCATATCATATCTTCTGATATCACGAGATAGGTGATATCACTTTGGAAGTTATCCTTCCCAGTTAAAGAGGGAGTGTTAAATAATGAAGATATGTTATGAAGAATGTCATGTGACTTGACACTTTTAGAAGCATACCATATCTTCTGATATCACGAGTTACGTGATATCAATTTTACTTGATAGAAGTTATCTTCTCCAGTTGAAGAGGGAGTGTTGAATAAAGAAGATGTGTTATGAAGAATGTCATGTGACTTGACACTTTCAGAAGCATACCATATCTTCTGATATCACAAGTTAGGTGATATCATTTTTACTTAGTGGAAGTTATCCTCCTTAGCCTAGAGGAGTATTGATTACAGAAGATGTGTTATGAAGAATGTCATGTGACTTGACACTTCCAGAAGCATACCATATCTTCTGATATCACAAGTTAGGTGATATCAATATATATATACTTGATTGGAGTTCTCTTCCCTAGCTAAGAGGGAGTGTTGAAATCTGGTAGCTTCGGTCAGAGATCAACTAATATATATATATATATATATATATATATATATATATATATATATGTCTTGATTATGATTGATTGTCGGCCTTGCTTAATCGGAGGGATGTCAATCGAAAGGTCACAACTTTTCTCAAACATATTTATAAGAGTCTTGATCTTCAAAGTAGAATATAGAAATCAATAAATGTTTTACTCTTGCAGATCACATCTCAAATCGAAGATCTTCAACAGATTGACAGTAATACGATCCTCAACAACGTGCCTTGGTTTAGTTTATAAGGGGTCAAACCTGCAAAGATAAATAGGGCTAAGCCATCTAGATAGTAGGGAGTAGAGCCACTATAACCATAAAGGGGAAAGAACTGTCGATGGCTGTGCTTCTCATTTCACCAGCAAGCTGTTACTCCCTCCCAAATCCAGGCCAACAAAACCCTAGTGAGAATGGATTGGGAGAGATGAAGATAGAGAGGATGGCTCCATAGAGAGTAGGGAGCAACAAATTTTGAAATTGTAAACCAGTTTCTATACGTAACATGCTACTATGGCACGGCACAATCTTTCTTTTTCAGCTCAGAATCTACTAAAGTTTGTTTGAAATGTTACATACATAAGTTGGGAATTAACTAGGAAAAAACTATTAAATTATAAATACTGTAAGGCCTAGCCTATATATAAGAAATCGTCATTTATAGGACTTTGCAAGCTCATGTCTTCATATCTCCCATTGAGCTAAGAGGTCGGTAAATTCATTTGCATTTATTTTCTATGTTAATATTGAAAAAGCCCAATTTTTCAAGAGCCTGGTTCATTGGAGTAGCTGCAGCATTAAAAACCCAAACAAAACTGCAAGCCACTTATTCAACCTTTGCCATATCCTAAATTTTAATTTTCACACATTTCCTTTATTCTCTCTTAATGATATCCAGATTTCAAATACAACTTTGTGAAGTATTTAGCATGTCAACATTGGTTATTCATGGAAGAGGGTATATGTTCTTGACAGTAATATTATTCAAAGTTCTATAATCAATACACATGTCTCCACAACCATTTTTCTTGGGTAAAATAACTATAAGAGAGCCATACAGAGAAGTACTTGGACAGATTAAAATTTGATCTAACAATGATAGCAATTATTTTCTTACCTCTAACAATGACAAAACTGAATCTTAGTTTTACAGAGTTTATTTGAGCATGGGAGTTAACTAATATAGGGGGCTTTCATGGTGCACTGGCTGTTTATTATCATTCTTCCTTTCTATAAGGGATGAGAAGTGGATATCTATTTTCTTTTCACCAATCAAAATATGATGCATGTGGTTATTTTTGTCATTGTCTAGACATTGAGAATCTAAAATAAAAGGTGTTAGTGGGACTGTGGGAGTATTATTCTGTGGTGTCACAATCTTGTTGAATGGAAGCCCTTCCGAAAGCAAAAGCATGAGCACTGTACAAATTGTGGGTCAGGGTTGTGGTCTGACTGCACATATCTGGTATGGATAATTTTTCCTTTGGCTAGCTAAATTGGTTTGAATGGAAAAGAAACGTTTTACAGGTTTTTGGTTGTGTATAAATAAAAAAACGCATTTTCAGTTTACAACTTTACAGAATCATTTGCATGGTGATCATCCTTTGCTTATATACTGTGTGGAAGGATAAATCTAGATTGATTGTAGTCTCGGTGTTGAAATGATAATAGGGTCTTATTATCTTAGCTTTTCTGGTTCTTTTGGTGAAATAACAGTATGTGTTTATGACCTGCATAGGTGTTTGTTCCTAGTCTATGTAAGGAAATTTATTGTAGTGTCTATGTATCTATGGGTGATGTTTGATTGTTTGTGTTAGTGGGAAACCCATCTCATGATTGCTCAAATGATCATTCGGTGGGTTAAGTTGTGGGTATTGTGTTTTGATTGATTGTCTAGCCATTGAGGCCAACTGCAAGAATGAGCTAAGGTATTTGTAGATGTGTAAGTAAATACACATCTAGAATTAACTCGTTTCCAGGAATCCATATGAGCATTCAATCTTTGTGATTGGATTTATTGATATGGTGTTGATGCCTGCTACTTGATTTGGTTAACACTGTCATTTAGCATATCATGAACTTTACAAATCAAAGGGATTGATATGGCAATTGTTCAACATAAAAGGCTAATTTTAACTACAATTCATATTACCCTTTTGATTGTAATCATGCTTGCAGTATATAAAGGGATTGTGGTAGTCCACAGGTGACAGTTTTAGTGATCATCTGGTTAGTGATTGTTGGAAATAGAATGAAGGCTTGTATTGAGAAATTTAATTATAGTCAGCCTTTGCTAGTCAATGAGGGTTCACTACTTTTATAATATGCTTTGATAACAAAGTTTTGATATTAATTATTTGTCTTAAGCTGCAATGATTTCAATTAAGTTAAGAGCTATTGACTTTCTTATTCATTCAAGTCATAACAATGATAATTAAGTACAGGTTTAATAAGTATATTGAGGTTGTTCAATACATAGGAATTTATATCACTCCCTTGCAGTATTAATGAGACATGGAGCTTGATTAAGCATTGATACATTTCTGCACAATCCATATCTATACATTCGAGTTGGTCAAAAGTCAAATGTTGTAGTAACTTGATAATTATTCCAAAGTGTAATAATTATATCTAAGTTGCCGGTTCGGGTACGGGTTCAGATACGGGTTCGGGTTCGGGTTCGCCGGTTCGGCGATTTTTTTTTTTCCTAGGGTACGGGTATGGGAGTGTATGTATATATATATATATATATATATATTAATATTATTAAATTATAATCATATTGATATAATGAATAATCATAATGCCATAATGCCATAGAATATTGAAACAATGAAATATGCCATACGGTAATACCTCATATAATCATATTCATAGTTAGCAAAAAAGTAAACAGTAAATTACTAGATAGTAAATACTCAAGTCTTAAAATGTCATTACACATTGAAAATTCAAATTTCAATCAAAACAATATTTAAATCAGTATTCTAAGATTCTTCAAATTCGTCTTCATCAAAATCATCAAGGTCGTGGTCCTCAATTGGTTCAATTTAATTTGAACCATAGTCAATTGGATTGCCACTCCCACTAGGTGCATCAGTTGCCTCATCGTCATCTATAGAAGCCAAGGAAAGTTGTGCAACTGTAGCATCTAAATTAGAACACTCAGGGATGAGATCCCAATTCTTTGCCACACCCTCATTGTATTCAGGTTTCTTATGTGATAAGAGACGAAGGTTGGAGTGTACATAGACCAAATCCTTTGCTTTTTTTGCATCCAAACGATTGCGCTTGACCAAGTGGATGAAGGAGTATGTACTCCAATTCCGCTCAGCTGAAGAGGAGCTTGCAACCTGTTGATTATGCATACAACATTTAGTAATTAGTATTTAATTTTACTTGCCAATAATAATCATAATATATAGCATAATACTAATAGCATCGAATGAAAAAACAAAAAACTAAATAAATAAAAAGATACATACTTGGGAGAGTATTTTAATTGTAAGAGGCTGCAAGTAAATGGAGCCTTGACCATGTAGATACCACCAATCATCAGCATTTTTCCTATATCTGTCTAGATGAGCAGAAACATCTTGATTTTTTGCAGCTATGAATTGGTTAAACTCACTCATGACAATGCTTTGGATTTCTTTATCTGCAAATATCTTTTTAAATGCAATCTTATAGCCAGCAGCAACCTCTGCATCCCTATATGGTGGCAACCTCCTCGGCAATGAAAGTATCTCTTTCCTATAATACTTTGGTGACAAAGCAAATGCTAAGAGATGTAAAGGGGTGGTCATCTTGTTCCAACGGTCAACAATAATAGTTTGCACACTTTTGAAAAATGTTTCTGTTGGATCATGTTCCTTGGCATCTATTATTCCTCTTATTTTCTCCACCATGGAATCCATGCCATCATAAATTTCACCCAAACACGGGCGATCAGTATCAGCATACCTAATCATGCTCATAATAGGCTCGGTGAAATTTATAACATATTCCACACAAGCCCACCACTCATCATCTAAGATCATTGCTTTCACTTTTTGGGCTCTTTCTGTGCTTGATTGCTTCCATACACTCCACAAGCTGTTGATGACCATAGAACTCAAGGCCTCTCGCACCTTTTGAAGTCGTCTTAAGACGATTCTGTGAGATGCAAATCAAGTTTCGGCAACCTAACATGATAAGAAAATGCATGTCACAAATCAGCAACGAAAAATTAAAATAAAAAAATTAAAATTATATTAAAAAATCAAATTTAAATTACCTTCAACAACTCCAACTTGGAGAAAGTCCTGAAGATGGCTTGTGACATATGATGATTAGTCACAAACATTTGGATCTCCTCGCCCTCCGCGTAGATTTGCTTGACCCACTCAATTTGTGTACCAATCTTTTGCATTATCAAATTGAGTGAGTGGACTGCACATGGTGTCCAAAAAATGTGACCATATCTAGCCTCCACTATAGCCCCAGCTGCCCTACAATTTTTAGCATTATCCGTTATGACTTGGACAATATTGTCAGGCCCCACCATTTCAATGGATTCTATGAGGATATTGGCAATAAAACTTGCATCTTTTATTTGCCCTTCACAATCAACTGCCTTCAAAAACATCGCCCCTTTAGGGGACACTGCTATAACATTGATCAATGGTCTATTTTTGCAATCCTTCCATCCATCAGAAATGATGGACACACCTGTTTCGACCCATGTATCCTTGATTACTCTCAATGCTACCTCTACTGAAGCTTTCTCCTTTGCCAATAAGGTGGTTCGCACCTTTTCATACCCAGGACTAACATAATCATGAGTTGTGTTAGAAATGGCTCTCACCATTTCCCACCAATAAGGTGATCTAACAAGGTTGAAAGGAAGCCCATTGCCATAAATGCAACGTGCAATGCTCTCATCTGCCAACTCCCTTGCTTCATTTTTTAAGGCTCTATCCAATGGGCCTCTTTTTCATGTCACCGAAACATTTTCTCCTTCAGAAGATTGTGTCATTTCTATGAAAGGATGTGGGCCAGCCGATTCTAATAAGCCACTAAGTCTTTGCGAGCTTTTACTTTTATTTTTACTGTTCTTCATAAGAGGATGGTCCATAGCCTTTGGTGTTTTGAATGCCTTGTCAGCGTCCTCTTGTTCTTTAATATAACCCATTATTTGATTCTTTGGCAACTTTTTTTTATTTGACCCCATGCAAACTTTTATTCCTTGATTACCAATAGCACAAAGATGGGCTTTCACTCGAAAGTACGAGCTCCTATATGTAGATCCACATTGGTTGCAACGCCAAATATAACCCCCACCACCGGGAAGTTGTTGAATCATTGTCATATGTCACCAAAGAGGTGAGCCTGGATCATATTTAAATTGACTCTCTGTACCCATGCCAACTGAAGCAGAACTATTGGCCATTCTCTATGAAGTTATGAACCTATAATAAAGAAAAACAAGTAATTTTTTTTAGAAAAAATGGGCATTATAACCCCTTATTTTGCATAAAATGTTCTTAAAAAAATTCAAACCTTACTAGAAAAACAAAAAAAAAAACTTGAAAAATCTTCAAAAAAATTATTGAAAACTAAAAAAAAAGAGGATAGATTCACTCACCTTTGATTGCTTGATCTTCTTAGTGCACCTATTCCTCTCTTGTTTCTATCAATTGAACTCCTTCGTAGCTCTCACGATCTCACCTTCGGAAAAAAAGAGAAAACCTGCAAAAATCAACTATTTTAGCTTGGAGGCAAAACAACGGTGTTTTTTGCTCTTTTGAGTTTGCAAAATGGCCTCATTTGGTCGGCCAAGTCAATATAAGGCAATCTGGGCACTTTTTAGGGTTTCATTTTATGTTTTTAAGTTGACTTTTTCTCGTTTTTTGGGCTGGAAGTCATGGGTTCACCCGGGTCCTCCTGGGTTCTTCACGGGTTCGGCCAGGGTTCGGCATTTAGAACCTGGGTTCTCCGTGGGTTCTTCTGTGAAGAACCCACGGAGAACCCAGGTTCTAAACGCCGAACCCTGGCCGAACCCAGAGGAGAACCGAACCAGAACCCGAACCCAGACGTATTTTGGCGGGTACAGGGGCCTAAAATGGAGAACCCGATAACATAGAATTATATGTAAATGATATGAATGTTAATCAAAATTCGGTTTTAATCATGGGCTAAAACATAGCCTTAAATAGGAGAAAAAGATTGTCCCCTCTGCCGATAAAAGAGAATTAAGATCATTTTAAATGGAAGTATCAAGTTGTAGATTGACTTATGTTTGAATTTACTAAAAACTTGATTAAATTTACTTAAAAACTTACAAACAAATCAAATCAAATTTGGGAATCAATAATTCTTGTTTAAAATCAGCATCCCACCCTCCCCAATTCATGTCAATTATAGGGCAGGGACGTCCCAAGGATGCAAGGACTCTAGGGAAACATCCCCCCATCGTTCCGCCATCACTGTCATTAGATAGGGGGTGTCCTCGAGCATTTTCATCATTGAGGGAACATTTCCAAAGTATCCCCCTAATTTGGAGACTTCAAGGAGATGTCAAGACATCACCGAGACCCTTACGGGCTTTGTCAATGTCCCTCAAACACACCAGAAATGTCCAATTGTCCCCCACATCAAATAGCATGAAAAAGCAATTTTTTTAGATAATCGGGATTTTTTTAATTTGGGCCGATACCCCTAACCCTTATAGTCTAATGAGCCCCACCCACAACCTTAACACTAAAAAAATCTATAAAAATTATGCAGCCCTAATCATTTAGACCAATCAAATTCTTCAACTTCACCATTAGTTTTCTAAAGAATGAATATTTGGTTAGAAATAGTGAGGGGCATCCCCAAACCCTTGCCAACCATAATCCCCCCACCATCCCTAAATCTAGGCCATTGGTCCCCCAATCTATGAGATCCATCCCCCCATTGTGAGAATCCATGAAAATATGTTTAAAATCAATAACAGATCATTCAAAAGGAAAAAGTAACGAGGAATTAGTTATATAGTTCATCTTTATAAGCTAAATTAAAACAATTGAAATGTTGTTTTGAAGAAACTTCATTCAATTTTAAGATGCAATGGAAGAATAGAATGTTAAGAAAAGAACCATGATCTCAGCTACACATAGCAATCCTATTATCATGTTATAAACTCTAATTACTAAACTATGTGGTCTCAACTAAAAATAGTTAATGATCAACCCTAATCAATTAACAAAAGATAGTTCATGAAGAGGTAAAATTTGAGTAAGAAAAAAAAATTGAATCGTTATCATGAATGGGAAAAAGGCAATGTTCCACAAGGACACGTCCACCTTGAAAAACTAGGCATCTCCAAGACGGGGACATACCCGAGATGCGGGGGCGCCTAGGGAACATCCCCTTGCCATCCCTCTGCCGCCTCCAAGTTTCCTCTTCCATTTCCTAGACGTTTCCTTAAAAGGGGGACATTTCTTGGACATTTCTTCCCAAGAAACGCCAAAGGGGACTTTGGGACGTCCCCGAGACTCCAAGACGTCCCTTGACACCTTAGGAAACTCGCAGAAGACTCCCATGGCGCGGCGTTTATTTTGATAATTTTTTAAAAAAAAAAAAAAAGGAAAAAGGTCACTTCAAAGGGTTAACCCTAACCCTAAGTCAACCCCAACCTCCAAGGCCTCACAAAAAAGTTATAAGAGAGACATATTATCTCAATCTTATTCACAAATTCATTGCTACAGTCTGAACTTGAAGAGGAAGAGTGAAGTGAAAGTCTGAGTTTGAGGCTTTGAGCTGCAACTTGCAAGGAGACTTGACCTAGAGCTTGGGGATGATTAGAGGCATCGAGCCATTAGCCATTGACTCATGAGTCATGAGTCATCAGTATTACTATCTAGTATTTACTATTTTGTTTTTGAACTTTGAACTTTGAACATTGTTGATTGTAATTATGAATCATGATTATGAAATTTTGAAACTTCCTAGTTCTTGTTCCAATGTCTATATTTTTATTTTCAGTATTCACTATTAAAATTTGATTTAAAAATTTAAAAACTACTACTAGTTCAATGCAATCATTGAAATGTGTTTAAACTTTACTTATTCCTTAGGCTTCTACAATTATACATCTTTTTATAACTAATTTTTTGAAGTACTATATGTATTTCAGCACTGCTCCCCCACCGTCCCCTTGTCGTCCCCCCAACGTCCCCAAATTAGGCCCCCCGTCCCCCCGTCTCTGCGTCAAGAAACTCTATGGAACATAGGCAAAAGGTGAAGCTCTATTCGTGTGACAATAAGTGAGAATGAAAGTTCAAAAAGAATAAATGTTTTTTTTCTTTTGCATTCACAATGAGGTAAAACTAGTTTGGTTTAGTCTTTCAAATGCTTTACAAGTCACTTTTAGAGCTAGGGATCCCACTTTTGTCAATAATAGTCAAAGTCAGCCAAAAAATGGTTTAAAAAAAAAGCAAAGAAAAAAATTTAAAAAATCATCAAACTGCAGCAGATTCATTTTAGGTTCTCCAAAATTCAGCCACATTCATTCTAGTTTGCTTGAGTTTGTCCAGGACTAACTCACAAAGGAAATTGCATGCCTTGGCAAAACCCCCACCCAAATCAACCTAAAACTTGAACTAAGTTCTAACTAGACTTGGATCCAAGGCCTACAAGACACTAACCAACTACTTAGAGTAATAAGTGTTGATGTTATAGCAGCTTAGGGCTGCACTTCCATTGCACGAATTCCAAGAAGAAAGCATGAATTAAATGAGTAGCCATTTGGCTATTTAATTCATGACTATAACATTTAATAAATGCAAAGGGCCGACCCTATATGATTCGCTTGCTTTGATTATCACTTGGGCCGACCTTATTTGTAAATTGTTATTTATTATATTACTTTAGAGGGCCGACCTATCTTGAAGAGTCGCCTCTCTTGTATATATACAAGGTCTTACTTGTCATTGTATTCATTCACATTCATCAAGTAAATTCGCAAGTAAGAGCAGAAGTTCGCACCTTCATAGCAGCAGTTTGTATTCAAGGAAGATCTCATATTCATTGCATATCTTGCATTTAGGAGAAGTGTGATTTCTTTGTATCAAGTATTGGCCATTGTTGGGCCTAAGTTGTAAGCAGATTTTTGCTCTTGTTCTACTTTATATAAGAGATTCATTTGCTGGGTTTTTCTCCCTCAAGAGGAGGGTTTTCCCAGGGTATCTTGTTGTGTTCATTGTCTTATGTGTTGCAATATTATTAAGTGCTTTCATTGTTTGATCTGATCTAAGAAACACTAACATGGTATCAGAGCGGGTGTGAAAAAGATCGTGATCAGATTTAGTTTGCAACACTTGCTTTATTCTTTTTCAGTCTATCTTCTAAATTTCTCAAAATGGTGAACGGTCTAAAAATCGAGGATAGACTCTAGGAATTTCGAACTACACATCATGGAGGTTCAGGATCATGCTCACATTGGAAGAGAATGATTTGGCTTAGTTTGTGAAAACAAAAGTTCTCGAACCTGAGGAGGAAGAATAGAAGTTGCAGTGGAGGAAGAAAGATACTAGGGCAAAGAAAGTGTTGGTTGATTCCGTCAAAGATCATATTGTTCCGATTGTCTTCAAGTTGGATACCGCAAGAGAGATGTTCAAAACATTGGAAGAGATGTATGAAATCAACAACACCAGTCGTGCCCCAACCTTGAAGCAACAACTACTTCACATTAAGATGGCGGAAGAAGAGTTTGTCATCACCTACTTCATGAAGATTTCCGAATTGAGAGATCAACTCTCTACCATTGGTCATATTGTTGATGACAAGGATTTGACCATGCTTGCTCTCAATGGTCTTTCACTTTCATGGGAGTCGTTTATTCAAGGAATCAGTGCAAGATCTAAACTTCCCAAGTTTGATCGATTGGGGATTGATTGCATTCAAGAGAAGTCGAGACTAACGGCAAGGGGCATTGGTCAAAGTTCAAAGAATGGAGATTTACATGTTCTCGCCTCTCATTCATCGAAGAAAGGAAAAGTTTGGAAGAAAGGATTCTTTAAGAGGAATCGAGATAATGGGTCAGACGATGCTCCTGCATTCAAGAAGAAGTGGGACCTCTCTCGTGTTCAATGCTTTAGATGTGACCAATTTGGTCACTATGTGAAGGATTGTCCTACCAGGCCTAATCATTATGTTTCATTTGCGGATGTGATTGAGACCTCTCCCCAAAATGATTCTAGTGAATTTCTACTCTAGTCATGGGCCTATGTTCAAGCTGTGAAGGTTGTGTACTAAGCGCAAGAGCAGCGTATCATACCGTGTCCACCCTTCAGAATATTTAAGAGATAAGTATTCTTTGTTTTTTGATTGTATTTACTATTCTAAGCTAAAATTCAATTTGTTGAGTTGTGCAAATCTAACATTATTTACTTAGGATTATGTGTGACCAGTAAATAGTGATCACTGTGATAAGATTCTTTAGATTTATTCATTGCAAGTAGTATCATGCTAAATTGTGAAGATTGTCTTTTGAGATTAGCTCTTTCGAGAAATTGAAAGAAAGACATGTCATGATTGATGTATTAATTACTCTCGAGATTTTGAAGTATTGCATGGTTGAATAATGTTCACGAATTGTTTTGTAGCCACTAATTCATGCTATTGAGATAGTCAATCATGTATGCTCCTAGTTATGGTACGTCTATTTGAGATAGTTGAGTTCCATGAACTATGAATAATCTCTTGTTAATGATTTCAGGATAAATCAAGAAGCATAAGAGATTGCTTTCAAGAAGAGCTTGACGCATCCTATAGGTTGAATGGTTGAAGACATCTATTCGAAGAGGAAGAATTAACCTTAAGAGGGAGTTCTATGACTCACTGAGAATAAGTAAAGGTTGCAGTGTTGCAAGGCCGGATGCTAAATTGTTGAAGTACCTCTTCAGCAGTTGAGTTATGAATTGCTCAAGTCAAGTCAACATAAATTGGTAGCTCCGCAAACCTATTCAGAATAGAGTGATTTGAGATGCGATCGAAGAGGACAACCTTGAATCTCTACAGAGGTGTGCGTTGGAAACCATTTCTCTAAGGCAAGAGTTGCAGGCAATGAGGACAAGTGGTTGATGCAAGAGATTGAAGATTCAGAGGGAGCCTACTGAACCTAAAGAAGATGGTTGTATTGCTTTGGATGTTGTTTCAGTTGAGGTATAGCAGGAAGCAGTCTTTTGTGGCAGCTTGAGAAGTAGTGTGGCTTCAAAAGCTCCTTGCAGGATTGGTTGAACAATCGTTGAAGCCAACTGTCATCCTTTGTGTTAATCAAAGCTTTGAGAAGCTTTTTGTCTTTCCATGTGTTTCATGACAAAACTAAGCATACCACTATATCAGAGATGTGGTATTGAGGAAAGATATTCAATTGAGGTATATCAACACGGATGAGCAGATGGCAATCATTCTCATCAAGCATTTTTTGGGATAATGGTTGTGTACCTTCGAGACAAGCTTGATATGGTGGAGAATGAAGTCCTTGCTGAGGGAGTCTCAGTATCAGTGTTCCTTTGTTTAATGAGTTCTTCCTTGAGAGAAGTTCGAGGTGAAATCCCTTGATAATGCATTTCTCTATTGAGAGAGATTTGAGGTGTAAGCCCTTGATAATACATTTCTCTATTGAGAGAGATTTGAGGTGCAAGTCCTTGATAATACATTTCTCTATTGAGAGAGATTTGAGGTGCAAGTCCTTGGTAAATGCATCTCTTCGAGATTTGAGGTGAAAGCCCTTGTTTCCACCCTCTGGGAGAGCCATGGTGGATGTCATGTGTGTGACTCCATGACAGCATCACGTGAGGGAATCCGTGATGATTTATTTGTGCTTGTGTATCACCCTCTGGAGGAGCCATGGTGATAGTCACATTGAGGTGACAACATCACATTAAGTGATGAGCACTTGTTCATACCATCTATGGAGGTAGCCATGATGGTTGATATCACGATGAGGTGATATTCTATTTTGTTTTCATTTTGCTATGATGTGTCTTATGCAGGTGGAAGTTCATCCCTAGCTGAGAGGAGTGTTGATGTTATAGCAGCTTAGGGCTGCACTTCCATTGCACGAATTCCAAGAAGAAAGCATGAATTAAATGAGTAGCCATTCAGCTATTTAATTCATGACTATAACATTTAATAAATGCAGAGGGCCGACCCTATATGATTCGCTTGCTTTGATTATCACTTGGGCCGACCTTATTTGTAAATTGTTATTTATTATATTACTTTGGAGGGCCAACCTATCTTGAAGAGGCGCCTCTCTTGTATATATACAAGGTCTTACTTGTCATTGTATTCATTCACATTCATCAAGTAAATTCACAAGTAAGAGCAGAAGTTCGCACCTTCATAGCAGCAGTTTGTATTCAAGGAAGATCTAATATTCATTGCATATCTTGCATTTAGGAGAAGTGCGATTTCTTTGTATCAAGTATCGGCCATTGTTGGGCCTAAGTTGTAAGCAGATTTCTGCTCTTGTTCTACTTTATATAAGAGATTCATTGCTGGGTTTTTCTCCCTCAAGAGGAGGGTTTTCCCAGGGTATCTTGCTGTGTTCATTGTCTTATGTGTTGCAATATTATTAAGTGCTTTCATTGTTTGATCTGATCTAAGAAACACTAACAATAAGGCATCAACATAAATATAGAAAATTATTAAAAGGATATAAGTTTGTGTGATAAATAAGTAGTAGATTTAGAATTAAACTAAACCAGGTAAAGTATTGTAATATATTATGAAATTTTAAGTTATCATAAGCTCGTTCTCTCTTTATGAGTGGAGCATTATGGAATATATCAAATACCTTCTCAATTATAGGTTGAGTGGCACAAAGTCTCGAATTCAACTTAGGATGATTGTCAATCTCATAGTTTGAAACCTCGGCACAGTCTCACAAAGATTCAACACAACTCGCAAGTCAACTAAGAAACTACACTGAGTCGCCATGACTCGTTAGCCAAATCTTGTTCATGGTTTTTCCAGACTCACCTAAGTCTTTGCAAGAGCATAACCACATCTCTATCATGAACTTGTGAGTTTTGGTTTAGACTCTAATGCAGCGTAAACATAATCTAGACATGCCCAAACTTATTTTTCATTCATTTTTCCCCTCTTTTTGAACAACACAGCTGCAAATTTGCAAAACAATCAGAGACAAGGGTTTCAAATGCTTTCTGAAGGCGTACTTGAAGTCTACTGAAGATTAAAATGAGTTTGGAGCAGATTTCGCAAAGGTATGTATTTTTTTTTTTCATATTTCAGGTGACAAATGCTAAAGGTGTCAAGTGTTATGCTGCCCAATTTTTTTTCTCATTTCTCAACCCAAGACACCCTGCTTAAATACCAAGACACGATGTGAGGGGGTATAATAACACGTGCAAAAAGGTTCTTAGAGAAATGGACGCCCTAATTACCAATTTTCATATGAAAAAAATGTTGAGGGGGAAAATTACACAAAGGCAGCAATGATGGATGTTGATCCCAATTCATCTATAGATTTTGTTGTTTCCCCACACGTTTGTCGTTCACTTTCCTCTAGTATTGAGTCTCCTAAGAGTTCTATCCATCTTCCTTTATTATCCAACTTTTTTGTTCCTCCCAATATTATAAGAGCACAACCTTCACTTGGGTATACTGCTTGGAATAAGAAAAACACCATGAGTCTAGGATGGCAGAAACAATTTTTGGTAGTATAATAATTTACCCTCGAATGTGGTGAACAACACATATTGGGAAGAATTGGTAAATGCATTAACAATTGATTGCTGGTAAGATATTTAAGACTCCAACGGCTAAGGATTTGAATGGCTCATTACTAAAGTAAGCCATAAAAATTACATGGTTTGTGGTTGATAATCAAAATATGTATGGCAGAGAAAGGGCTACAACATCTTATCAAATGGACGGATAGATGGTTGGAATAGGACTCTCCTTAAATTGTTAATGGCTTCAAGTGGCACATTGGTGTTCTTGAAGTTTGTAAATGCCTCACATGAAGTCAAAAATATTGAGACTTTGTGGAATCTCTTAGACGAGGTGACCCAAGAGGTTGGGTTTGAAAATGTTGTCCAAATTGTCATAGACTACACGACAACATATGTGTCTGTGAGCAAACTTAATGAAATATACTCTCTCAATTTTTTTGATTTTTAAACCAAACATTTACAATGTAACCAAGCACCCATTAAGGTTAGCATAACCCAAAGCGTGCATGAAAGAACTCTAACCAAGAATGCGCCCTAAAACCACTTAAGGAGCAGGGGCGAGCATATGGTTAGAGGATCCCTAGGATCTATTGAATCAAATATTATTAAGATTACACTGAAAGAGAGAATAAACTCGACACCAAGAATGTGCACTCAAGATCCTTTGACAAGTGAGGTGCTAACCTATGGTGGAGTACTAATGCTGAATTGAAATGTAACAAGGCGGATAACCAGCCAAAGAACTTTTCATGCTACCACCAAACAGTGGGGGGAAAAGATTACAATTTAAATACTTCTTTTGCTACGACAGGCATCCACTGAGGAGTGGGGATTCACCACTTGAAAGTGGGTATGCAAGAGAGTTACAATTCAATTTATCCTCACTGGCGGTATACCATCCAGGGGTGCTTAGTGTGAAACTAGTTAAATAATGCAGCAATATTAAAACTGAAACAGTACTACTGTTAACAATTTGTACAAATAAGATGGCTGCAAATTACAAAGTTTTTCACCAATTTTTCAAGCACCAAGTTATACATTGTTCCCATGTTAGAACATAATGAGAAAAGAAGAAGAAAGATGGAAACAGCAAATGATTTAATTCTGTTTCAACAAACTGTAATTCTGGAAATGTCAAATCAGCAACTACAAAAATTTATCAAATGCTCATAACTCAATCGAATTACCTCCGAATTGCATGATTCCAAGTGCAATGATCAACTAGAAGATAGGTGCCCCTGCTGAGATGAAGAAACAGCCTCAAAACACCACTATTTATTTATGGCACAAATCCCAGTGCAAGTTGAAATGTACGGCCCTCCTTGAGGGGCGATTTTGACATATAAAATCGAAGCCTCCAAACTAAAATCTGCAAATCTCCAAGAATGGTGGCATCTGGTCTAGGAATGGAAAGAGCAAACACCCATAACAAAATAAGAATCACTCTCAAAGCTGTAAATAGAAATGTCCTTCAGCCATGAAAGGACCAACAACACAATTTATGGAAATAACCTCAATTTCTCCAACACTGAAGCTCAATATGTACTTCTGAATGAAGCACATTCTCAATCCATCATCTAGGGAACCATAGTTTCAGGCCCGAAGTGTGGAATAGAATTGCTAAGCTTTCCCTTAACTGGATTCTGGATTTCAAACCAGCAACATAACTTTGCTTTCCAAAACATAACATAATCAACTCTCCACAATGCAGCAATATATTAGTTTCAATGGGCAAATGAAACACTTTGAATTCCAAGAAGTTAAATCACTTCAACTTCCCAAGGGACGCCACCTTCATCCATTCACTTTATTGTGAAATAATAAAACATTATTTCCCTTCCCTTTAGGCGTCCATTTTACTTTGCAACAATAAAGCATTTAATAAATCATCAAATGCTCAACATGACCCCTTAATGTTCCCTCTTTAAAAACAACATGAAGTTATTACTCCTAGGCGTAGGGGTACAACTTAAAACATGAAATTGACTAAGTATAACACTTAGTCCAAAGAGATAACCAAAACCAATGCCAATACTGAAACTAAAGGATTACCACAAATAGCATGATGACCTGAGCTGAACTGCAGATGATGATACTGCCAAAATTATACTTACTAAAAATAGCCACTGCCAAAAATAGAAAATTCACTTCAACTCAACAGAAAGCCAAATTGATCGGCCACACTGAACTGCAAAAGATTGAGTTGTTGCTAGAGTGATACTGCTATAAATATACTTACCAAAACTAGCATATTGCTATAAATAGTAAGTTTGCCAAAACCACATCTGTATGCCAACTGAGCAGTATCATGACTTACTATAAATAGTAAGTGTTTCCAAATATCTTTTAAGCACAAACCGGGCAACCATCATGACTTACTATAAATAGTAAGTGCCCGAAAAGGATGTCAGTTTCAGATGCATATCACATCACCTTGGAGATCTCTGAAAACCTAGAAAACTCTACCAGACATGCGTCAGAAAAACACACATGCAAGCCCTCAAAACTGCATCTGAAACCTCCTATAAAATAGGAAATCCTAATTTCCCATTCTGCTTAGCCTACGAGTTTCTAGAAATAGGCTAAATCCAATTGTAGAGCGTAGGGCTAAATCGCGGACATTACACTTAATATCAAGAGGCATGCCACTATTTCTTGGACTCCTCATGCTACAAGTTGCTTGGATTTGCTGCTAGAGAAC
Source organism: Sequoiadendron giganteum (assembly GCA_007115665.2). NCBI lineage: Eukaryota > Viridiplantae > Streptophyta > Pinopsida > Cupressales > Cupressaceae > Sequoiadendron > Sequoiadendron giganteum. Next base: position 484,764,896 of record CM021108.1, read on the forward strand.
ATTGGGAAGATAGGATGGATCAAAAGTGTAGTTGAAGATGATAGACAAGTTACCAAGTTTATCTACTACAGTTCTTGGGTCCTTTCTTCGATAAAAGATCACACGAATCACAAAAAGCTTGTGTGACTGAGGGTAACAAGATTTTCCACCCACTTCACTTTGCAAGCAACGTGACCACAATTCCTTTTCTTCAGCAAATATTTGTGAGCAATGCAAATAGAGTTCCCATAAAAAAATTGAAGAGGTGGTTACAAGAAGAGTCTTTGATGAGTTGTTCATCAACAATGCAAAGGAGTACTTATGGTAAGCAACAATTACAAACAAATTTTATAGGGAATTCATCTATTTGCTTCTTTTTTTGCTTTTAGTTAATTTTGTAATGATTTAAAATTTTATTTTGAATATTTTTCTTCACAAAACATTTGGTTAAGATTCTACATTTGGAAGATGGCAATGGCATGCCAATGTATTACCTCTATGAGGCCATGGATAGGGACAAAGGGGCCATTTTGCATTATTATAGTGTAAACAAAAGAAAATATGAGATCACTTGGCACACCATTGATTAAAAATAGACAAACCAACTCCTCCAACCAATAGGAGCCTTGGCCTACTACGTAAACCCAAAGTAGAATGTTACCAAATGATGAGAATAGAGACATATTTCTTGATGAGTAGGAGATCTACAAGGGTGCAAAGGGGAAACCAACAGCCAAGTAAAATAATAATCCTTTAAATTTTGGCTTAACGCTAAAAAGTAGAAACTAAACTCTTATATTCTTTTTATTGTTTTATTTGGAAACTTGTGGTAGGAGAATTATAAGTCGACACACCAAATCTTCAAAGGCTAGATATTTGTGTTTTGTAGCAGCCCTGTAGTGTTTCTAGGTGTGATCACAATTGGAATATATTTGAGACAATAGCACTCACACGAAAAAGAGAAGCAAGTTGACCCAAGAGCACTTCAATGACCTTGTTTTCGCCCAATACAACTTTCACCTTCCAACCAAAAAGAATGGAGGGTCCTCCTTATGATGCCATTAACCTGGATGACATCGATCCATTTGCTAGCTGGACTGTTGAAGAACATAATCATATCATGTTGATAAAGATTTTTCTGAATTGGAGATAGCAACAACAAAGGTGGATGCAATGCAAGAAAATGAAGGCATTTTTGATAAACAATCAATCCTCATGTTGACGCAGACTTACCTTCTAGTTCACAACCCAGAAAATTAAGTTCACTAGGAAGGGGAAGAGAAGGATGTAGATTGTATTTGGCTATTTTTTGACATACTTATTCAGTTACAATGTCGTTATAGAATTATAACAATGACCTTGGATGACATTGATCCATTTGCTAGCTGGACCGTTGAAGAACATAATCATATCATGTTTATCAATAAAGATTTTTCTGAATTGGTGATAACAACAACGAAGGTGGATGCAACACAAAAAAATGAAGCCATTTTTGATAAACAATCAATCCTCATGCTGATGTAGACTTACCTTCTAGTTCACAACCCAAAAAATTAAATTCACTAGGAAGGGGAAGAGAAGGATGTAGATTGTATTTGGCTATTTTTTGACATATTTAAACAGTTATGGTGTCGTTATAGAATTATAGCAATGACCTTGGATGACATCGATCCATTTTCTAGCTGGACTGTTGAAGAACATAATCAGATCATGTTTATTGATAAATACTTTTCTGAATTGGAGATAGCAACAACAAAGGTGGACACAATGCAAAAAAATGAAATTGGAGATAGCAACAACAAAGGTGGACACAATGCAAAAAAATGAAGGCGTTTTCAATAAACAATCAATCCTCATGTTGATGTAGACTTACCTTCTAGTTCACAACCCAAAAAATAAAGTTCACTAGGAAGGGGAAGAGAAGGATGTATATTGTCTTTAGCTATTTTTTGACATATTTAAACAGTTATAGTGTCGTTATAGAATTATAACAATGTATTTTTTACTTTCAAACTTTGAAAATTCAAATTTTGAGCATTTAAGCGTCGTATGATATGTAATCTTTGAATTATGAAAATTTGATGATGAAAATAGATTTTTTGAGTTCTCTAAATGCATTACTCTCTGTTTGTTTTTTCTTTGTAATTTTTTTTTATGATACATTTTGCCAAATCTGAGTCAAATCAGAGTTCAAACTGTAAGCAGTCTTACACTATAATGGAGATGTATGAGACAAATGGCATAGACTAAAGAATAACTAGATGAATGTTCATACTTCATACAATGAGTTCAACTATCATTATGTATTCCCACACCTTAGTGCATGCATATTATACTACTTAACTCTATAATAGCCTTTAAGTAAAAAAAAATCAGGTCCAATTTTTGAGTATCATTACAATTAGCACTTATCAAGTAGATTTTGTCTTTCCTTCAAATACATTGATGGTGTAGCTCACCCTTTTGTGACCAAATAGTACTTGTTAGCTCTCATCATGAAGATAGTACATGTATGGGCTATCAAAGACCGTACTCCTAACACCAAGATGAACAAGATCTCCACAAACTTCAACAAAAGACTTGATTTATTCCAAACTTAATATTGCATTGTCTCGTGTTCTCCATTTCTAATCCTTGCTTCACCCAACCAAAAAAAACTAAATTAGAATGACCATATGTATCCAAACCAAGCCTTTCTAGTAACTCTTTGAAATCAAATGCACTCATTAGCAGGAATCGAAAGGAGCAGCAACTTTTCTCTTCATAGTTTCAGCTTTATCCTCTTTGCTCTTCAAGCTACTTTTCTGAGTGGAAGTGCAAGCAATCTTCTATTCTACATAAGAGTTACATCCATCCTTGCTTCCTTTAAAGAAAGTAATAGTTTTGTTCTTGTTGAAATTCTTATGTGGATGTGACTCCAAATGCAATTTCCATAGAATCTCATTTGTATGACCATCGATATCACAATGCCCACAAGGTTTAACATATTTCTTGGAAAAAGCAGTAGCAGCATTTTACTTACCTTTACATTTGCCTTTCCCTTTTGGCTTGGGGACACCTTGCTCTTTTGAAGTGGTTGAAGAGGATGATGACCTTCTCAGATGACTGAAATTCAACAATATACTTCATCATCTTAGATGTTATAATCTTAAGAACATTTGATCATTTAGACAGCCTTCTTGTGAAATTCACTTGTATATTCCTACACCATTTGGCCTTGTCTTTGCCTGAAATATTGACAACCAATAGGGAAAACCTAATTTTAATTTGTGTTACCGGGTTCGGCCCTCCAGCTCAGGGTCCTTGTCCGGGTTCGCTTCGAGTACTGGTCCTGGTCCGGTCCCTCTGTGGGTTCGACCAGGGTTCGTGATTTGGAGGCCTGGTTTGCCGGTGAAGAACCTGGGCGAACCCACGGGTTTGGGAACCTAAAAAGCATTTTTTTTGCATTTTTTTATTAATTTGTCCAATTTGACTTTGACCCACGCCCAAGGGAACCCTAAAAGTGACCTCTAAAACACTTTAAACACCTAAACTACCTCATTTTTATTCATTTGTTTTACAAACAAGCATTTTCATTCCAAGAGGCTGAGTTCTTATTTTTGCTTGTTGGACTGACAAAAGGAGTTGAGGATTGATCATTGAAGCTTCTACAAACGATTGCGTTGCCATTCCTACAGATTTGCAAGTGTTTATTGGCTGCCACAAAGATTGTTGAAGGATATTTTTGCAAAGAGATAAGTTTTTCTCACTTTTTTTTGAGTTTTTTCATCCATTTTTTTGTTTTACATTTTACAAACCAGAAACTTTGTTTTGTTTCATTTTATGATTTGTATATGTTTTTCCTTTCCATTCTTCTATGAATGTTTGCAAGATTCAAAAGAGCTAGCTTTTATAAATCAATATTTTGTTTTCATCATAGTTCCACGGAGTTTCGGGGACGGGGGGACGGCGGGGGACGCGTTTCCGAGATGGGAGACGGGGGGCCTAAATTTGGGGACGGCGGGGGGACGGCGGCGGGGGGGTGGCGAGGGGTGGTGCTGAAATACATATAGTACTTGAAAAATTAGTTATAAAAAGATGTATAACAATATAATTATATAACTATAGAAGCCTAATGAATAAGTAAAGTTAACACATTGAAACAAAACTTAAAAACTTAAAAGTTTAAACACAATAACACATTGCAATGATATATCATTTCATTTAACTAGTGAGCCACTGAACATTGAAAATCAAAATGAAAATATAGACATTGGAAAATGCAACAAGAACTAGATGTTTCATAATTTGAGTTTCATAATCATGATTCATGAATCATAATTACAATCAAGTATCACTGTATCATCAATGTTCAAACTTCAAACTTCAAAAACAGAGTACGAAATGGTAAATACTAATAGTAAATGGCTCCAGGCTAATGGCCTGATGCCTTTGGAAGTCTCCTTGAAGTTTCCTTGGAGTCTCCCAGAAGTTTCCCTGGAGTTTCCTTGGGTGAAGGGGACGTCTGAAAGTTTCCCAGAAGTCTCCCAGAAGTCTCCCAGAAGTTTCCCAAAAGTCTTCCAGAAGTTTCCCAGAAGTCTCCTTAGAGTCTCCCAGGAGGAGACTTCGGGGGGACGGCGGGGAAACGGAGGGACGTTTCCTAGGCGTCTCCTCGTCTCGGAAACGAGTGGTTTTTCCGGGGGGACGCGTCCCCGTGGAACACTGGTTTTCATTCAAATTTTGAATGTGTTGTTTGCAAAACAAATTGCCATAGGAATCACAATGTCAATGGGTTCTACCTCCGGCTCCGTAGCTAAACCAAACTCAAAGTTCCAAACAAATCCTAATTCTCCTCTATGGAAGTATGTTGAGATGATAAAACCAATTCCAGGTGGTGGCGATTATGTTTGGAAATGCAATGGGTGTGAAGTTACATATTATAGTTCATACCATAGGGTGAAAGCACATTTATGTGGCATAAGTGGAAAAGGCATCATGTCTTGCCCTGGAAAAGAAGGTGAACCTATTCCACCTGATACAGTTGAAAAATACATTATGGAGCAAGATGCAACAGATCAACGAGAAGCCCAAAATAGGAAATCACCCTTTGTTAAAAAAAAAATCAAAGGGAATGCAGCCCCCATCTAATCCCAATATTGTGGTAGAAGACCACCCATTTATTGCCACTTTGGATCTTCAAACTCAAAGTGCACAACCTATTGCAAACAAGAGAACAAAGGGGCCTTTGGAACTTGCATTTCAAAATGAGAGTAGAGCCCTTGCCGACCAATGTGTAGCTAGATGCCTATATGCCAATGGATTATCTTTTACGGTTGCTCGTTCTCCATATTGGAAAGAGATGTTGAGAACGGTTAATGAAGCTCCAAAAGGGTACAAGGGCCCGAGTTATGAGAAGGTGCGCAGCACTTTATTGGAAAAGGAGGTTGAGTTGGTTGAAGATGCATTGAAGCCTATAAGAGATTCATGGGTTCAAACAAGTGTGTCCATTGTTTCACATGGTTGGAAGGACTCAAGAAATCGGCCTTTGATCAATGTCATATCGGTGTTCCCTAAAGGGGCAATGTTTTTGAAAGTCGTGGATTGTGAGGGGCAAGTAAAAGATGGACAATTTATTGCTAATATTCTCATTGCAGCCATTGAGCAAGTGGGACCCCGCAATGTTGTTCAAGTTGTAACGGACAATGCCAAGGATTGTAGAGCAGCAGGGTTATTGGTTGAGGAAAGATATTCACATATGGTTTGGACACCTTGTGTGGTCCATTCACTCAATCTTATGCTGCAAAAGATTGGGAATAAAATTGCATGGATCAAACAATTGTATGCTGAGGCTGAGGACATTCAGATGTCCGTCACCAACCACCACATGTCTCAAGGGATCTTTAGATCATTTTCAAAATTGGAGCTATTGAAGGTAAGAGAAGTAATATTTACATTTGTCATTTTCTGATATTCATAATTTGATTGTGCATTCTAATTTAAATTATTCTTTAAAGTTTATTTTTAAATTTTAATTATTATTTTTAATTTGCAATAGGTTGCAGAGACCCGCTTTGCCTCTAATACAATCGTCTTGAGAAGACTTGTGAAAGTTAAAGAGGCACTTTCTAGCATGGTGATTAGCAACAATTGGTCTATATGGAGGCAAAGCAGCACTGAACGAGCAACAAAAATTATGAGCATGATATTAGATGACTCATGGTGGGATCGTGTGGAGTATCTCCTTAGCTTCACCGAGACCATTTTGACTATGATTCGATATACTGACATGGACAAGCCATGCATTGGAGAAATATATGATGGTATAGACTCAATGCTTGAGAAGATCAAGTGCAACATAAATGCAAGAGAGCAAGACCTTGAAGAGACTCTCTTCAAGCAAGTGCAAGCAATTGTTCAAGAAAGATGGAACAAAATGTCAACTCCATTAAACCTTCTTGCCTTTGCATTAACTCCAAAATACAATAGTAGTCAGCATCTTTCACAATCAAGAAGGCTTCCTCCATATAGAGATTTAGAAGTGGCTAAAGGGTACAAGGCAGCATTTATGAGACTCTTCCCTGACCAAGATTTGCGAACTGTAGTCACAAATGAGTTCACTGATTTTGTGCACTCAAATCATCTAGATGTTGATGCTTCTCGTGATAGGTTCTTAAAGGATGCTCATAGTTGGTGGTACTTCCACGGACAATACTTCCAAAATTTGCAGCCCCTTGCAATCAAAGTTTTATCACAAGTAAGTTTAATAAATTTTCATATTTTATTTTTACTTTTAAAATTTAAAAGTTTCATAATTTCATTTATAATTTTAAATTTTTGAATTGTTCACTTTGTCTTCATAGGGTGCTAGTTCATCCACATCTAAGAGGAATTGGAGCACATATTCTTTCATCCACTCAGTAAAGCACAATAAATTGCTCTCAAAAAGAGCGGAGAACTTAGTATGTGTGCATTCCAACTTGCGTCTCCTTTCACACAAACAAAGTAACTACAAGGAAGGGGAGACGAAGTTGTGGGATAAAGGGCCAGAGGATACTGACTTGGATGCTTCCACTTCCCACCATGTTGCATATGAGGACTCTGATATCCAACAGGAGCATGAGCACAATACTAGTGCTAGTGAAAGTGCCATTGGCACTACTTGTGATTCATCTAGTCTTCCTACTTCATCTAATGTCAATGTTGACTTTGATATGGATGATTTAGGGAAAACATTTGATGATTAAAACTTTAAAAGTGTTGTAATATTGAAATTGAAGTTTGAACGATGAATATTTATCATGCATGTTTAAAAAATTAAATGTTTTAACTTTTAAATGATATTCAAGTTTATGGTGGTTTTGTTGTTTATACGATGTTATGTGATGTTCTAATCCTAATTCATGCTTCTAGGATATATATATTTATTTTTACATGTTTTGTACTAACAAACCCAAAACGAACCGAACCCATCCCCCAAAAAATTTAACCGAACCGGCAACCCGAAACCTCGAACCCGAACCCGAACCAGTAACTTAAATTTTAATCAACTTCTAAAATCCATCCTATCTAGTAATTGGTGTTAGTTTCCTTAAAGTCAAGGAATAAACATAACTTTCAAACTAAATTAGGGCATGATTTTCCAATTTCAATCTCTCGTAAAGGAAATTTGTTGTCCTTTGCTAATGCTATGCAAGCTGAAATATATCTCAACCTCAACCAATTAATGGCCAAGTTTCTCGTCATTTGCTCCATCTTCATAAGGCGGAATTTTGAACTTAGCTTGCACTTTGAATGGAAGCTAAGTTGCAAGAATTAGATTGGTACAGGGTTCTTCTTTCTCACAAGTCTTGGGTTGCTCTTTTCTTATCATTAGCTTTGAAATATTCTATAAATTTTCCTAGCTCTTTCATCAATGCATCCAATAACCTTCTTCCACCTATTGGGTCCCAAAACCACAGCTCCACTTCCTAGAAAAAATCCTTCACTTTTAAGGCCAAGGTTGTCATCATGAAGGTGAAACTTGCTCATCCACAAAATATGGAGGGTTGAAGGCCAACTCGACAAGAACAAATTTTATCTCCTATTCGCCAAGCTCAACTTAGAGGGGTTCCTAAACTTCCTAGAGATTTAAGTAAACAAAACGGACAACCAAATTGGTGACAACTAAACCCAATCGACAACCAAATTGGTGACAACTAAACCCAATCTATTTGTCTTGAACCCAAATGTTGTCACTAAATCAAGAACAATTAGCTGTTTTAATTAACTCTCTATAGCTGATGCAAATGCCAATACAGAAAATGCATGGTGGTGGCAAGGCACATAATCCACAGGATAAATTAATGACAATGGTTCATAACAGTTTCTACACTGTTCTACTGTGGAAAGATGATCTGCACTGAAACTAAAAATGTTTTCGAAAACTGGTTTATTCTTTGATTTGTTTGATTTTGTGTGATTGGAACAAATACATGCCAAACTGGTGCCAATCCAAGGACTACAAAGGCACAACTGACAAGGAGAGAATTGCAAGAGAAAGTGCCAAACAACAATTGATCTAATCATTTAAATGCATCAAGATACAGTATTATCAAGTTCAAATACTTAGTAATTCATCAATAAGCTGCACAAATTCATATGTAAACATGAAATAATCTATTATAAGAAGTTGCAACAAGCTTAGAAATTTGTCATATTCATCAAATAATGTTTATATTCACAACAGAAGAAATGTCTCATAAAACAAACATATTTCTGAATAAGTTCATACATCAATGGAGAAATAAAACTGAGTAATAACTTCACAATAACCTCTGTACTAATCTGGCAATGCCTCTGACTCCCTGTAGTTGCAACAAGAGCTGATCTCTCTTTGAAGTACAATCTCTGAGTTATTCTTTTGCCCTGTCTCTGTCTCTATACTATCCAATAATGAAAACGAAACCAGAATCCTTTCTTTAAATGCAGCAAGGCAAAACCCTAATCCGCATTATTGTAGCATCATAAAACCAAGGATCTACAAGCATTCCTGCCCAAAATGGGCATTCCAGATTGAAAGGCAACTGCTAAGTACTGTAGGTAGTTAGGAAAACCTTCTGCATTAATGCAGGGTAGGTGGGCAAGTAAAAGCACATAATGCCATTTCACTTGGCGCTCAAAACCCTAATCGCAGCATTTGAAAACCTGATGCACATTCTTGCCTTCTTTTAAAATCCGACTTCTTTTCTATGTCAGCATTTTGAAGAAACTATAACTAGTCAATAGCTCTAGAGGTTTTCTAACTCTTAAAAGCACCGAAATGTATGCCACTTCTCTTCCTCGGAGATTCAAATGAAAATATAACCATGTCGGCATGTGAGGATGGTTTTATAACCACCTCACACAACCGACGTCTTTAAACAAACACCTCCCTATTATCACTTGTCGGAGACTAGGCAAGTGCTTGGAACCCTATCTGTCATGTCCCAATCTTAGCAGGGACCTAAATTCAAGTGGTGGTGGCAAAACAGTGTTTTTAAACACTTTGAAAATTTAAAATAATAATTAAATAATATAAATTTAAATTTAAGCTCTAGCCAACTCCCTTGGGTGGCGCTAGTATTTCATATTTATGCGGGATCATTTGTTTTGGGGTGCATCACAGAATTTGGGAGTTATGATTGAGGTCTGCAAGGACATTGCCCTCTGCTAGCCACACCAGGTAAGACGTAGCCCTCACCCGACATCATAGCATTTTCCAAAGCTTGCTCCATTCCTATTTATCTCTCAGTCAATATCGCAGGTCAAATTCATTGAGTATGAGCACAGAAGGAAGCAAAAGCAATCAACTATTTGGCCAAGCCTCAGGCTTTGGCCACAACGACTCACCACACAGCAACGCAAGGAACAGCGGATTCTTCTGGGTGCAATTATTAACTCAGGCGAATATTGGAGCGTGCAGGCTGATTTTCCAAGTGATTGGAGGGGTGTGTTCAAGCCGGACGATCCTACAATCCCACATCTCGCAGAGATCCTGGCACCGTCTGAAGTCATCGCCGCTCACATTTCAGAAGAAGGCCTACATTACTGTATTCCACTGATCGGGCTTATCATTGATTTTATGTATCGCCCCTGCATATATTATGCACGGGACTGTAAGAGATCTATTATTCTTAATCCGCAGTACATGGCAAATATCTGAATTATTATTTCATGATTTATAAATATTGTTTACGGGGGGGATTCTGTGCACTGCGTAATTGCTTCTGTTGTGTATGAACTCTGAGTCTGATGTGCTTGGGCTAACTCAAGCACTTTCTGATATCTGAAATTTACCAGTGTTATTTCCAGTATTTTCTGAATAAAGGATCAATCGTGCTTACCACTGTTTTGCATCTAAGTGTCTCAGATTTATTCTCTGATATTGTATTAAGTTGTAATCAAATCAGGACCAGGCATCTTACACTATTGACTCCCACCCATGGTTACAAAACCACATAGAAGTGTCAATGTACATTAGCTTTGCCTTTGCAAATAGTGATGGTTCAAAAATAACCTTCGGCTTCCAACAATGATTTTAAAACCACTTGAAACTCCTAACAAAGATACCAAAGAGCCCTTTCCTTGCTTTGTTCAAAAGTTACAAAAAACAACAAGGTTAGAAAAACCTTGTCGAGAGCTGACAAAGGTTTTGAAACCTACTCAACTTGTTGATGCCCCTTTGAAAATTGCATTCTTTGATATTCAGCAAGATTAGAGAAACCCGTCATTGGCATTCAGCTGAAATATTTAGTTGACATTTCATTGGAAAGATTCAAAGAGTAGTGAAATATAAGCAAGGAACATTGTTGTATGATTTCAAGTTTCTCCAAAATGAAAAATATAAATTTCAAGCAGTTTAGATTCACACAAGGCAGGATGCAGTGGAAGCAAACAATCTGCTCCAATCTTCGTTCAGAAGTTGTATCGTGGAGCAGTTTTCAGTAATTCTTGCAGTACCTCTAGATGTCTGTGCGATTAGAGTATGTTCAAAATTCAAATACATACACTCCAATCAAGGCAACAAATTGACACAAGAGTGGATGAGTGACTAAGAGTTTGTTGATCACAAATATCCACTCCACCACAAATATTTGAAGATATCCAATATCACAACTACTCAGATGAAAAGGATTGATCTGTCATTAGATTGGTCACCAGCTCTCTACTGCCAACATCTATAGCAAGCCTCAGCTAGTTTTATGCAGAAAAGTCACAGGCAGAGAGAGTATTTATCAAATTTGTAAATACAACTGCAGCTACTCCCCGACATATTTGAGGTCAGGGGCATGGTCTGAGTTGAATGCTGATCGTGTCTATGATTTCGAGTCAATGAATATAATAGTCCATTAGGAAAAAAATTAAAAAAAAAAAAAAAAACACATTGGGTATGGATTCTGCAGACTAGTTTTTAAACTTCTTAATACAAATGCTATTTTCTATCTACGTGTAATTTGGTAATTATCATGATATTTAATACATATGTCGACATGAATTTGTCTACATTCAAAAATAAAGTTATATCCTTCTGGAATGCAAAACAGAAAAATTAATAGCAATAGTTTTGTGAAATCTTCTAATTGTTTTTTTTTTTTTTGGCTTTTCAATTTCCTAAGGCTTTTGTTGGGTCCTGGTTCTATGTCCAAGCCAAGCACAAGTCCATTTGGTAATTCGGTATAGCCAAGTCTGGGTTTCACTACAGTGATGTAAACATGAACATATTGTGAAACATTCAAGTTTCCACAGGAAAAAACATGAGATAACAAGTGGAAAATAACTAAAAAACAAAATAGGAAGAGTTGTAGAGAACAGATAAACTTTGTGAATAATCAAGAGAAGACAAACCACCTTTCCATGTGCAAAGAGCTATAGCTCAAACAAATTTAACAGCAGATGAAAGAATGAACAGTACCTCCCAAAGTTCAAAAGGAACAGCATAATCATTATAGAGTTGTGTAATACTCTTTAATTCTAAAGATATTTCTGCAGCCTTTTCCCTTGCAGACTGTGCAAGATGATCTTCAGCAACAGTGTTCCTTGGAGGAAATGGATCTCCTGAATGTGAGGAATCGTCTGTTCCCATTATAGTGTCATTTCTTGATGCTAGTTGTTCTAATTCTTCTTTGACTTTCATTTGGAAACGTAGTACAGCAAGTTTTCCTTCAAGAAGTTCCAGCAATCCATTGTCGGAGTAATCTGTCATAATGCTTCCTGAAGTGCCAGTTCCACTAGCACTCCTTGCTTGTAACACAGCACCACTGAGATAATGAAATCTGTACCAGAGGTCCAATATATTCATTGAATAGTAATGGATGTTATTGCCAAAATAAAACACAAACTTCTTTTACAGAAAGAATTATCACAGCTGCCTAGTATTGCAACAATGAACTACAAAAGCAACACTATTTACTCAATGCTGAAATAGACACCATGCACTCATTTCCTATTTTCCTTTGATTATCAAAACAAGATGATTGTGGAATATATAAGCATCAAAAAAAGCTAACCTTTGGTCTAATGTCAACATTTCACCACCTTCTGCTTGCCTCCTTTCTGCAAGCCTCAAGAATACATGTGCCGCAAGTGCATGTTGCCTTTTGTGTACATAATAACGAGCAAGAAGTTCCAAGTATTTGGCTTGTGGAATAACCACAGATGGTTGTGCACGAGTAATTGATGGAGAGGAAGCAATTGATGATTTAAACATTAAATTCCCAGACTGCCATTAACAAATCAAAAGTGAGATCTAAATGAAAATTTCAAAGCAGAAATAAATTATGGTGATCCGAAATTGCTTAATACCTGGAGAATAATTCTGAACCTATATTATAGGTAAGTTGTATCACATGGAAGCAAATAAGAATAACTTTCCATAAAAGACTAAATTCATTAAGAACTGCTATTACAAAAACTATTAATAAAGATCTATATATCCCAAAATATTAAGAAGAATAAGCCAAACAGAATATTACTACCAGCCTGCCATTGGAAACAATTTTATAATATTATCATGATTCCATGTTTAATGCTAATTCTAACCAGTCTTCCATACCTTGGACTGCTCCCGACTTGCATTCTGCAAGAAAGGTACAAGATCTGGACCAGATAGTTCCAACAGTTCATTCTCCAGGCCAAGTTCCATCATTGTTCGGTATAAGTACTCATGAAATGCTCTATCAGGCCACCGAATACTAAGTTGAACAATTTGGCGTATATATCGTTCTTGAGAAGCCTGATCAAGTATGGGGCTGCTTGCAGTATGTCTGACAGGAGACCCAAACTCTGTATGGATTCTCGTATGTCCAGGTTCACCCTTCAAAGATCGAAGGGCATTCATTACAAACTCATAACACTGTTCCCGGAGGACAATAGCAGCTTGTCGACGATTTGGATCAATTTGTTCATTAAATGCATCCTCATTAGGATCCAGAGCCCGAGCTTTTTGCAGGGGAAGCTCCACAACAGCTTCATAGAATCTAAAGCAAGCACAAATGAACAAATTTTGTTATTTTTTCTTAGTCCTAATCAATAAAGAGATATAAGTAGCTCAAAATTTGGAGCAATCAAATTAGAAAAACAGGCAAAGTTCAAGTAGAAAATCAAATAAACAGATCAAGTGACTTCCAAATATAAATCACATTGCGCTGTTGGTTGCTACAACAGAATTTGGCATGCACATATGTTTTATCTTACCCAGTTTATTGCAATCCTTTCAATTAGTATTATGCAAAAATTAGATGTAACTTCATGATATATGTTTCATATCTGAACATGATAATTATATATTATGTTTGATTATTGAAATGTTAGTTCTCATGATATCTGAGTCTCTGACCCTTCTTAAGCACAATTCCCATTCAACATAATTAAAAATTTTTTAAAACAATTAATTACCATTTATTTAAGTAAAGCACATAAAAAGATGAGAAAAGCTAACCCACTTGTGAGGAAAATGTTTTCACTTTTGGTGCCAAAAAGGAAGCCTGTTAGAAGCCAGTTAGTAAGCATTCACATTGCTGCTCACCTTATTGTCATCCAAGGTGGCTCTGATGTGCATGTGCAAGATATGGGTACTGATTGCCCAGCACAGACACCCAAAACATGGGCACATTGGAGTAGGTAACATAACATCTAGAATAAATTAAATTGGTGGTTCAAAAAATTAGAATATATAACTAATTAATGAATTATTTAAAGCACATACAGGCTAAACAAAAAAGGTGATAGAATGGATAAATCTATCAGGCTCACCATATAATTTATCGTGACAAATGTCAGCATAAAAGGTTTGTGAATGGTCAACCCATCAAACACATTATTATGAATGGATGTATTAATAAACATTCAAGCAGTTTATAACATTGTGAACTGTCTTCTTCTATTACACATATTGTGTTATGGGTTTCCTTGGGAAATACACCTCAAAATCTCTGTGTTTTGTCAATGTATCATTTATGTCGATCATGAAAAATTACACTTAACTTGCACATTGTAACAGAGCCTAGGGTTTTCAAAGCTTGATTTTGGTCAGTTGCCAGCACTTGGTTCTTGAGTGATCATGAGCATTTCATCAAAGGTGTATTATGGAGAGGAAATTGCATTTTAGCTTGGTCAGTAACTCAAAAGTGTTGATGTTTCTAGGCAGCTTAGGGCTGCTTCTTCCAGCGCATTCCTAGAAGACACATAAATTAAATGATAGCCTAATCGGCTATTTAATTTATGTTCATTGAGATTATTATCTTTACCTATTTGGGCCGACCTACCTTGCATTTATTTATTCTCCCAAGAGAGCCGACCTAATTGAGGAGGTGCCTCATTTGTATATATACAAGGTCGCATTTGTACATTTGATCATCAAGTTCGATCAGCATAATTCCCACTCCTACAGAAGTTCGCACTTAAGCAGCAGTGCATCATCTTGTAGCAGCAGGCCGATTTCAAGGAGAAACATATTCACTTGTCTTTGCATCTAGGAGAGGTGCTATTTTTCATTGTATCAAATTCGCCTATGTGTTGGGCCTGAGTTGTAAGCAGATTTCTGCTCTTGTTCCTACAATATATAAGAACAAGATAAATACAAGATCATTTCCAGATTGGATATTATTTATTTGTGCAAGATAAATACAGATCGAACTTGGTAAGCATTTATGTTTAATAAGAAACAAACCCCGATTAGAGATCGGGTGTTTAGTTAAGATGAAAAGGCACAATTCATGAGACATCTCATGAACAGACATGCCTCCATTTTGTGGAGACATGTCCGCTCATGGGATGTGTCTCTTCCTTATATATTTAATAGAGATCCGATCCACAATATGAGATATTGAAATCAATAAATGTTTTGCTCTTGTAGATTGAATACCATTAAGGAAAATTCAGACTTGTAAATTCATGATCAGTATTTTTCAATATTGATTTGGCATCAACTTCATATTTATCAAGTTCAATATTCTGATTATAATCTGCAAGAAAGTACAGTGATTGTAAGAATCATATTCTGAAAATAGAAAAGCCTTAGATAGATCAAATCTGAAAGAAATTTAATCATTATTTAACATGGTATTAGAGCCAAGTTAAGGAAGATCCGATTAAATTCAAGATATCAGATTACTTTAAAACCATATTCTCTCTTGAAATCGCAAACACATTTCATTCTTCATAATGTCTACTGGTGTAGCACTCAAGAGGAGACGACTGTATTAGAGGCGGATAAGAGGAAAAGATCTAGCATCTACGGCCTAAACATTCGCGTCTATATTTGGATCTGAGTATAGCGACTATCACTTGGTGTGACTCCCGATTTGCTCGTGGTTGCGTAGCCTCCGGCTCTCACCACTCACCAATCGGAATCTTGTCGGGATTGCATTCAGATGGCATCTACATCCGATCACAGGAGCGGCTTGAGGACGATTTTTCTCTCGCTCTGCCAGAAGGGGAAGACGATGATCATTGTCGGCATAATATTTAATGTGATCGGCCATAGCATTCAAATCCTGAGCAGGAATCATATGCTATCTAACAGAACTGAGAAGGCAAACGACTCCATGTGGCTGACGAAAGTTGAAGACCCGATAGTGGGTTGATTGGCGGAGGTTTGAGACTACGTTGGCATCAACAAGGTCATACTTCCCTGCAACGACATCAATGAATATGGTGAGGGATGACGCTTAAGGGCCCGATAATACTCATGTCCCCTGTATTTGCCTACGTGGAGTGTACATAGTCAAAAAAAAGGAAGTCTTGGCAAGCAAGCATATGAGTATTTATACTGCTTAGTGGAGGAAAACATTCGTTTACTGAGTTTGTTTGCACCGGCAGATGTATTTCTTTGACATAGTCTACATCTGTTGCTCGTGGCTATATTATGAATATACACATTAAGGAGCAGCGGTATTATTCGGGGTATCAGCAAATGAACTGGACTGCTCGATAGAAGGCATATCTTTATGAACCGCATATGTTTCGATATTAGATGGCATACTGTACAATTCATGATTGAGAGACTAAACAGTGAAACCGAGCAGATTATTGACAAAGGCGTCATTTGCAATATACGCATAAGTATTTCATTCGAAGTGTTTGATCACTGCTTCGATTGTTTGAGGGTTATTCCTGGCGATACAAATTATATTGGTGCTTCTATTCATATCTTATGAAACGGAAGTTTGTTGTTCCTATTTTGGACGTATCTAGAGCTCGTGTCCACATATCTACTGCATGAAGACGTTTTTTTTTTAGTTGCAAATAGCTTTGAATTATTCTGTTGCAGCAGATCTGAATCTTTAAGTGCAAAGATCAGGAAAGAACAATTGGTGGATTGTGAGGAAAATTAGACAACAAAGAGATAAATATTTCATACCTAAATAATGCTCATGAATTTCTACGTAATCATTAATTCATGATATAACATTGGATAAGTGAATCTTGTATGCTTCTAGCATTTGTATTTCTCTTCGGAATAGTTGAGTCATATGAACTATTAAGGAATCTCTTCTTAATGTGCATTAGGATGGACCAAGAGATTGCTTTCAAAAGAAGAAGAGAATGGAGACACTGCTTGCAGCCATGAGACTGAATGAATGGTTGAAGACATCTCTTCGAAGAGGAAGAATTAACCTTCAAAGGGAGTTCTATGATACGTTGAGAATAAGTAAGGGTTGCAGTGTTGATGCTAAATCCTTGAAGTACCTCTTCAGCAGTTGAGATCAGAATTGCTCAAGTCAGTCAACCTGGATTTAACATTGGTAACTCCGCAAACCTATTCATAATAGAGTGATCTAGGATGAGGTTGAAGAGGACAGCCCTGAATCTCTATAGAGATGTGCGTTGGAAACCATTTCTCTAAAGCAAGTGTTGCAAGCAATCTTGGGCGATGAGGTCAGGAGGTTGATGCAAGTGCTTGAAGATTCAGAGGGAGCCTACTGAACCTAAAGAAGATGATCGAAAGAGTACTTTTGGATGTTGTTTCAAGTTGAGGTCTGCGATGATATCCTGGTGTAGCAGGAAGCAATCTTCTGTGGCACTGAGTACAACAAAAGCTGAATATATTGCAGCCTCTATAGGAGCAAGAGAAGTAGTATGGCTCTGGAAATTGCTTGTGGGATTATTTGGTGAGCCCCTGAATCCTACTATTATCCACTGTGACAATCAGAGTTGTATTAAGCTTTCAGTGAATCCAGTATTCCATGATAGATCAAAGCATATAGAGATTGAGACTCAAATTGTTTATTTTGTACTAATATATTTAAAGATGTTTAATGTGTAAACTCTTTTGTCATGTGTGTGACTCCATGACTTTATGGGCCCCCCTTGTGTACATTATTGAAAGGTAACGATCTTTCTGATAATGAACACTTGTATTTGACATTGTAAGGTGACGACTTTACAATGATTAGTTTCACTATCATGATGGATATCATATGACTTGATATCCATGGATATGTCATGATAGTATCTCTTGGACATTTTGATAGATATTATGAGACTTGATATCAGTTGAAGATCATTATGATCCTTATGAGATAATCATGGTGGATAAATGTATCCTTGGATATGCCATGATTTATTATGGTAGACATCATGAGACTTGATGTCAGTGCACATACCATAATGAAGATGTCTTATGAAGAATGTCATGTGACTTGACACTCTTAGAAGCATACCATATCTTCTGATATCACAAGGTGATATCACTATATACTTGGTTAGTTTTATCTTCCCTAGCTAAGAGGGAGTGTTGAAATATGGTAGCTTCGGTCAGATATAGAAATGATGATCGATTTGATAATATGTGTGTGTATATATATGTCAGTATGTATTGACATATGTATACACACATATATATTTAATTGTATATATTTTCATGTTTCATATAGGATCCTGATCGAGCATCATTATCGGTGATCATTTCCAGATTGGATATTATTTATTTGTGCAAGATAAATACAGATCGAACTTGGTAAGCATTTAAGTTTATTAAGAAACAAACCCCGATTAGAGATTGGGTGTTTAGTTAAGATGAAAAGGCACAATTCATGAGACATCTCATGAACGGACATGCCTCCACTTTGTGGAGACATGTCCGCTCATGGGATGTGTCTCTTCCTTATATATTTAATAGAGATCCGATCCACAATAGGAGATATTGAAATCAATAAATGTTCTGCTCTTGTAGATCGAATACCATTAAGGAAAATTCAGACTTGTGAATTCATGATCAGTATTTTTCAATATTGATTTGGCATCAACTTCATATTTATCAAGTTCAATATTCTGATTATAATCTGCAAGAAAGTACAGTAATTGTAAGAATCATATTCTGAAAATAGAAAAGCCTTAGATCAAATCTGAAAGAAATTTAATCATTATTTAACAAGAACAAAGGAGGTAAGCACTTCGCCCAATTAAATGAATGTTGTGTATCGTTGCCAAAAGCAATAAAGCAAATGAGTGATGCATGAGAAAGGTGTTGATGTTATTAGCAGCATCGGGCTGCTTCTTCTAGCGATCACATTAAGTTGTAATAAATTAAATGATAGCCTATGGCTATTTAATTTATACTCATTTGATTTAAATGGATGAGGCCAACCTTCCTTGATATTATTTTGTAATTTATTATTTTCAAGAGAGGCAGACCTCCTTGAAGAGTCACCTTATTTTGTATAAATACAAGGTGATGTTTGTTCATTTCCTCAATCAAGTTCATTCAGCATAATTCGCATTCCAAGCAGAAGTTCGCACTTGAGCAGCAACACTTCATCTTGCAGCAGCAGGCCAATTTCAAGGAGAAGCATATTTGATTGTATCTTTGCATCTAGGAGAGGTGCTATTATTCATTGTATCAAATTCGGCCATGAGTTGGGCCTGAGTTGTAAGCAGATTTCTGCTCTTATTCCTTCATTATGTAAGAGACATATTTGTTGGGTTTTTTCTCCCTCAAGAGGAGAGTTTTCCCAGGGTATCTTGCTGTGTTTATTTCTTATGTATTGCATTTTCTTAGTGCTTTCAGTTGTATTATTTGATCATTAAAACACTAACATGGTATCAGAGCAGGTTTGAAGAAGATCGTGATCAGATCTATTTTGCAGCATTCCCCCTAATCTCTTTTTCTGTCTATCTCTATTTAGTCAAGATGGTAAATGGTTTGAAAATTGAGGATAGACTCAAGGGAGCTTCCAACTACACATCATGGAGGTTCAAAATCATGCTCACCTTGGAAGAGAATGATTTGGCTGAGTTTGTGGAAACCAAAGTTCCCAAACCAGAGGAGAAAGAAGAGAAGTTGCAATGGAGGAAGAAAGACATCAAAGCAAAAAAGATGTTGGTTGATTCCGTTAAAGATCATATTGTTCTGATTGGTCCCATAATTGATGACAAAAACTTGACCATGCTTGCCCTCAATGGTCTTCCGTTATCATGGGAGTCCTATATTCAGGGAATCAGTGCAAGATCTAAACTTCCCAAGTTTGATCGGTTGAGGGCCGATTGCATTCAAGAGGAGTCAAGGTTGGTGGCTAGAGGCGTAGGTCAAAGTTCAATTAATGAAGATATTCATGTTCTCGCCTCTCACTCAACGAAGAAGAAAGGAAGAGATGGGAAGAAAGGATTCTTCAAGAGGAATAGAGATAATGGAAATGATGGTGCTCCCGCATTCAAGAAGAAGAGAGACTTATCCAAAGTCCAATGTTTCTGATGTGACAAGTATGGTCACTTTGCAAAGGAATGTCCTTCCAGGCCTAAGCAGCAGGTTGTCATTGCAAATGTTGAAGAAATCTCTCCGCAAAAGGACTCAAGTGAATATCTATTCTATTCAACCTTGTCAAGCAATGCAGCCACCGAAACCAACAGTTGGTTGATAGATAGTAGTGCATCTCGCCACATCACTGCATTTAGGGAGCATCTATCCAATTTTATTAAGACAGATTCCAGTGAACAAGTCATTATTGGAGATGATGCTAGTTACTCTATGAAAGGAGTTGGGAACTCCCCGCTTCACTTAGATTCTAGCATTTCTTTGGAGTTAAATGATGTGCTATTTGTTCCAGGCATAAAGAGAAACCTTGTTTCCATCTCAGCCTTGGAAGACAAGGGTTATCAAGTTGTTTTTTCACAAGGCAAAGTTCTTATATGGGCAAAGAACTCCAACATCAAGTCTGCTCAGGTAATTGGAGTTAGACATGAGTGTCTCTACAGGCTATGCACTCGCCCCCTTCAAGCTCTAGTGCATGATTCTTCTAATGTGTATGACCTTTGGCATCGAAGATTGGCTCACATTCACTTTCGAGCATTACCTATCATGGAGAAGATGGTCACTGGCCTTCCGAAATTCAACCAAGAACATGAAGGTACATGCAAAGGTTGTGCCTTAGGTAAGAATACAAAAGGTACATTTCATAGTAGAGAAAGTAGATCTAAATGTATTCTTGATCTCCTTCATTCTGATTTATGTGGTCCAATGTCTGTTGCATCTTCTAGGGGGTTCTTGTATTACATTATTTTTATTGATGACTACTCTAGAAAGACTTGGATTTATTTCTTGAGATCTAAAGAATTTGAGGTATTAGAAAGATTCAGAGAATTCAAAGCACAGGTGGAAAATTTGTCCAAGAAAAAGATCAAGGTTTTGAGATTTGATAACCGAGGAGAGTACACTTCCAGTATCTTCAGTGATTTTTGTATTGAAGCAGGGATTAAGAGGGAGTTCAGTGTTCCTTATAATCCTCAACAGAATGGTGTTGCTGAAAGAAAAAACAGGTCTATTGTGGAAGCAGTCAAAGCAATGATACATGATCAAGACCTGCCAACCTCACTTTGGAATGAGGCATCTAGGACAGCCGTATATGTTCAGAACAAAAGTCCCCACAGAATCTTGGAGAATATAACTCCTGAAGAAGCATTCTCAAGGGTGAAGCCTGAAGTCAGTCATTTGAGGATCTTTGGGTGTCCACTGTATGTTCATATTCCAAAGGAAAAGAGAACAAACTTGGAACCTTCTGGGAAGAAGGGAATTCTGGTGGGCTACAGTGAGACATCAAAAGCCTATAGAATCTACATTCTGGGTCAAAAGTCTATTGAGATCAGTTGAGATGTCACATTTGAGGAAGATGTTGCATTTAGAAGATCCAAGGGCACTCATATGGAGATCGATGAAGAAGAGCTTCCTCAGGATATGGAAGTCGACCATATTCCTAAGAATCAGAGGGAGGTTCCAAAACCTACAGAAGATGATGATCCAACTGAACCCTTGGAGCCTACTGATGGGCCTACAGATATTGTGATTGGAAGGAAGAGACCTCTTTGGGCTAGGAAAATAATGCAGGATGCAAAATGTTTTGCAGCCCCAAGAGGAACCTTCAGAGAAAGTAAGAGACCTAACAAGTTCTTCGGTTATGTAGCGTTGATGAGTCATATTATTGAGTCAGAGCCTTCCAGTGTTAAGGAAGCTTCTAGTCAACAAGTATGGAAAGATGCTATGACTGAGGAGTATCAATCTATACTTAAGAATGATGTTTGGGATATCGTTCCTAGACCCGAAGGCAAATCTGTGGTGTCTTCTAAATGGCTCTTCAAGATCAAACATGCGGCTGGTGGGAGCATTGAGAAGTACAAGGCAAGATTTGTGGCAAGAGGGTTCTCACAAAAAGAGGGAGTTGACTATGAAGAAACCTTTGCTCCTGTGGCTCGTTATACTTCTGTCAAAACCATTATTGCTATTGCTGCATCTAGAGGATGGAAGATTCACCAAATGGATGTAAAGACAGTCTTTCTGAATGGTTTAATAGAAGAAGAGGTTTACATTGAGCAACCCGATGGAATTGAGGTGCATGGGAAGGAGTCTCATGTTTGCAAGCTGAAGAAGGCCTTGTATGGTCTTAAGCAGGCTCCTCGTGCTTGGTACGAAAGGATTGATCGTTACCTGTTGAGTCTGGGTTTCTCAAAGAATGATGCAAATTCTAACCTCTACTTCAAGGTAATTAATGGTGAAGCATTGATTTTGGTTTTGTATGTTGATGATCTGATTATTACTGGAGAAGAACACCTCATGCTCAAATGCAAGAAGGAGTTAGCTTCTGAATTTGAAATGAAGAATCTTGGTCTCATGCATTACTTTCTTGGCTTAGAAGTTTGGCAAAAGCCAGATAAGATGATTCTAAGTCAAGGGAAGTATACCATTGACATTCTGAAAAGGTTTGGTATGATTGATTGCAAAACCATGTCTACACCTATGGAGACAAGCTTACATAAGTTGAAGGAGGTTTCAGCTAGTTCAGAACTGGTGGATTCTACGATGTATAGGCAGTTGATTGGTTCATCGATGTATCTAGTTAACACTAGACCAGACATTTGTTATGCAGTGGGTGCACTTAGCCAGTTTATGTGTGAACCAAGGCAGATACATCTTGTTGCAGCTAAACATATCCTGAGATACTTGCGTGGCACACTTGGATATGGGTTGAGATATTCTATAGGTGTGGATTTAGAGCTGCATGGTTTTACTAATTCTGATTGGGAAGGGTGTGTCACAGATTGGAAGAGTATCTCTGGTTGTTGCTTCAGTTTGGGATCTGCCATGATATCTCGGTGCAACAGGAAGTAGTCTTCAGTAGCATTGAGTATAGCCGAGGCAGAGTATATTGCAACTTGTGTGGCAGCTCGTGAAGCAGTGTGGCTTCGTAAGCTCCTTGCAGGATTGTTTGGACAATCAATGGAGCCTACTATCATTCATTGTGATAACCAAAGTTGTGTGAAGCTTTTTGTCAATCCTGTGTTTCATGACAGAACAAAGCATGTTGAGATCAAGTACCATTATATCAGAGATATGGTATTGAGGAAATCTATACAGTTGAGGTATATCAGCACTGATGAGTAGACGGCAGACATTCTCACCAAGCCCCTCTCCAGGATAAAGTTTGTGTACTTTCGAGAAAAGCTTGGTATGGTGGAGAATGCAGCCTTGACTGAGAAGGAGTCTCAGTATCAGTGATCCTCTTTAATGAGTTCTTCTCTATGAGAGAAGTTCGAGGTGAAATTCCTTGGTAATGAGTTCTTCTCTGAGAGAAGTTCAAGGTGAAATCCCTTGGCCATGAGTTCTCTCAGGAGAAGTTCAAGGTGAAATCCCTTGTTTCCACCCTCTGGGAGAGCCATGGTGGATGTCATGTGTGTGACTCCATGATAGCATCACGTGAGGGAGTTCGTGATGATTTTCTTGTACTTGTGTTCCACCCTCTAGGAGTGTCATAGTGAAACGGTGAGGAGACAACATCACATTGAGTGATGAGCACTTATACATACCATCTATGTAGGTAGCCATGATGGTTGATATCACAATGAGGTGATATGCTTTCACGATGAGGTGACAAGCGTTCTTCACATAGGATGTGACTACATTGATCGACATCACGATGAGGTGATATGTTTTGTGCAACTGGAAGTATCATCCCTAGCTGAGAGGGAGTGTTGATGTTATTAGCAGCATTGGGCTGCTTCTTCCAGTGATCACATTAAGTTGTAATGAATTAAATGATAGCCTATGGCTATTTAATTTATACTCATTTGATTTAAATGGATGAGGTCGACCTTCCTTGATATTATTTTGTAATTTATTATTTTCAAGAGAGGTTGACCTCCTTGAAGAGTCACCTTATTTTGTATAAATACAAGGTGATGTTTGTTCATTTCCTCAATCAAGTTCATTCAACATAATTCGCATTCCAAGCAGAAGTTCGCACTTGAGCAGCAGTTCGCACTTGAGCAGCAGTGCTTCATCTTGCAGCAGCAGGCCGATTTCAAGGAGAAGCATATTCGATTGTATCTTTGCATCTAGGAGAGGTGCTATTATTCATTGTATCAAATTCAGCCATGAGCTAGGCCTGAGTTGTAAGCAAATTTCTGCTCTTATTCCTTCACTATATAAGAGACATATTTGCTGGGTTTTTCTCCCTCTAAGAGGAGGGTTTGCCCAAGGTATCTTGCTGTGTTTATTATCTTATGTGTTGCATTTTCTGAGTGCTTTCAATTGTATTATATGATCATTAAAACACTAACAAAAGGGAGAGTGGTGTGAGTCATGCCAAAACCCCCAAGCACCACTCTCCTCTATAATAGCTTGGTGACACCTTTAGGAGTGGAGTCGTAGGCATAGCATGATTGGCTACATTATTGTCTTGTGTTACCAAGGTCAAATGATTGAATCCTCCTACACATGGGCTTGTGTGTGCTAGCTTCTTGGTTGTTGGGACTTGCTCAACCCTTGGCCTCTGATAAATGTTCAATAGTTTGCATGGATGAGAGGTGGCAATTTCCTATGATCCCACATGCCAATGTGATTGTCCAATATGGGGGAACCATACCACTACCATGACAGAAAGCCAATGAGGCTAAATATTCCCAAGTTTTAAAGTGGTTGTCATGTGTTTGTCATTGTAAGTCATACTTTTATTGTTTTGGTAGCGCCATGTCAACAAAGCAAGACCACCATGCCCAATTGGCAGAGAGAAAAGAATCAAAATACACTTCGCACAATCAAGTATTTTTCTCTGCAAATCTCAAATTTTGAGTTATTAATGTTATTGGAGAATATTACCTACTTGATATTCCAAGCTTTGATGAGGCTTAACTTTGTCATATGGAATCATTTGATCCTGATTTTGATGCAATGCAAAGGTCTTTCCAAGATCTACATAGTGGTGAGTCAAGATTTACCATTTGGGGACTTTTAGTATGTGCTCTTATGGTTTGACAATTGTGGTGGATTTATCAAGGGATTAAAACAGTTCCAAAAAATTGTGGAGAAGATAGATGCTTACAAAAAGGGATATCAATTGATGGCAATTATACACTCACATTGTTTCTAAACTTTATTTCAATATCTAGGTTATGTATCTAATTAATCCCAATTTATTATAATAATCACTATCAAGGGGTGTGACCTACCACCTTGATGGGACACATTTTATCAGACATGCTCCTTAATCTGCATATAAACATCCTACCGCCCAATTAATTCATATTCACCCATCTATTATTATATTATCATGCTCTATACAACATTTAGATATTACACATTTATTGTATCTCATAGAAGTGAAAGGAAGCCAAATGAAACTAAACAAATTTTTACCTAATCTTGAGAGGAGAGAAATGCAAATAGGCTGGGATCTAAACAATTTTAAATAGATAAACATAAAAGCAACAACATGCAACACAGAAAATCACAAATGACAATGTATGTACCCTTGGAAAACTCTTTCAAGGAAAAAACCCAACAACAAAGGAGCACTCAACGACAACACCATGGTTAAAATACAATATCAAAGTATCACTCTTCAATTCTAATCACCAACTATGTCTCAAAAGTTTTTGGTAACATAACCCCCTAAAATATACAAGTCCTCTAGATCTCCAACCAAAGCATCTATTTATAACCAAGCCCAAACAAGAAACCATGAGTGGCTTTCATAAACCTTGGGCGAATATGGCACCCAAAAGGCTTGACCCAAAATCTAACACCCCCTCTCATGATAGGTCTATTAGTGCCCAAATTTGCATGTCTCAAGATACAATGCTCCCTGAGGGCATGCCCCGTGCCCTTTCACCCCCATCCCCTATAGAGAACATATCGAGGACACGAGAATGCCTAGGAAATGTGTTTTTGTCCAAACATCCCCCATTTGTCCTGGGGATAGCTAACCATCTCCTAACATACCTATGGACATTTTAGTTACTTTTGAAAAAAAACTTACGACCTTTCAATGCTTGTTAGGTTTATGACATGCCCACCTAAGATTTACAAAAAAATATGAAAATGGTGTTTATCAAACTATGAGTCTAACCAAGTGATCACAAAATCTACAAAATACATATCCCTTGTTGCAAATCTCTACATCATCACAATCAAATATTATCTTGTTTCATACATTGGACAACTTGTTTAACATACATGGACTGCCAAAGACAAAGTTGGCATGCTATAATCATTATGCTATTGAAAACAACTTAAGTCATAGTTGGCAAGAAATGCCATTTTCATAATGCAAAAATGTATTTGCATAGACAACTCATAGAACAATCTCATCTATTAGTATCCCATCTAAGGTCAAACTAGAACATAACCAATTATCTTTTTACTTAACTATTCCTCTTTGTTAATGAGTTTGACAATAAAACATGCAAACTTGAAGGCTATAGGAAAACTTTAATAATAAACCCCCACTTGAAAATACACACGAGTCAGGCACATCTTTATTAACTCATGCTCATATGTATATGTGAAGAACAACATAATTCCTATTTAATTACCCATGCCCACAAAGGTTCTATAATGTCTATGATGAGTGCTTTATCAATGATATCATATGAATATTTGAAATTTCCTTTTTCTTATTAGTCATCCCCTACTGTCCCGTAAAACATGGCCAAAAACAATCCTTGTACCGAAAACACATTTCGTAGTCCCTGTCCCAAAAACTTGGGAGAGCATTGTCAAAATATGTAGTTTTCTCTCATCTCCTCGCCTATTTTTATGCATTTGACCCTATCTCCCCCACCACTGATAACCAATCTAAGAAATCTTTAGTTGGGTCCCCTATGTTGAAATCTTGTCTATAGGTGTTCATTTGAAATAATCATGTTTACAAATCCCTTAGTGAAATATGTTATTTGGGTACTTTGTGGTTATCGCCTAGTGTTAAAGCCTTTCCCTAAGGCTTTTTGGGTTTTCAAAAGTTTTAGGGACATTGGAGCTTATCCCTAGTTCTCTAGCTCCTTCGAATTCCCACATCTCCACAAAGGTGAAATTATGCAAGGTCTTGGGTTTATGGTTAAAGGTATATCATAATTTAACTTTTGCTTCAAAATATTCATCTTCAAAATCCGCTATGTGCCAAGGTTGTCTTTTCTTTGGTGGGACTCTAGAATCTCAAGAGACTTGGCACCTTGGAACCATGTTCAAAGCTCAAAGCTCCTCTTGGAACCCAAAATCCCCATTGCATGTCCAAAATTCCAAGCACCTCCTGAAACCCAAAACCACTATCACATATCCAAGGTTACAAGTTCTTCCCGAAACCCTGATTACACCTCCATGGTTTTAAGTTCCTCCCAAACTTGAAACCTCCATTGTATGTCCAAAGTTCCAAGTTCCTCTTAGAACCCAAAACCCCATCAGGTTCCAAGGTGTCTCTCTAGCCCAAACTCTTGCCAAGCACCAAAACACTCAAAATTCCATGCCAGGGCTCAACATACTCTTTCCACCTACTCTCCCACTTTTCATGGTCTCCATTAAAGACCAAAACTATTGCAAATCGAAGGAAGATGGCTCCCATAACTTTGTGGGTACATAAGGGCATGAATGTGGAAAAACTAAGGAACCAAAATGATGAAAAACATGATGTGGAAGTACGGGTACCCCTTACAAGTGCTTGAGGTTGTGGAATTTCAAGATTTTCTTACAAGTTTGGACATTTCCCACTCTCACACGACCTACAATAAGGTATAAGACCTTTATTATCATTATTGAAGGGGATGGGAAAAAATTTTTGGAGAACCAAGAAGAATACACTTCCAAGTAGCTAGGGTTTCAACTCCAACAAAGAGAAATGTCATTTTTTGGGTATTTTGATGATCTAGGCCCATCCCAGATTTGTAATTAACTTATTGTAACATTTGAAGAATGATTTTAAAGAATGGAATCAACCTTGAGTGAGTGTCTCTATTAGCACTATGTTTATTTATGGATTGTGTATGTGATCAGTTGGCCGGCCAAATGAGTGTAAGAACCATGCAAAGCTTTCGCATGGTATCTCTTTATAGTAATGAAGGAAATGTTTAGGTCCACCCATGAATTACTAAGTAGACTCATTTAATATAAAACAAATCCTACTATTTCTTTGAAAGCATGTATAGAACCTAGTTTATTTGTGTATTCTAAGAGGTGTAGTCTTAAATGAAACCTTCATTAAGGCATCACAATGTGATCTCAATCATTACATGTTTTAAATAAACCCATATGATTCTATTGCCCTGCTAATATTGTCACCGATTTAATATTGACTCCACTTCTCATCACCTCAACACATTAAAACAAATCAATCATAATCACTCTTTAGTTGTGTTATTAGTTTATTCCTACTTCCATGTATAAGTGCATAACAACAATAGGAGGTAATTATCCATAATTTAAACCATAGCAGCAAAAATCTTTTGGGGGAAAAACCAGCAAACCAAATGTATATGATTTTTTTTTTAAATCAGGAAAAAATCAAGAAAAATCGAATTTAAAAAAAAAACATAAAAAATTGTAGAACAAGAGATAAAAACTATTTTTTTTTAAATTGAAAAGCATTTCCATAGCATGGAGATATAGAGAGCAAATAAAATAAAGAGTTTAACTAATGAACTGTAAAAAAATAGATTTTTTAGTTTATATTCATATCGCTGATTACATTGCAATGCACATCTTTCAAACTCGAAGCATTTCTTCGCATTGCATAACTAATAACTAGATATTGATAGATGACAAAATTTCAATTACAATATACTTTTTACGAAGTCAACCTAAGCAGTTATGCAATTACTTCACATTGCATAACTAATAACTAGGAGCAGTTGCCAATTGCATTTGCTTATCATGGCATTCCATGAGACAACATTTCTTTGAGGCATTTTTTCAAACAATTCATTGCCTTGTCTATGCTACCACATTTTTCATAGATGTCTACCAAAGCATTTTATCACAAACAGTTCACTGCCTTGCTGCTATGGCTAAAAGTTTTGCTTGTCATGGCATTCCATCACCATGAGACCACATTTCTTTGAGGCATTTTTTCAAACAGTTCACTACCTTGTCTATGTTATTGCTTACTATTATGCTTTGATAGATTTTTTCCAAGCATTCATAGCTTGTTCAAAAGCACATGTTTTAGGCTTTTAGCCATAGCAGCAAGGCAGTGACCTATTTGATAAAATGCTTTGGTAGACGTGTATGAAAAATGTGGTAGCATAGACAAGTCAATGAACTGTTTGAAAAAATGCCTCAATGAAATGTGGTCTCATGGTGATGGAATGCCATGACAAGCCATAGACATGGCAATGAACTGTTTGAAAAAATGCCTCAAAGAAATGTGGTTTCATGGTGATGATTCCATAACAATCCATAGACAAGCCATAGACAAAGCAATGAATTGATTGAAAAAATGCCTCAAAGAAATGTGGTCTCATGGTGATGGAGTGCCATGACAATCAAATTGCTATGGATTGTCATGGCATTCCATCACCATGAGACCACATTTCTTTGAGGCATTTTTTCAAACAGTTCACTGCCTTGTCTATGCTACCATAATTTTCATACATGTCTACCAAAGCATTTCATCAAATAGTTCATTGCCTTGCTGCTATGGCTAAAAGCCTAAAACAGGTGCTTTCGAACAAGCTATGGATGCTTGGAAAAAATCTATCAAAGCATAATAGTAAGCAATAGCATAGACAAGGAAATGTGATGAGCACACGGTTATACTAAGAGGGGGGGTTGAATTAGTATAATGCAACTTTTACCAATTTAAAACTTTATCAATCACTATAACGCCATTCACTCAACATCAATAATTATGCACATGAGTAGAACACAATAACATTGATATTTACGTGGAAACCCTTGTAGGAGAAAACCACGGTACAAATAATGTACTTTATATATATTTATGTGAATTACAATGATTGTAGGCACCAACCTACTAGAGGCACCAACCTCTAACTTGTTTTGTAGGCACCAACCTACAAGAAGCACCAACTCCCTCAATTTGTAGGCACCAACCCCCACTTGACAAGCACCAACTTGGCTAGAGACACCAATCTCTCCTTTAGGAAGCTCCAACTTCCACAACAAAACAAGATTCCACCCTTAATATGTTGCTTCTTCAACAAATGATGGACATTACAATCTTCTTCATTTACTTACTCCATAATTCCCTATTCATGATTGATATATCTTTCACTGAATGATGTTCACATAAATCAGCATATGATAATCTCTTCACCTTTCCTTCACATACAAATCTGCCTCTTATTTTCTCTTCATATATCTGATCTAACACTGCCTTATGAGTGCTCAATGTTTGATTCGAAACCTGCTACAAATTAGGCACCAGATCTGTTCCAAATTCTGATCCAACTTTTACTTCAAATCAGATACAAGGTCTGCTTCACTTTTATTTGCTTTTTCTTGATGATCTTCATATATATATTTTGTTTACTTCAATCTTCTTGCAAATCCTTCACAGGTCTGCTCAAATATGCTTCATTATATGCCTCATAAGTCTCCTTAAATCTGCCTTGAATGATTTATTCTTTGTACCTCATAAATCTCACATTCATTCATATGTGCATCATGATCTTTATTGATATATCTTCATAAATCCATGCTTTCTCAGATTTGTTTATATATATATATATATATAAACTTTGTCAAATCTGCTAGTGCATAAGATTTATCCTTAATACTACACCCTTTACACTTCTTTTTCTTCATACAAATATGCATAAGATAAGCTTCTTAAATCTTCATGTATTCTTCTTGTGATGAATGTTTTTTCCTTTTATTTCACACAGTGACTCATAATCAGACCTGAATATATTTCCTTGATATTTTCTTTGTTCTCCACACTCACACACCCACAAATGTGAATTGAATCCTATCTTTATATTGATTCCTTTTTATCAAGGGATGCAACCTTTGGTTGGAGTAACATGTCACTTTGAATCACTGCTTTTACAAACAACATGCTTTAATATTTAATTGCTTGTCTTTATAACCAGATCACACCATTTCATATGTTTTGTTTCAAGGAGACTGAAGTTGCACTTTTCTATAAATGATCGCAAATCTTGAAGAAAACTGTTTATATTGTTTTCCTTAAGCAAGAGTAATCACACCACTTCACAAAAATAAATCACATCACTTCAATAATAAATCGTATCTTTTCATAACTGAAATGAATTGCACTATTTGTCTTTGTTTGCCTTAATCTTTTGTTTACTGTCTTATTCAGTAGTTTTGTCTTTCTGTTTTGTCTTATATGGTTTTTGTTTTTTCTGACTGTCTTATTCTCAACTGCTGGCTCTTTCTAGTTTTGTCTTTTTCTGATTTAATAAATATTAATAATCTTTAAATCATTGCCTTTTAAACTTCAAGTGTTGCATATCATTAACTTTGTTTTTATTTATTTATTAATACATTTCTTTGTGAGTGCTTCTAGGTATTAGTCCAATATAATAATCAACATTTAATTTATGTTATCCTCTCAAAGTGAGCCTTTATTTCCAATAACGTATCTTCAGGTCATGGCATCATAGTTAAGCAGATTCTTCATAAATTCCTCCCCATATTGAAAACACCTTTGACATCAATGACAATATTTCCAACACAATGAACTGTTTGAAAAAAAGAAGCCTCAAGATTCAAATCAGAGTTTAGCTTTAGTTTGATTCTGTTAATGTTTAGTTAATTCTTTCAGTTAACTAAATCTTCTCCCTAATTTGTAGGGTTTGTAAAGTCTATAAGAGCAAGGCTCTTCTTTAATAATATTGATCTGATAATTTACCGAACAAAATTCCTCCTCATACTGAAAACGCCTTTGACATCAATGGCAATATTTCCAACACAATGAACTGTTTGAGAAAAAAAAAGCCTCAAAGAAATATGGTCTCATGGTGATGGAATGCCATGACAAGCAAACTGCTATGGATTGTCATGGCATTCCATCACCATGAGACCACGTTTCTTTGAGGCATTTTTTCAAACAGTTCACTGCCTTGCTACTATGGCTAAAAGCCTAAAACAGGTGCTTTCAAACAAGCTCTGGATGCTTGGAAAAAATCTATCAAAGCATAATAGTAAGCAATAGCATAAACAAGGCAGTGAACTGTTTGAAAAAATGCATCTCACTTTGATGCATTTTTTCAAACGGTTTACTGCCTTGTCTATGCTACCACATTTTTCATACATGTCTACCAAAGCATTTTATCAAACAGTTCACTGTCTTGGTGCTATGGCTAAAAGCTTAAAACAGGTGCTTTCGAACAAGCTATTGATGCTTAGAAAAAATCTATCAAAGCATAATGGTAAGCATAGACAAGGCAGTGAACTGGTTGAAAAAATGCCTCAAAGAAATGTGGTCCCATGGTGATGGAATTCCATGACAATCCATAGCAATTCGCTTGTCATTGCATTCCATCACCATGAGACTGCATTTCTTTGAGGCATTTTTTCAAAAGTTCCCTGCCTTGTCTATGCTACAACATTTTTCATACATGTCTACCAAAGCATTTTATCAAACAGTTCACTGCCTTGCTGCTATGGCTAAAAGCCTAAAACAGGTGATTTCAAACAAGCTATGGATGCTTGGAGAAAATCTATCAAAGCATAATAGTAAGCAATAGCATAGACAAGGTAGTGAATTGGTTGAAAAATTGCCTCAAAGAAATGTGGTCTCATGGTGATGGAATGCCATGACAATCCATAGCAATTTGCTTGCCATAGCATTCGTAATGGCATTCCATCACCATGAGACCGCATTTCTTTGAGGCATTTTTCTAAACAGTTCACTGCCTTGTCTATGCTACCACATTTTTCATACATGTCTACCAAAGCATTTTATCAAACAGTTCACTGCCTTGCTGCTATGGCTAAAAGCCTAAAACAAGAGCTTTCGAACAAGCTATGGAAGCTTGGAAAAAATCTATCAAAGCATAATAGAAAGCAACAAGCTATGGTCTGATGGTTTTGTTTCGCGCAAAAAATCAGCATGATTTTATTCACATTTTTTTGCAGGTTTTAAATGCATTTTTTGGCAATTTTGCAGTTTGAAATGGGAAAAAATCGTCCAGCCTGCAGATTTTTTGAAAGTCGGGATTTTTCATAAATTATTGCTTCCATGATTTAAACACTCTACCTAGTAAGCCTTTTTTCTATCAAATAAAGGTGTAAACTTATAATATTCAAGCCAACACATAGGTATTTAGTGACAACTAAAATAAGGGTACACTATCCAATGGGTATGGTTTGTGGCAAGGTAACTGTGAAGTCCTAGTAATATCATATAACTCAACACCTTAAGGAACCCCCCTTATTCTTGCTGAGCCAAAAGTGAAGAAGATCCGCCCCACCTCAATAATTGGTCCTCAATTGCCCAACCTAAATATAGGTTTTAAGGTGTCCTTCACAAGTTTGACACCCCTGGCATTTGGGAAACTATCTAGCCTTAGGTATTTGGGACCTACAACTCGGATCACCAATAGAGTCAACAACCAAAGATAAAAGTAACTCCCCTTTGTAAGAGTAGGCTTTGGAGATAGCTAGCCAAGATCAAGGAGCTTCAATGAAAACTCAAGAGAGGTAAAAATGAAAGAATAACTATATTATATCAAAGGATGTAAATATGCAATATTGAAAACTTAACAATGAGAAACCCTTGTATATATAGGCCAATGTGACACACAAGTCATCATTATGATTTGGGGCACAAAATATAAATGCGCTAAGTAAATTTTACTAACTAGTGCGAAAAGGGCATAAAATTGAACCAGTTAGGTAATATATCCAATTCACACCAACACCCTCCCTTGAGTGCAACTCAAGGAGGAAGGAAAGATGGATGGCTCTCAACAAATGTGTAGCCTTCTTAGATACCCATGTACAAAATGACAATGCCTCTCAAAAGATTAGAAGGACAAAACTAGTAGGACAAAACTCTCACCCCCAAAAGAGAGGAAAAAGAAGAAAAGAGGCCATACAACCTTCCCCCCAAAGTGTAGTCTCTTGTGCCAATGATAGATGCTCGATGCTAAATGTTGAAGATGATACAAGAACATTGAATAGTGTTCCTTCCCTTAGGAAGAAACAAACATAGGTGCATGCAATATATCTTCCCATTCCAAAAAGGGAATACGAGGGAAGAAATATAAAAATGTATGATATCTTCAAATAGTGCTCAAATGTCACCATATCAACGCCAAAAGGTGCCACAATTAAATCAAGCAATGTTAAGCCTAACTCAATAAGGTCAAAATGCAAAACCTTGTGGAAACGAATGTAGCACAAGATCTAAAGATGATAATGAATCCTCCAAATGCTACTTAAGGATGTTTCTGCCACTACCAAACTATGACAAATGAATAGGTGGAGAAAGAGCAAGACATTTTGTATGCGCCATTATGACATTCGACGAAGATGATGGAACTACATCTATGTTAACACCAAAGATGAGATGAACATCCTTAATGATGCCCACCAAATCTACAAGAAGGGGCTCATGAAACAAACTTGATATATCTATCATGTACTCATCCCAAGAAATTGTAAATACAAGATAATGCATATGCTTTTATTATGTTGAATCATTGGAAGCCCCATCAAAGCAGCATTGAACTCTAATGAAGCAAGAAATAAAGGAGATGGAATGTCAACACATATCTCGAAAACCTCAAAAGGATACCAAGGTTCAGGTGGCCATAATTTATCTCCTCAAAAGTGTCCACACTAGATACCTAAGTGTGAACATCAGCCAAAGGAAAATTAGGAGAAAAATGTGAGAAGGTGTACAATCAGGACCTATCATCTACCTCTCCAACTACAACAATATCTCTGCTATGCAAATCTCATATAACCACGTAATCTAATAACTCGACACTCTTCCCTATCCCATTATGTGATCTAATAGATAGATGTAGAGGAGATTGGTTGACAATGAAGGAACACAAAGGACGACATTGAAGGATCCCTCACCCATGTCAATAGATCCTCTCCCAAAACCACACATATATGGTGCTACCTATCCATATATGTGGTGTAGGAAAAGACTCAAATGAAGAAAATATACTCTATGTTGAAGCCATGTAATGTGAAGATTTGGAACGAAGGATCCCTCTTCTTGAATCAAAATCTACAAGTGTGACAAGCGCATTGCCCTTCTATTTCTTTGATTACATATAAGAACTTCCTAACATAGTTGAAGGCAATTTGATTTGATTCTTCATTAGAAGATGCTTCAACTCATCAATTTGTTTTGAATAACATTGGTGTTCCTCATGCCCTAATTTCTCCCAATATACATATTTGAGCTTCTCCTTCTTAGATAGTTCACCTTTGGAAAAGGAATTTTCATATCCTTTTGTGGTTGTGGATGTTGATTGTTGTTGTGTGCTCTTCTTGGGCTTGTTCTTTTTCTTATCTTTGCCAATATAACCCTCTCGTGTAACATCCACCCATTTGTTGCCATCAGATGTTTTCGTTGTGGCTTTGTTTTTTGACTATGTATCAAGGAATGCATAGGTCATGCTTGTGCTTGTTGCGTCAAGTGCTTACCAATGTTTTAGCTTCACCCATTTTCATTGATAGTCTTGGTTGTTACCATTGTACCTGCATTATGATGCAGGAGCATCAGGGTGCACAAGCAATCCTACACAAAATAATTTTGTGTTGTTTTTAATTTCTTGTTTTTGGTTGTGTTGTCTTGCAAGCATGATTTATTTTTAATTGAGTTGAAATTGGGATTAATGGTGCTAGAAATTGATTTTTGTTTGAAAATTTAATAGTGGCACTAAATCCCATGCCCAGGTTGGAGGAGCCCATTTTTGGCATCTTGTAACTCCTCTTGGAATTTAAAATTTGCATCAAATAAAGAGGCAAAGGAATTTGGACGTCTGGGAGTGGACGTACTGGATTGCGGCAGAGAAAGGCAATTTTTAGCATAGAATTTGAAATTCTTGCTTGGCAAATGGATGAGGAAGAGTAATGAGAGAGTGAGACGTCCAAGAAAGGAGAAGAAGGATTGAATGTGACTGTTTTTGCAGGAGAGTGGCAACAACCAAGTTCGAAGATGAAAGAAAGAAGTCAAAGTTTGAAAAAATGGAGATAGAAATGGAGAATAACCTATGAGACCTGGCTTTGGCGCCCAAAAATGAAATACCAGAGATTTGTAGCTATATTTGCTGCTGTTTGTAGCTGAATTGGAGGCTCTTGAATCTGATTTTTGGTTGTTGAGTGTTTAATCTTGCCTATAGCAGTGTTTTAGTTGTGTCTAGTTGCTCTTTGTAGCTTCTTGTTGCAGACTTTGAAAGCTTTGATAATGAAAAATCAGATTTGTCTTTGAATTCTTGCAAATTCCATGTGATGGTTAATCTTTGGGACTGTGTTCTCCCAAGTTTCGGTTCATAATTTTAAGATTAATTTCTTGTCTGTGTGTGTTTGGGCTGCAACAATTGACAATCCCATAGGATT
Source organism: Sequoiadendron giganteum (assembly GCA_007115665.2). Taxonomy (NCBI): domain Eukaryota; kingdom Viridiplantae; phylum Streptophyta; class Pinopsida; order Cupressales; family Cupressaceae; genus Sequoiadendron; species Sequoiadendron giganteum. Next base: position 484,801,638 of record CM021108.1, read on the forward strand.
CTCAATTGTTGACTTCCACCATTTGGTATCAAAGTGAGTTTTTTCTATAAATTTGAAGAGAACATGGCATACAAGGGAACGGGGTAGAGGAAGAGCCCCGCAGGGAGAAGAAAATCCAGCAATTATAGAGATGTTGAGAGGAATCGCTGCAAGGCTAGATTCCATAGAGACATCCCAATGAAGAGGAGTTCTTGTTGGAGATGTTAGTGAGGAGGAAGAGTAGGTACCAAAAGTTGCAAAGATAGGAGGAGGAGATGCACAAGAGGATAGATTCCTGCAAATATTGTCGAAGCTAGGAAGTAAGCCAAGGATGGATCTACCAAGTTATAGTGGAAGTTGAACCCAGAGGAGCTCATCAATTGGATTGCAGAGATGGGTAAATACTTTTATTTGGAGTCCATTGAAGACAAAAAGAAGGTGAAATATGTTTCCACAAGACTAAAGGGACATGCATTATGGCAAAATTTTCCAAAATTTTTGAAACATGAATTTTATGTTAAAAGTGTGTTGTTGTGCATATTTGTAACCAAAGGGTATCTTTAGAATTTTGAAAGTTGAAGCACTCATCAATGAAATTTTCGAAAATTTTATGGATTTCCAATATAAAATACTTTTAAAAAAATTAACATTGAGAATGATTTATGATGAATTTTAATGCAAGAAAAGGAGTCTCCTTATTTATTTTTGGTTTAGAATCTTTTGAGACTTTTATTTTTACCCCAAAATTGTGCATTGAAATTTGTGCCACCCACAAATAGTACTTTGGCATGATGAGCTTAGGATTTGAGGTTTAGGGTTAAGAAGAAGTGGCTCTAGATGTCATCCCAAGTCCAAAAGTGACTTTGAGGCTACAACAAGTGTAAAATTATTTGAAAAGTGAAAATTAAAGAAAACATGGGGTAATAAAATAAACCAAGATATTTGGTGGTGACATACTTGGAGTGCTTGTGTAGGCTCAATATGACCAATCAAGGACATGCCACACCCACGTATGGTGGTAGATGCCACTAAGGTGCTCCCTTCGCATGGCAATGAGCATACGCACTCAAGCCCGCATAGCCATCCCTTCATGCTTGATTCTCATCCTTGATGCCATTAGACTTGATGTCCAACATGATACCCTCTCAATGGCATGTTTGTGATTGGATGAGACAATGTTTGCACGTGTCCATGCCCATGGTGCATGTTTCATTGCTGGCCTATTGTGCATTTGATGTTGATCATGCTTGATGGCTTATATCCTTTTGATGTGGATCATGCTAGTTGGTGTGTATGTTGTGATGATTTACCTTACTAAATAAAATGTGTAAGATGTGTTGGATGTGCCTATTGATTGGCGTGTTTGTGAGCCATGATCCCTTGTTTTATGTGAGTTTTGTACTTGTGCCAAGTGACTATCTCCTAACATAGTTGGGTGGACTTAAGGGTACCACCTGGTTGTGTGGCATGGATACCACTCTTGGGGATCAACATTCTTGGATGATACATCATGTTGGAGCTTTGGATGGTGTGCAAGTGGAGGTTCTCTCCTTGCTTTAGTTTTCTCAGTTTTGTAAAATGATGTAAAATGCATATTTAAGAACATATGAGTTTTCTCTTGTATTTGTAACAATATTCATTATATCATTCATGTATTGAGTATGATCCTTCCATGTTGGGAAGTAGTCTCCATCTTGTAATTATGTTATGAACTCATTTAATTGCCAAGTGTAATATTTGTAAGTAAGACCCGTGCAACCTTTGTAATTATTGTGTATTTGTACTTTTATATAATTAGTGATGTGGATAATGTTCCATCTATGTTTACAATTAAACCCTTTAAAGGAAATGGTTTATTTTAATTGTTTCGTAGTTTTCCACACCTCTTTTTGTGAGGAAGTTGGCATTGGGCATGTTTGGGTTAAATTGTTAAATTTTAGAATCAAGTTTATGGATTTTGTGGGTGAATCTATATTGTATTATCATAATGGATGAGTTCCCCATTGTTGCTTTGTGCCTATCTCGACATTGGTGTCGAACAATCTTGGCATTCTATAGTCATTTTCTCTTGTTTTGCTTGAAGTCCCTTACCTATGTTAAGGAGCTACTGTAGCCTTGCCCGAGTCCTTGGGAGGCTCTCATTTGGCCATCACAATGCCTACAATCCATTGAACATTTGCCTCGAACCATTTTGTTACAGCTCATAAATTGAGGAAGTTATGCCTCATTGACTACAAACATTAAGCCTACAATTTTTTTGTGCCTTTGCGTCGAGGTGTTTGACTTGCAAGAAGTTTGATATAGAGTGTTTTGCCTTGGTGATTTTTGTGCCATTGTGTTGAGGTATTGGACTTCGAGAAGTCCAATACCAAGTGTCAATGTATTGGACTTCAAAAAAATTTGATACCGAGTGTTTCGATATTGAACATCAAAGAAGTCTAATAATAGTAGAAAGGTATCAAACTTGGGTAGAGTCCGATACTGGACTATCAATGTAATGTCCCCTTTTGGCACTTAGCCAATTCATGCACATTTAGCTAGTTTCCAAGTCTTTTGGAGGCTAACTACTTAGTTAGGGAGAACTCTAGCATTCTTAGAGAAGCATTTGTTTAGTCTTGCAAAGCAACTGTTCTTGGGTTTGAATTCAATTGGTTAGTTGGGGCCCTTTGATGCTTTCAAAATCAATTTTTGACTTTTTAGGTGCTCTCCAAACTTCTTGGAGGAGCAAGCTATTGTTAGAAAGTTACCCGATTGCCTCAAATCTGTAATGTCCCCCTTTTTGGCGTGATCTTGTTTGATGGTGTGTTAGCCTTTTCTTGGACCCTCGTGGGCTAGCTGGATTGGTTAGAGGGTCAGTGGTGTTTTCTGGAGGAGTTGATCGTTCTCGTTTTCAGAGCTCAGTGGTTGGTTCACAGCGGGCCTTGGCAGTTCAGGAGTTGACAACTTCTGACGGCACAGAATTCTATGGAGATTTGAGGAAGTTATGCTTATTTAAGTTATTAATTAACTTATCATTATTTTATATCACTTAAATATTCATAAAAGGGTGATTTAAAATTAAATCACTTAATCATTTAAGTGGATGCCAAATATTAAGTTCTTAACTATTGAAAAGAACTTAATATTACATTAAAAGATTTAAATGATGTAAAAGGCGTATCTTCTTGGAAATGCGTGCCTTTTTGGTATAAAGACATTTTTGGCAATGAGAACATCATTCATGATTATTTTGACTTTGCCTTTGGTTTCCTCCTATGCTTTCTCCTGTGATCAGGGTTTTGAGCAATCTTCCATTGGAGAATGATATCTCTTCAATGTTGAGCACTTTTGAGACTGTGAGAGACCAGTCAAATTTGTGCAAATGGTGAGAGCTTCATACAGAGGTTCTACATGTTTCAATCAGGGTTTATTTATTTAGTATTCAGTTGTTGGTAATAAGGAAGAGGGTTACTTCATCCAGAGTCGCCATCTTCAGCAGATTTGTAGCTACAGGTTGGATTCTTCAGAGACTTCATTGGGTCGTACCATTTGCATTGGGATTTGTGCCTCTTTGGAGAAGGGCGTGTGAAGCTAGAGACTAGGGCGCTTTCCTTTTGGCTCTTGTTTGAGCTTCATCATGGGCGGCTATCATTATTACTACATTGTATCTGGTTTCTGAGTGGGAGAAGTCATTTCTGGAGGTTAGGCGTCCTTTAATGCCAGTTTTCACCATCTTGGTTGGCAAGTTGGCTTACTTTTTAATATAAAATATCTGGAAACATTCTGGTATGTTTAGCACTTGTGATCCATTGGTTATTGTCAAATAATACCTTCTGCATTTACATTCTTTAGAAATTAGCTTTGTTTCTCAGTTTATGAGCTTTTATATGATGCGCCCCTTCTCTTCTGTCTATAAACTTTCTCTCTAAAAAACAAATAAAATACATTAAGACTTAAGAAATCTTGGGGTTTGAGTTGAAAGCCAGCAGGGCTCATCACACAATCATCGTCCCTAGTCTTCAATATCACTTTGGTGGATATATTATTGAGTTATTTAATTAGCATTTCACTTAAGTTGTCTAATGTTGGAAATATTAAAAGGGACAACTAAGTGTAATAGCCCATTTTAAAGGTGTTGAAAAGTTATTTCTAATTGATGCCTTGGAAAAGAAACTTTATTCATGAAAAGACATTATTATTCCTCAAAAAGGTGAAAAGTGCTCCATAAAGCTAATCATTTATTTTATAAAAGGAGTTTTGAAGCAAACAAAGAAAAAGTAATATTTTATTGCTTCAAAAAGTTATAAAAGGAGGATGAGGGCTCATTGTCAGGGATGTTGAAGATTTCTCTTATTGTTATACTACTCGATTGAACCCACTTGTTCTTCCTAAAATCGTTTGAGGATGAAAACCCTCATTTGATTTCTAGTTTCGGATTCGAGAGATAATCCCTAGCTAGTTGGTGTGGCTCTATTCAGGAATCACCAGAGTGCAAAATGAAGTTCTAGTTTTCGGGTTTTAGTATGAAGATTTTTAAACTGTTTTGAAGGAAAGATTTTTGGGTGAGATTGCATTGGTTTTCAGAGGAGTTTGGCTTGTTGTTTTATTAAGACTTGACCAAACAAACTCATTGAAGGTATAAGGGTTTGATGAATATTATATATGTTGTTTCTAGCGCCTTATCCTTGCACTGCAGGCCATACATTTGTGCAGTATTTGTCACTAAAGGAGGCCATACCATTTGCATCAACCGTACCATGGTTGGAGGAAGTTTGTGAGAGTTGTTAGGAGTTGAACGCTTTTGGGGTCTTGTTTAGTGTTGTTTGGTGGCATCTAGGGTTGCTTAATCCTATTCCAGCACTTTGACATTGAGTTTTAGCATTTTGATGAAGTTTGTTGCATATTTTAACTGGTGTTCATGTTGCACCAACATTTTTAAATGGCTTAAAATCAGACCCTGTTGGGTTGTGTTGCCTTCCGAATCAATGTATTTGCAATATAATGATGCTATGATATGTTTTATAGTGATTTTCAATAGTAGTTGTAGACTTGGGTGCGAGTTGAGTGTGTGATAAAAAGCTTCCTAGGTGATTATTCTCACTGTCCTGACTGTAACAGTGTGTTTGTAGACCCAATTCTAGACCTGCAAGTGCATTTCATGATATTTTGAGGGGTGTTGAGTGAAGTTCGTTGTGTTTGGAGCTGAGGTTGACAATCCATGTTCATTGTTAGTGAACACAGGGAAATAGGGTTCCACCTTTAGGAGATGGAACTATAAGGAGACCTATTTCACTCTAGTTCATTAAAGGAAACCAAGATCCCTCAACCATTTGACTTGATTGAGGAATGGACTAGGGTTAGGATGGTTTCCTTAGGTGTGATTAAAGAGGGGTTCACCACTAAGCAAAAGCTTAGAAAGAAAGATATGAAAACAATATGCAAATCTAACTATATGACCTAGAAAATGGAATTTGAAAGCATGTAATCAAAATGATAAACAAAATAAAACAAATAAGTACCTGGAGAAATGAAGATGACTAAGCAGGACTTGAAAACCCTGAAAATTGTTGCTTTTAAGGTAAACTGGGACTCATACGCCAGAGTAGGCGATTTAGTCCCAATATAGGGTTTATGGACAGGATCTGAATCTCTCAATGACTGATCTGGATCTGCTGAAATCTAGTAAAAAGGAAGAACTGGGACTCATACGCCAAGACTGTTGCAAAGTGTCTCATTTTGTCGCAAAGTGTCCCCGGAGCAGAATTTTGAATTGAAACTTTGTGAACCTCTGAAGATGCATTAAATAAGCACTTCCCCATTGGTTTCGTGTAAATAGGTTGGATATCTTGCTCTAGATTTGAGTTTATGTGAGCCTTGACAACTTTTCATGACGACTTTGACAACTTTTGCAACTTTGTCATTTTGGTACTTTTGAAGGCTTCAAATCCACTTTTTCTTCAACCTATAAACCTGCAATCACACACAAAGAAGAGAAAGATGTTGTTTTGTTAGGGAATAGGGGTTTGCCTTGGTCAAGCCCCGTTTAGGTAATTAAACCTTATGATGAAACGATGAAACATGAAACATGAAACAATGATACCTTGGATGAAGTCTTGGGATGTAAATCAACAATCAAACATGAAATGGCTATGAAGAATGTAGATCTTGATCTTGAATATGGATGTGAGACAATGCTTGCAAATGTATCTTCAATGCTACATCAACATGATAGCTTAACAACATGCATAATGCACTAAGTCTTTGACATGATGGAATGACCTTTGATTGCTGCATTAAAACCTTGATAATCTGCTCTTGAATGTCTTTGAAATTGCTCTTGAATACTCTATAAGGCTCTTGTGAAATCTTAGGATGCTTGACTCAAAATTGCTAGCTCTTGTTAGGAGAAATTATGTGAAATAAGCTTGTATTTATACTTGTTTATGCCAAAATTCCTGAAATTACAACACTACAAGCCAACATCAGATCTAGGAGAATAAAATCCCGCCAAGAATTTGATTTAAATTAGGTCCAAGTTAAAGTGGAACTCATACACCAATTAGGCTAAGCTTGGGACACAAATTTCAAGAAATGTTAAGTTTAATGCCAAATTCAAGATCGGGCCCCGAAACTTAGGTGGGACCCATACGCTCAAGGTGGCATATGAGTCCCAGATCACTAAATCTGGGACACACAACCCAAAATCATGAATTATGATTGGTTATTTGATATGTGTCAGAATTATCCTCGGAAAGATGCATTAAATAAGGCTTGTGGATGCAAAATAGGACCAAATAAGGCATAAAGAAGCCCAATTTTAGCACGGAGCGCCCAAACAAGTGTGAAAATGTAAAGGGATACATTTTTTTACACTATAGTTAGTGATCTGGGTATACTTGGGTTGCAATTTCTGAGCAATCAACTTGCTGATTTGATGTATGACAGACTTGTACAAGCCTGAAACTTTGACATCAGACTGTTGTAGCATCGTTCCAAAGCTTTGGCGATGTTTGTTTATGAGGTTTGAAGTGTTGTTTCCATGTAGAAGTGTTTGCTGGTGTTTGGGAATGAAATGGCGGTTATTTCTGAGTGAAATTCTTCGCTGTCTAGACCTGTAACAAGAAGTTGCAGAGGATATCAGAGCTGCAACCTTCACCATTTGCATCTGTTTAAGGTATATCTCTTGTCAAGAACATGATTTCACTGAATCACATGATATTTGGCAGCATATGGGGATATTACAGCAGTTTTTATTGTATCAGCACTTTATGACGTGGATATATCATTGTTTGACATGTTTATGTTGAGCTTAAATATGCTTATGGACTAATGTTGTAAGTGCTTTGGATGGTCATACCACCAAGGTCATTTCTTTCTTGTACCTTGGATTGTAACACTGGATGGTTGTACCACTTGTGCCTTGCTCTTGTTATTTGTCGATACTTACCCCACTGAACAAGTGGCTTATGGCACTCACTCACCACTGAAAAGTGGAAGAGTTGTTCTCATCTTGTTGTATTCACTCACCACTGAAAAGTGGAAGAGTTGTTTTTTTGTTGTACTCACTCACCACTGAAAAGTGGAAGAGCTTGCTTACATTTTCATTATTGTATATGCTTTCCCACTAAAAAGAGGAAGTGTTGGCTAACCTCACTAGATAAGTGGATACTACTTTCAACTACTTATTTTCAAAAGAATTTGTAATCCCGTACACTGTATATTCTCACCTCACCCACACTGAGAACTTGGTGATCAAAAAGTGGAAAGGAAGTTTTTAAGCAATCGATTCTATTTTGAACTAACAATTTTTCAGAAAAAAAAATTGGGGCTGTTCATTACAATCAAACTTACACGGAGTTTGATACTAGTGTGAGTGTATCAAACTTGGGTAGAATTCGATACATGATATCAAACTTCCATGGTGTTCAATACCGATGTGTGTATTGAATTTGAGTGTTGGGTGGAGTTTGATAGTAGGGTATTGATTTTCTACGAAGTACTATACCGATATGAATGTATTGGCCTTTAGAGTCGAAGAAGTCCAATACTAGTGAAGGGTGTGCACTAGGGTATCAAACTTGCATGGAGCCCGATAACTGAGATGGGTGTTGGACTTTCAAGAAGTTTGATGTTAGTGTATCAAACTTGCGAGCTTTCCAATACTTGTTAGGGATCAAAGCTTTTAGGTGACCTCCAATAAAAAGGACAAAGTCCTTGTCAATGGATATTTTGTATGTTGTGTCCTAGTAGGCTTTGGAGGTTAGTTGGGTAGAGAAATTTGGAGGATGTTCCAATAGTTTTAGGAATCTTGACTCTCCCCTATGCCTCATTTTCAATGCCAACCATGGTGTTCTAGGCAGAGTAACGAGACTCACCCAGACTCGCCAAGTCTCGAGTCGAGTCACCCTGGCCAAGTCCTGGGGGCTCGAACTCGGACTCGGTCGAGTCCTAACGAGTCCAGGCGAGTCCCGTCAGCAAGACTCGACAACAGGTAGAGTTTGAAAAGTGCAAAAAAATACATGAAATTTAAAGTTAGTTTTTATTTATTTTTTACTTATTGTGAATGCAAAATGATGTACGCCATGGAGGTTTGTATGGTTTTGGAGGTCTTAATTTGGGCTTGGTGGCAGGGGCGTTGCCCCTCAACCCCGCTAGGGCCGCTACCCCCAGACCCCCGCAAGGGGCATTACCCCTTGACCCCACTGGAGGCACTGCCCCTTGACCCCACAAGGGGCGCTGCCCCCAAACCCCCGCAAGGGGCATTGCCCCTTGACCCCATTGGGGGTGCTACCCCCAAACCCCCGCGAGGGGTGTTGACCCTTGACCCCACTAGAGGCACTACGCCTAAACTCCCACAAAGGGCACTACCTCTCAACCCCATTCGGGCAATTTCCCTGATACTTGAGATTATGGCTACATCATCCAGGACCTATCTTAGACACATTTATAGGAAAGATGCAGGCTCTTTTGAGCCATAGACTTCTAGTTATTGTTTTGAATCTTTTGATATGTCATATTTGTTTGGAACATTTGATGTCATGGATTTCATATTCCATGAGTTTTGTATACATTTGAGTCTTTGACTATATATCTAAGTGTGCTATTTGCTTGAGCAGCTCAGCTACAATTTGTGTTTATACTTATATGATCGATGTATACTTGTGCTAGTGATGAGGACCTTGATTGGGTTGACCAGGTAGATAGAGAGTTTGAGGCTATAGCCATGGTAGAGGAGGAGGCTAAAGCATGAGCAAACACATCCAAAACTAATGTTGGTGAGGGTGGCATGGAGTCACAAGCAGAGACTATGGCTGCAATTGCTACATCATCTAGGACCCACCTTAGGTGCCTTCGTAGGAAGGATGCAAACTCCTTTGAGCCATAGACTTGTAGTTATTGTTTTGATATTTCATATTTGTTTGGAACATTTGATGTCATGGATTTCATATTCCATGAGTTTTGTATACATTTGACTACAATTTTATATATCTAAGTGTGCTATTTCCTTCAACAACTCAGCTATAATTTGTGTACTTTATACTTATGTGATCGATGTATACTTGTGTATGGGATCAAACTTGCTTCTATTTAATGATGTTATTGTGTCTTTAAGGTTTATTCAATAAAGGGTGCTCCAAACAAGTTTTAAATCCTTAAAAATCTCTAAATTTCTAGGGTTTTTTCATTTTGCCGAGTCTCGAGTCCCGAGTCGAGTCACCCTAGCCGAGTCTGAGCCGAGTCCGAGTCTCATTACTATGGTTCTAGGTCATGGTGTTTTAAGTCTTCCGCTTGTGTCGCCATGCTTTGTGCATCGATGTGTGTCAAGTGTGTCAACACATGTCATGAAACCCTATGCACATATTAGTTTTGAGTGGTTTGCTTAAAGCAACTTTTGTTTCGCAAACAAATTGTCAGTTTGTTTTGCTTGTTAATGTCTTAGGTGTGTGGCCCAGGATGTTACATCTTGCCTTTTGCAATCAAATATTTTGGTTTTGAAGACTTCATGGTGCCCATTTTATAAACTTATTTTGCTCCCTAGTGAGTGACATAGCTAAATCTTCAAAAGTAGGTATTTTGAACTTACTCCCCAAGCACTCTTTGTACCATAGAAAGTAGACATTAACATTGAATAGTCAAGTACTAGCTTAAAGAGAACACTTAATATAAATTGTGGATCTGATTTTTCAATTTTACAATCCTTCAATTGTGCTCTAAGTGACTTGAATTTGGTGATGAAATCCTATATGTCATCAAAATTGCATGGATTGAGACTTATTAGTTCATTTTCAACAAATGTCCTTGGATTTCATTTGTATGCCAAAATAAGTTGACAATGTAGTCCACATAGCCATAGGTGTAGCAAGGTGCTCAATGTGAAACAATGACTCAAAAGAGACATACAAGCACAAATAGTCAATGGCTTCCTCACAAATATTCAACCACTTGGCATTGCAAGTTCATCTTTGATTCGCAAACAAACCCATCAACTATCTTGTACAACCCTTTAACTCTTAGCAATTTGTTCATTTTAGATTTCCATGCAAAATAGTTGTAGGGTGTTAGAAGTGGAATTGTATTACTCTCTATGATGAACCAAGAAAGATAAATCACAAATCAAGAGGAGTGCAAGCATAACCTTCAATAGATCCCCTCAAATTCACTCAACAATGATTCCCCCCTAGCACAATATGATCTAGGCATTTTATGTTTAGTGCAAAAATAATTTCTACCCTCAATTCTCTCATAATCAAAAAACCACACCTCATGTGGAGTCATGTGGAAAAAAGGTATAGAGTCAATCATCCATGCATCCCCACTCGCATGCTTAGCCAAGACTACAACAAACAAATCACTGATCACATTTTGAGAAGTCCTTGAATCTAAACCATTTTTCAGTTCTTTCTTGTCCTTCTCCTTGCAATCCTTCTTTATGCAGCATGTCTTGCTTCAATTCCAACACTTAACCTTGGATCCACTTGGAGACATAGATCTCCATTTAGATTTGAATATTTTGTCCTTGTTCTTTCCCTTGCCTTTCACCTTTGATCTACCTCTAACAACTAAAGCATCCTTGATCAAACCTAAAAGTTTTCTATATCAATTCCACTAAGAGTAAAGAGCCCACCAACCCTTCAAGCTTTAGCTTAGTAGTGGCATTGTTGATTGCCATCACCAAGTTATCCCACAAATATGGCAAAGAACACAATATAGTCATACATTGATCCTAATCATTCATTTGCACATCTATGGATTGTAACTATCACACAAAGATACTAAAGGAATTCAAATGCTTAGCAATGGGGTCTTTGTCACGCATCCTCAAAGAATAAAACTTATTTCTCAAAAGAAAACTTTTTTACCAAGGAATAATCCTAATATAGGTTTCTCAACTTCTTCCAAAGGGTCTTTGTGGTGAATTCTCTCAATATACTCAAGAGTGATAAATCCAAACAAAGCCTAACCAAGCTTCTAGCTTTCTAATCCAACACCACGCAATCTTCATAGGCACAAGTTTATTTCCAAAAACTACAACCCATAGATCAAGGTCCATGAGTAAATCCTCCGTTTTAAACTTACATGGCTCTATACTTGTGTTCTTAAATTATACATCTCCAACCATGATGCGCTTACCATCTTTCTCCTAAAATAAAAATAACCCTTACACACAACTCCCACTTGAACCAAGATTAACAGAAAAACACCCTTTTTCAAAACCAAGGATCTCATGAGTTGGTCAAACTCTAATACCAAATGAAGAAAGCTAGATGAAACTAAACAACTTCCTACTTGATATTGAGAGGGGAGAAACACATATAGGCTAGGATCTAAAGAATTTAATAAAGATTATCGCATAAGCAATAACATACAACACCTAAAACCACACATGACACAATATGTACCCTAGGAAAACCCTTTTGAGGAAGAAATCAACTATAAAGGAGCATTCAATGTATTTGGATAAACAATCACACCTTAGTTACAATACAATATGAGTGTATCACTCTCCAATCCTAATCACCATGTCTAGAGAAACTCCCATAACATAACTCCCTACACAATACAAATCCTCTTTATCCCCATCCAAAGAATCTAATTTATAAGCAAGCCCAAAAAAGAAACCATGAGTAATTTTCAGAAACCATGAGTGGTTTTTAAAACTGTGAGCCAAGAAACTATCTGCAAATATGGAACCCAAAATGTTTGACCCAAATTCCAACACCCTTCCATGATGGGTCAATAGCGAAAGATAGAAAGTAACTCCCCATGTCATAACCATCAACCAAAACAGGGTGTTGCATTTTGGATTAATCCTCCTTTAGCAAGATGCTTTATGATACATCATTCTCACACATCATAAGTTGGTCAAATCATTGTTAGAATTGTGAAAAAACACAAAACCACAAGCCACAAGCCACAAGCCACAAGATCAAACAACGAACAAAGTCACCTTCCACGCAAGAGATCTGCAAACAATGTATGCAATGTTTCTCAACAAGAAAAAGCTATAGAATGAATCTCAAGAATCTTCAAGGAAAACAGAAGTCGTCAAAGGTTGAGAGTTCGAGAGATTAGAAGTGAAAATCTCCACATACAAAATCTCAGAGTGATAATACAATGAGGGTTGAGTGCTATATAGGAGCAACCCTAATAATTGCTCACTTCGGTCAACAAAAAAGCACTTAGTTAACTAAATAAAGAACTCCTAAGTTTAGCTTAAGTGCATGAGAATAAATTAGACTAATAATCAATTAAAAGCTAATGCATGATTACTCTAACACCCCCCCTTAAGATAAACTTAGGAAGTAGCTAAAAACCCTAAAAAGAATGCATGATGGGTCTCAACAAACAAGCCCTAGTGAGGTACCCATGTACAAACAAAAGATCTCTCACAACTAAAGAAAAAGGAGGAGAACCCTGTGGGAGAAAACTCCTCTCCAAAAGAGAGAACGGCGAATAAAGGACAGAAAAGCCTTCAAATCAAGGTGTGAAGGACTAAGAAGCCTCCAACCGAACAATGTCCCAAAAAGAGAGGAACATGTAGAACATCACAAAAGCACGAGGCTGTAGACTATTGTCAAAAGATGACTAATATAGTGTTGAAATGAAGAACCTGTAGAAATAGGAATGCAGGAGTGTCCATATGGTAAATGATTCATCTCACTGAAATGCATGTAACCAGCCACTGATGTACATTGCATCTGAAAGTACATAGGACCAAGAACTAGATACATAGATCACTCCAAATCACGAAACCAAAGAACCATTAGCACCAATAGTAGAAACCCCCCATGATGCTAAAAAGGGAGAGCCAAAGCAGGTACACTAAAATTGTGTGAAACCAAGAAGTGCATGTAGGAGAAACAACTTGCAAATAAAAGGGTGTGCAAACTAAGGCACACACGTATGAGGCAAGGATCACTAGGATTCATTTTTGTCGTGGAAGGGACACTCACTTGACAAAGGTGTGATGGCAAACCAAAGGCAAACATCAACCCCCCATGGCACTTTATATCATAATGCGATTACAAAAGGCACAACAGGATGTGCAAAATTCCCAAAAAAATACAGCAAAATGACATCTTATCTCAATGCGTCTACAAAAGAGAAGTACATACAGTGGAAGCCCATAATGTCCAAAAAAGGACTAGATGCTAAAAATACAATTATCTGATAGAAAATGAGGAAATTGGTAGCACCATGACGAAGTACACAAAAAAACAAGCACTTTCAAAAAAACGGCACCCAAAAAGGAGTCTGGATGCAAACAATATGGCCTATCAAAGTCTCCAAAACGAGAACTGAACAACAACACAGGAAAATGAATTCTGGAAAAAACCATAAGTAAAAACTAGAAAATACTTGCACCACTACGAAGAGCTCGAAATTCTACCCTATTTCAAAAAAAATTGCACTAGAAAAAACCACCATATGGCCAAGATATGGCCTCTGGAATATAAGGTGCAAAACTAAAAAGCCCAACGAAGAGGGGTTGAGCAAGGCAAAAAAAGCTCCTCTGCCAAATTTATCAAAATACCTCCAAAAATAGAGGTTTGCCAGATTTAGTGTGCTGATAAAAACAATTCTCCGAGTAGGCTACATGTGATTTTATTTTGCAAAAATATATATATTGCAAAAAATTGCATGTTTTTATTTTTAAAGAAAAAATAGCAAAAAAAATTATATATTTAAAAAAATAAAATTTAAAAAGCATGTTTTTATTTTCAGTTAGAAAACTATTATACTTTTTTATTAATATATAAAAAAAAAATTGTCAACCAACAGTCGGCAGACACAACCCTTCTAATTTGATTTCTGAAAATTTTGCTCATTATATGCAAAAACTAATAGATACCCACAAAATATTCTAGTGTTGCCAACAAAACCTAGAAAGTGTTTTTTTGCTTTTTTGTTCTTTTTGCCTTGGCATCACAACTACTAATTACCATGTTTCTTTTACAATTCGAAGTTTGAGTTTTTGAAGGGTCACCCGAGTCAAGAAATGATTGTGAGCCAAAATCAGTGTATAGACATCGCCAAAGTGTTTAGAAGGCCTTGTGGACGAAGATCGACTGTCATTTCAGTCAATTCTGACACTTCCTAAATTTTAGGGTTTCCACCCCGGGCCCCTATTTTTTTAGGAACTCTTTTTTGGCATTTTTAGCCCATTTTGGAATCCCTATTTTTTAGGGGCTATTTTTAGAAAGTTTATATTTTTGGCAAGGTTTCTATTTCTGGAAAGTGTGCAGGTCATGGCTTCGTCAACGTCAACTTCAGAAGGTTACAAGGGAAAAATGGGTGAAAATTTTGAAAAATCAGGAAATTTGCCTAAGGCATGGACATGCATGTGCTAAATTCGCCCAAGCATGAAGAGATAAAAATGGCAAAGGAACAAGCAAGTCCGCCATGTAGGTTGCAAGGAAATGGCAGAGCATCATGTAAATCCGCCCATGGAAAAATGACAAAGTGCAAGCCAAGTCCGCCATTGGCAAGAAAAAATTGCAAGGGTGCAAGGAAGTCCGCCCAAGCAATTGCAAGGCATGGTGGAAGTCCGCCCAACAAGATGCAAGAAAAAAAATGGCATGAAGGCTAGCAAGTCCGCCCCAAGGTAGATGACAAAGACTAGCAAGTCCACTCCAAAGTGTTGGGAAATGGCATGAAGGCTAGCAAGCAAGTCCGCCCAGCAAGGTGAAAAATGGCAAGTGACATCTGAAGTCCGCCCTTGGCATGATAAGAAAATATTCTAAGGCAAGAACATGAAAAAACGAACATGGAGACCAAGGAGGATATCCAACCTGCTGAAGTGGCGCCTCGACCACGCAAATTGTTCCAAATCGGCACGTCCAGATTCAATGGATCTGACACTCCACCATGCGGCAACTTTCTATTTTATTGTTGGTTTATATTTAGCAGGAAGGACAAGTGTCCCAAGTGTAATTTTCTCATTGGTCGAGAAGAGTTAGTTATGACAAACCCTAATTAGGGTTTTATTTTGTAATCTTGGCCGTTGATTCTAAATCAATCTTGGCCATTGAATTGTAATTGGGGAGCCTATAAATTGAGCTCGTCCCTCATTTGTAAAGCATGGGAGCATATTGCAAAACATGTTGAGATAAGTAAATTGTTGCACATGACTGCCAAAGTAATAAGTAATGCATTGTTAAAATTGATGGTGATTATTTCTCTTATTTTGGAGTTGGCATGGTTCTTATCCCTCATCATAGTTTAGATTTTATTTCATGTATGTTAGACGAATGCAAGATTTGATAAGTATTAATTTATGGTGCAACTCTACTCATACTTTCTTTGAATGGATGATTTTCATTCAATGCGTAAAGTTAGACTGAGCTTTTGATGTGTATGCTTCAATGTTTACTTCGAATAATATTGTTCTATTGATGGTGTTGTTCATAGTAAAAAAAATCTTAAGCACACTCCCTTGAGGATTGCACCCACTTTGTGTAGTTGTCGTTGAGCGTGGCGAAGCAAAGCATGGTTATTGGTTTCACCAAGTTAGTACCGTCTCTTGGATTCTTAGGAAGTAGCTTAGAAATTCTAAACCCTTCTCCCCTTTTTTAAGTTTGTTTGATCCAAAACCCAAACAATAGAGCTTTATCGTCTAGACCTTCATTGTGAATTAAACAAGCCTAGCGTAAGTCCCCTCGTGATTACCAGCAAATCACAACAACCATAGAGCTTATCCACACCCCAACTTTGGAACATTGGAATTACCTTGTGACCTATCTCGCAATCTTGGCACGAAAGGTGATTTTTATCAAGAGAGGATAGAGCGTCTACGGACACTTTATTCTAGAGTGTTCGTGTGTGTCACAAAACACGCATCAACAATACCCAGATGGTATCTTGTGATTTTGAACAAAACCAAAAAATTATTTTTCCCAAAAATACACGTAGCAAAAGATATTGGTCATTTTGATCCAAAAATGCACCAAATCTAACTTTTTCAATAGCTTTGAACCCGACGGTGTGGTCTTTTTCATGCCAAAATGTACCTAACAATGCCCATCTCCAAAATTTGCAAAAAAAAGAAAGGGAATTCTAGATTTGATGCTTGTAACCTTTGTTGAAGAAAACAAATCTCATAAATTGAGAAGGGATTCACTAGATCCACACTCTGATACCATGTTATAATTATGAAAAACCACAGCCACAAAATCAAACAACGAACAAAGACACCTTCCACGCAAGAGATCTGCAAACAATATATGCAATATTCTTCAACAAGAAAAAGCTACAGAATGAACCTCAAGAATCTTCAAGGAAAACAAAAGTCCTCAAAGGTTAAGAGTTCGAGAGATTAGAAGTGAAAATCTCTAGATAGAAAATCTCAAAATGATAATACAATAAGGGTTGAGTGCTACATAGGAGCAACCCTAATAATAGCTCACTTCAATTAACAGAAAAGCACTTAGTTAACTAAATAAAGAACTCCTAAGTTTAGCTTAAGTGCATGAGAATAAATTAGACTAATAATCAATTAAAGAGTAATTAATTATTAGGTAATGCATGACTGCTCTAATAATCATGACTTTTCTAGTCTACCTTCTAACTCTCCCTTACATGCTCTTACATGTGTCATAGAATCTCTTACATCTTACAATGTCATAGATGCTCTTAACTATCTTACATGACATTCGATATTCTTACATAATGTCATAATAAAAATTACATATAGCATAAAGTGTCATCTCATGTGGGGCACACTTTCCATTGTGGACACAAATAATAATAAATAATAGATTAATATGAACATTAGGAATTACAAGGTGAATAGCACCTGATCCCAATAAGTAAATATCTTTCTTAGGAACTCCTAGGCGAACCAAAACATAAAAATAGTTGCAATTTATTGCGATGAAATCAAGAAAAATGTAGGAAATATTGGAAACCCAAAAAATGTGAAAAAATCTTTAAGAAGAAAAAGAAAAATAACTAATGATTTTAATTTTTAAAGCCATCCTAATTGCATAGAAAGTGATAAAGTGAAAGTTAGAGAGAGTGTACATTGTCAATTTTGAAATATGGATTTTTCTCATTAATTTTGAGATCGCTAATTCAAATACACATTGCATCTTATTATCGTATAGTTTGACTTCAAAGTTCAAACCTTGAAATCAATTACAAACTACAAAATACAAATGTCAACTTATAAAGTATAATTATAAAGGGAGATTTAAAGAAAAGTTGAATCTTCTCTTTAATATCATTTGAGGACCTTTGTATGGAGCAATATGGAATTAACAATAGAAAAGAGACTCTAAGAAGATGCGTTTGAAAAATGATGCTTGCATAAGCAAAGAGATGCTGTACAAGAGTATGTGAGTTATCTTTATAGGAATAAAAGTTGTGGTCGAAAGGAAAAGCCTATCTCCTAAGAAACGATTTCTTGACTACAACTCCTCAATTTGGGCAACACTTTGTCTTGCCTAACCAATGTAAAATTACACAAGATGTTGAGATACAATGTCAATCAAGCAATACAATACATTAGAAATATTACCCACGCATATCCCTGGATGCTTATCAAAATCTGTGATTAAAGAAAAACTTATTATTTTTTTATAAAAGAATAGTTCAATATATTAAAATAGATATAAAATACAAAAAACGAGTCTAAGCATATGCTTGTGGCAGAGGATTACAACCACCTAGCTGAAGGTGCTATCCAAGCTAAAATCTATTGAAATTGACAAAACACATCCAGGAAAGAAAAATATTAATTTGTAATTAGTTTGGAACTAGCATAAGTTAATATATGATTAAAAACTAAGGCAGCTTCAAAAAGAAGAACTGCAAATCCTTGACTGCTGTTGTGACAGTGTTGCAGATTTAGAAAAACAAGCAGACTCAGGAAAAAATTGAAGGGCAGAGGGCATAAACGAAAATATCACCAAAATCTTGCAATAAATCAGGAATTTATCAGGAATATACTGCAACAAATCAGAAATTTCTTCCTCAAAATATCGTTGACTGGTATTTTAAAATGATCACAATTATTTTCATGATTGTTTGGCAGCCTGGATAACAAATGATATATCACCATAAATAAAAACATTTGCTTCTATGTTCTATGCATAGTTCAACAACTCAGCAAGACAACAAGTACTCACCAACCTTTTTGGCTCTTGAGTTTTCATTGGGTTTACTCATTGAATCTGCTAGCCAAGATTTTTAGTGAGTTTTTGCCAAGTACTTGGAAAGTTTGATGTTGTATGCAAGCTTTTGGCTTAAACTGTGTATATTTTCTTGTCGATGTTTCGGATCACACTCAGTGATCCATCAACAAAGAGGAAATAATGAAATAGGAGTGCAGATAGAGCCTAATAAAGGGTGAGAGAGGTGGACTGAGAGAGAAGAATTAAAAAATAAAATAAAAAATGATAAAAATCAAGCATATAATGCACATTAGTATATATCATATAATAAAACTACCAATTAAATGCACAAGTGCATTTATAAAATATTATTAAATCATAATATTATGAAAATAAAATATAATATACTAACAAATTATAGGCACATATTGTATGCTATATGCATATTAGTATATTAGAGACCAGAATATATTATAATATAACCATACAAGACTCAAGATGCGTATAATAATGTATTATACTTCCATAATAAACTAATATTATATTAACAGCTAATGATCTTAAAAGAATTATATGTAAATATTAAAAAAGGGCAAATTATGAAAAAAATGAGAATATATATATAATGGTTATTCCTTATTACACACACACACACACACACACACGTATATATAATAACCATTATACATATATATGCATTATGTATATGTGTATTATATATATTATACTATGTAAATATATAAGCAATATATAGATATTATGGAAATATATGTATAATCATGCATAACAAAAGCACTAATCAGCAATATAATAACAAAAGAAGAATAAAAATTATAAGAAATAAAAATGACACATAAATATAAAATAAATGTATATTATAAATGCGCCAAAAATATGTTTTAGACACTACAAAAACATATTTTGGTCGGGCTTCATAAGCACTTCAAATGCTGAAAAAACATGGTGTTTTGAAATTTTGAGACCAAATGGCTCATTTGATCTATTACCATTTTTATTGACTAGCTTCCTTCATTCATGTAATGCTTATTGGCCATCCTCACCTTCTTCCCGCATAGGAGGTCATATACATCCAAGTCACTTGGACATTTCTTAAGTTAGACTTCTATCTTGAGTTTTCTTAATGAACTATCGATGTTATCATTAATCAAACTTATCTCCAACTTCAATGACCATAGGGATTGAAGAACCCAATTCACTAACTAAGGATATGCTCCCATGAGTTTGAGTTAAGACCGACCACCGTATTTCACAATGCATCAAGATCTAACATCTTAACCCCCTTTACGAAGGAGATTAAGAAACACTTTAGTATTAGATATACTACCTACTGTGAGACCTAAGTGAGATACTACTATCTTTACAGAGTCTCAAGTTGGTCTCTTTCCCCTTTCATTAGTACTCTCATTAGAGGCGAGTGGCATTTTTTCTTCATGAGGCGATCATTTATAGATACAGATGCTTTAAGAGATCCCATCGCACTTTCAAGTTGATTGTTTCTTTCTTTCAACAAGGAGACAATAAGCTCCCACTGGATATGACTAGTTCACATGTTGATAGGGGCAAATCAAAGAAACATGATTCCTTATTGTGTACTACCATAGAGTCTAGCAATCCTCTCAACCTTATTTTAGGTGGAGTAGATTTGCTTCCTTTCAGCATGAAGGGAATGATCCATGAACTACAATGGATTAGTCCAATACGATAGTCATCAATAAATGGTTTTTAACTTAAAGAGTAACAGAGACTGATTATTAAGTATGAATATAACAAGCATTTGTAAGAAATAGAGAGATCAATCACTGCCACAAGTAGAACACTGATATATCCTAGAGAGACCCACTCATGGGCGAAAATTCCAGCAAATGTAAGTACAATTCCACTTAAATCTATTCCAATATGGAAAATACAATGGTCTAAACCTCTTAGGATTGTAATAACAGCATTAATCAACCCTGGTTTATCCCCAATGACTTCCAAAATCTCACACAACCCACTGCCCTACTACTCGCTCTTACACAGTCACTTAGGAGCTTACAAAACATGCAAAATGCTACTCTAAATCCCTTCAAATTCTCTGCTTCATTCTCAATTTGAGCTATAACTGACTATATGGAGCCGCACAATGCAAGAGGAAGTCAAAAAGACCTAGGAAAATGAAGAGACATCAAAAACTAGAATGTCACAGGATGCCAAACTGATGTATGATGAAATAACCTCTTTCAGCAGACCAGCGATTTTACAATACCTGAAGAGATTTTTAAAAAGCCTTAGCAAATTCATAAAAGCTCTTTTGATAGTCCTCCAGATTCTAGAAGCCATAACTTTTGCATATAAACTCAAAACAAGTTCTCATTCTTTTTTCAATTGCATAAATTTTCAAGGGGAAATGCAGTAATATTCAAAGTTTGATGCCATTAAAGACCTGCTTTTGGAATTGCAACACAAATCCTTACTTTGCCATGAAATAGAAAACAAGATCCTTTCCAAATTAGGGGATTCCACTTCTCAATAGACAGAATCGTGAAGGTACAAGCACCCAATTTCCTGGGATTTCCCAACCAAGCTCTCTAATTCCTGAGCATTCCTAATGAGCATTATCACATTATGCATTTGGCCCTTCTGCGTAATAGATAACCAAGTCAATGGTTCTTCTGGCCCAATCCTATCTGCAAACATGTGATGGGGCGCATTCAAACAAATAGTCTGTTAGATACCTTGTTCTTTGTTGAAGAGCTTCTGTTTACTCCTGAATTAATACTAAAAAATAATGAATCTATCTTCAATCTTTGAAATTTTTTGAAAAACCCATGATCTTTACAAGAGGCATTCTTTTGGCATGCATGTAAATTTTTGCCCTTAAAAGCATTTGGAAATACAAATGCACTTGCAACACCTTAAAAAATTTCCCTTACCACTTCCTGTCTCAAAAATTCCATGGGAAGCAATTCCAACAAGTTCCTAGATGCTTCAGTCCCTTCTCAAAAAAATCAGATTTTTTGTTAAGATGTCTTGCTCCCACACAAGACACACATGACCCATTTGGTTGAGATTCAATTTAGAAACGACAATAAATTGAAAAACATGTATAACATTCATGATCATCATTGGATGCAGATATATATGTTATAAAGGCCAGACTTTGACAATATTTGGCATGTCCTATATATTACCATGTTTCTCAAATGCCTCTCTGACTGACAGTTTTACTGAAAACAATTATTTTAGACAGACTAAGCTGGTAGACATCGGCATTGAAAGGACAAACTTTTTGTGACCTACAAATAAATCAAAAATTAAAAACCATTTCCGCAAACTATGTCATTTCAAGAAGTCGTATTATGCCAATGTCATTGGCAGCATAAATACAACTAAGTAAAGGCTTTCTTAAGTACAAAACCTACTTATGCTAAGTTTGGAAATTTTCAGTGGTCCACTACAAACTGATTAGAAACATCTTATGGTAGCAATCTTCCACACTTTAACTGTTCAATGTTAATGACAATAAGAAAAAATATGAGGTTTAAATTTGAAACTTCATCTCAAAAAACTCAGAGCACATTCCCACTTATTGTAATATCCCTTTTTAAATTTTCCTTATTTTGCCTTAAATAAATAACACTAACTCACAATAGTAATTGCATGGTTCATTATAAATATTAATTTATCCTCAAAATTAAAATTCTGATTATATATACTTCAGATTTAAAACATATAACATAGTTTTGAAAATATGAAACTTATTCTCGAGTCTCTGCTGTAATATTTCTTTTAATTTGCAGTTATCTCTCCTTGTATAAGTGTGTTGAAATGTGTCCAAATTCTGCCAAGTTAGGGGCTTTTGTCCTTTAAAATGACAAGAGAAATTGTGGGTTTCGATCCTTAAATTTCTGCCATGAGGCGTTCTCTCCTTAAGTTAAATGACCTGCTGTTACATGCTCTCTAGGAGTAATTATTAGATAATAAAATATGTATTCTTCGTATGGTGCCTACTTCTCCTTGTTTGGTGTCTCTTATATATCTTTTTCCTTCAATAGTGTCATGATTCTTCACATGCCCTTTGACCTTTGATAAAATTAAACTTTAATTTTATATTTTAATATTTTATATTTTTTTTAATTGTTTTATTTACTACTATTATTATTATTTAATATTATTAATTTATTACAATCCCATTTCAAAATGGGGACATTACAGTCCACCCTTCCCAAGAATGTTTGTCCTCCAGCAATCACAAACTAGGATACTCTAAGAATTTCTTCTTCACTTGACTGAATCTTTTTCAAGATACCAGGATCCCAAATCATTTTTGGAAATATTATGAATCTCTGTATTGATGCAGTGTATATGGTTAACTGTCTATCTGTTGCTAAGTCTTGTTGAACAACTTTGTCTTTTTCGTCTTCAAACAATTTTGCTTGATGATTCATATTGTCCTGTAAATCTTCCCTTATTTTTTGTAATAGAACTCTTATATCTGCCAATTCTTTTCTTTGTGTTTCTAAATGCATATGACACTCATTTTTTTCCAGATACCCCTGCATGGTTGTAGACTTGTCATTTTTGCATTCTATAGAATTGGAACATTGCCAAATTTTTTGATCCGATTTAGAAAGGTTCTAGTTGATGTTTTCCTTCAAATCTTCAATGCCTTTATCCACTTTGATCCTCAAGAGATTGCTTGGACTCCACATGCTAAAATAGTTTGGAACTTGAAACAAAGAGTCCACATGCCCTATACTGCAAGTTGCATCTCTTACTCTATCATTCCTCTTTGCATGTTTTGCATGGTGACAAGAGTTTTGTAATGACATTAGAAGCACCAAGTCTGAAATATTCTCATACCATACTTAGGCTGCGAACAAAATGCTCATCCTCATTTGCCAAAGAAAAGTTTGCTGAGATCCTCAACACTTTCATTTTTGTACTGCAAAACTTTTGGATTTGGGCTAAACAAAATGTCCCTCTCAAAAGCATGTTCATCCTCAATGCTCTTCTGAAAATCAATCAATGACTCACCATGTCAAAGTTTAAACGATAGTGCATGATTTGGTGCATCTTCCTTCAAATTGAACTCTTCCCATTCAACAAGTGGAACCCCTTTTGCCTCCCTTCATCGATATTTTGGTGACACATGCCATCATTAGAAACCACTAAAACATCTTCTCCTACCAAGGAATGTTTATCTTCAACTTGCTTTTTAGGTTTCTCTTGTTCTTGCTCCATGGTGTTTTGTGGCTCTGAATTCAATTGTTTCTCTTGCTCCTTGATTACTTCCTCAACCTCCCCTTGTGACTTTGATTCTTTCTTCATCATTTCCTTCCTTCTTTTTCTTTTGAATATTTTCAAGTATTCCTCATAAGTAACATACTTAGGATTTATAAATAGTAGACTCTTGTTCATATTTACAAAAGGCAATAACTTTGCACTCATCCCTTTCCAGCTGATGACATGTAGATATTTTTTTCATGCACTTGTCATTTCTTTTGCTTTTTTTATTTTTGTGTTTTTATATATGATCGTTTCGTATTTCATTTCCTCATTTTCAAGATGTTTGAAGTCTATCATTTCTGAGGGCATTGACTGTGTTTTTTATGCACTTGTCATTTTATTTTCTTATTTAAGTATAAAAAACCTAACTCTATATTTTATTTTATTTTAGATGGTAATTTATCATTTTATTTCCTTATTTTTGAGAATTTTAAAGACTTTCTTTCAGGAGGAAAACTATTCCTGTTTCCATATTTCATGCAGCTTAAATTTGTTTATGACAACTAAGGTTTTAATAAAGAGGATCAAGTGAACTGATGTCTAAATAAACATAAAATGAGCAGGAAAGGAGGTTTGAAAGCAGAGAAGTTCCCAAAGTAGGAAACTTCGATGCAAAAGGCTAGCCTCAGCAATGATCTTACTTAAATATGAGAAGAATAGAAAACCATTTCAAAATGCAGAAACATTAAGAACTCTAGAATCTAGACAACTTTCAGCAAACAAAGATAATATAATCCACGTGTTTTGATGCAACAACCCTCTCGAATTACATTATAATTCATGAGTATCAAGGCATTCAACTTTTTTCAGCATACTTGGATAAAATGAAAAAGCAAGAACATGTAGTGCAAAATATTTCAGTCTGATGAGAAAACCCTGCAGATAAAAACTAACCTCAAATCTTCAAATCGCTGACATAAAGTTAGCAAGTCAGCAGCTTCAGGAACTTTAACCAAGAGATCCAGAGCTTGTCTTGCCAATTTATGTTTCTCTTCAGAATCTACAGCAGTGTTAGCTCTGTGCAGGCACTCAACAGCTTGAAAAAATTTGTAATCTGATTCATTGTAATAGCTTGGGCATCCATCCCTCAATTTGATACTGATGTCATCCACACTTCCTCTACCATCTGGCCCAATATAATACTGGAAACAAAGGACCAAAGTGAGTACCTATAATACACAAATATGCATGAAGAGAGATAATTTTATCTAAAGATGAAAACAAATTGGGCATTGATACCATTGCAGTCAACCAGCACACACAATCAATGATCCAACAACTAAAACATGTAGAAAGACTTTAAGTAGAAATGATAAAAAGATGGAACACAAATATATTGTCCAAATCATTCCTAAACCACGAGTTCAAAACAAAAGGAGAAATAATTTCTTTCCATGAAATGAACAGTGGAAAGCATCTAAAACATCTGAATAAAAGTAGCTAACTACCCTTAATGTAAACAGTAAAACTGTAAAATGAATCTGATAAAAACTAGAGAAGAATTCAAAACCTAAGAGCAACACTAAAAGAGCATACCTGCATCAATGCAGCAACTAATTTTGTAGCAATCTGGTCACCCTCATCTGAACAGACAAGCTGATGAAATGTCAAGAGAGCTAATTTCTGTCGCATGTTACTATCCAAGCTCTGTGCTAGCCTAGCCACATGGTGTTGAGAAAGAAGTTGAAGAAGAAGAAGCGCTTCACCCGATCTTCTGAGCAATCTCCTTATGCACTCCATGCTTCTAACCTAACAGCAAAATCCAATACAGTACATAACCTAATATTCATATAACGAATTTTTTAACTCACAAAATTACTAAAAACAGGCATCATAAAACAAATCAATTTACCGATAACTCAAAGTGTGATCTGTAAATTGGGTCAGGTAAGATAAGTCAATCCAAAAATATATTTTATCAGAAATAAAATTCAGAAAGAAAAATTGGGATCCTATAAAGGACATTATCAGCACCTCAAAAGCGGATAGCTCTGCTGGATTGTAGGGAACCCTCTGTCTTTTGTTGGATGATGCTGGGATACTTCCTTGTTCCCCATTGCGAACAGGAATGTTTAACACATGTCTTCCTCCAGTTTGGTCTGTTGTCCCGAAGCTCTCATTTGCATTGTACAGAATAGAACCAGCCATGTCTCCCACACCAACAACACGACCATACAGTCCTCTACTCTGGTTTCTCCTTGACCTCAAAAATTGTTCTAAAGAACGTATTTTATTTTCAAGAATCTGCATCACATCCATGGGATGTCTGCAGACAATAATTGCATTGTCTATATCCATATCACTTCCAGACTCTCCCTTAACAACCATAACTGGAAGTTCCCACACAGACCAGAGCAGCCTTGATGCACACAAACATAGACCCTCATGAGCACCAGAGAAAACTGGCTCAGCATCTTGCACAACTTGCCCCATATTAAATCCAGCTCCAGGGGTGATACTATTCATCAATGTACTTGCACCCTGCATTCGGGGCATACCAACAAGTCTTGGATCCTCAAAAGCTTCAGCAGCCTTTTCAGCAACAACATGTGACACTATGTTCTCTTGACTAGATGTAAGTCGAGCAGCCAAAAGAAGACACATTGCTGCAGCCTCTCCTGATCCAAAACGCTGAAAGAAGTCCTCTAGCAAAGATCTTGGTGCACTGGATTCCAATAACCTTTGCAATATATCTATAGGCCTGTTAAATACAATTTCCATCAGCCCCATTGTACTGAAAACCACAGCTCTCCTTCTTGGAAGGATGTGTTGTGTAGCTAAATCACCTAGGGCCCATAATTTCTTGGCTCTAGTCATTTCACTGGACTCTTCAATGCTTCCAGAGTCACATAATTCCAACAATGAAGCTTGCACAGCAGCTGTGCACTCTGGAGGAGGCAAGACATCAGCCAGAGAAAGAGTTCTACCCTCAACAGCCAACTCAGTTACTGTTTCTCTTAATGCACGAGAGCCTCTACCTGTGGCTGTTACTCCACCCAAAGTAAAGTTACCTGGTGTTGCTGACAATGTGGTCAAATCCCGATTAACAATTATTAGCCTGGAAGTGGTTGGAAGCGAAGAGTCAGAAAGCAAAAGAACACCACCAGAACAGTAAGCTGTTTCTATTTTCATCACCAAGCTTTCAGCTTGAGATCGACCACTGACTGAAGGGCTTCCAAATGTAATACTACTTCCAAGCCCAATTGAAGGGGAAGGGCGTGTTGTTACCACCTTTAAAACTGATGGTTTTTGATAACTGCCACTTAACCCAGTCAATCCTCCAACAGGACCACTAGTCCCGATACTTGAAGCTGTAGAGAGATACATCCGACGACCATCTGAAGCAACAGCAACAAGATGTATCCATTTTGACTCCACTGTAGACACAGTTGCAAGTGAGACAATAGATGTCTTAGACAGCCTAGATGCTACCTTACTTCCCGTTGACCGAGCACCTCCATGGCGGCTATCCCTATGATCACTCAAATTTCTTTCTTCTGCAACTTTCTTAGGAGGACCATCTCGCTCCTTCCCAAGATCAAATACCTGAATCTTAGACTCCTGTGTCCGTGCATACAAAATATGTCTTTCATTATCAACTACTAATTCCACAATTGGATCCACAGCTCCAAACTTCAGAACATTAGGCAATACCCACCTGGTTCAGAAGAGGTTTTTTGATTTAAATCAAAGATACAACATTCCAATAACTTAAATGACCAATAAAAGTAAAACAATAATAAGTCAAGTTAATGTGATACATTATATATCAGCACCTTGAAAGCAGGTTGCCTAGCCCCCCTGTAAGACAGACTTTGCGACAACGTTTCTGCCAGCCTGAACCAGTAGAATACTGTAATTCATATATGTGGCTATCACGCCCAGCAAGAAAGATTTGGCCTCTGTCTGTGCATGCCACACAAGTCATAGTAACTCCGTCTGTTGGTATTGTATACTCAGGCAATGGTTGTAATGAGATTTCATCAAATGGATCTGTATAATCAACACTGCTCGTACAGCATACTCCCAGGAGAATCAACTGTTCAAGAATACAATCTTAAGTTAGCCATGATGTTCAGATGCTTAACAGATCATTCAACAGGAAAGCATCATTAGAGTGTTGTTCAACTATATTACAGCAGAAACATTTTTTTCAAAACAAAAAAATCAAAACATGATACCAAATTTAAAACTTAGATGATCCATTGTTCCTTATCAAGTTTTAACTTTATTAAGACATTCTTCAGACCATGACAAGCAAAAAAATTGAAGTATCAAGGGACATTAATATTGTTATGATAAAATAATGAACCATAAAGATTGGCTTACCTCAACAGGAGTAGCGAGCACCAAAAGATATTGTATAGCTTCAACAAAAATACCAGGCTTAGCTTTTGCAAGGCCTACAGCACATATGGCTTGCTCCTCACCACTATATTCTGGGCATTGTCCATCCCTGAATTAAAAAGTATCATTACAATTATTGTAAAAAATTTATCTGATATATAGAGATAGCATGTTTACACGGCCACCATTGAATACAACTTGAACAATCAAAATCAATGCATTTTGGGTTGTAAAAGACCAATACCAAAGGCCTCAAGAATTGGATCAGTCATTTAGAATTTTAAGCAACTGGAAAAATAATTATGTAAATTCAAATTGTGGATTAAGAATTTTTGTGCTTGCATTTTAAGGATTATGCATAACAAAAAAAAAAGGCATTTCTTATCTATATATTCATGTTGGGAGCTGTTATAAAGACATCAGCCTCTCCATTTACTTCGTAAATTTTTCACAAGAATTAAAACTCTCTCATTCTAGATATTCATCAGATACACCTCCAACCATATCCTCTCTATTGATTGCTATAGAAGCACCATATCAATTCACATCACCAGAATGCCACTATCTAATGAAATAAGTATCCAAGATTTAGTAGCATTGGAACTATACTTCTTTCACAGATAAAGGCATTGCTAGAAACCTCAAAGCCATGGATGTGGGTCTTTTGGTTGTAGTCAATCCAGGTTTTCTCTGATTCTCTTGTGGAAGCTAAGTTCGCTGTGATTGGGAAGCACAAAACTTCTCAAGAGAAGCCACGGTCATCTAAATACAAGTGCAAGTATCAGTACACAACTTTGAAAATTAGAGTATGCCATTGCCTGCACACATGCTTGTCTTTATGTATCTCAGCACAAAGAAGCGTGCATATAATAGGCGTGTATATATGATTTTTCAAATACTTTGTCTGCAGCTAATATCCATGGACCTCGATCACAATTATCAATAATGTCTAGAATCCATCATTATAGGTCATAATTTTCTTACACATGTGAAATCAAGAAATATGCACACACATAATTGAAAACCATGATATTCAGTCATATGCATCTTATAATAAGATTACTACCTGCCACAACCTCAATTCCTCACTCCTAGAAAGCATGGCAACAACCAAAATTGAGTTCCATTTTACATGGCATTTGGAATCATTCACATTGAAGTCCCTTTTGCCATGTTGAAAGACTCAAACTGAAATGATTTCATCCAATCTCAAAACAACTAGCTAACAAAACAAGTTCGAGTCAATTGCCTCCATAGTGCTGTGTCAAAGGCCAAATCATCCATCCAAGACTCAACAAACATGCACACAAGGCAAGAAAATTAGTGTCATGTCATCAACATTGTGACAGATTGTGGTTCACATGACTGTCTATACAAAAAATGTTTTATGCATTTCCATTTACCACTACCTGACTACAAAGACACAAGCAAGATGAGCAAGGGACTTCAAGTTCAAATATTTAAAAATTTGTCAAAAGACTCGTGAACAAAAGGTGTAAAATATTGGCCAACAAGAATGTCCACATCAAAATACTTAGAAATACTTCAATAGTATTGTCCATGGATGTAAACAAGAATGTCCACATCAACAAACCATATAGGTATGATATCAATCCCAACATATGTAACTTTTAAAGAATTATAGAATAATTAAATGTACTCAATCTATCAAATAAACTGAGTTATATTATGAATTATTGAAAATGCAAAATGTTAAACACAATTCCACGTCTTTGAAATAGACAATTTGCATAGGTGATTCTTGAACGTGACTATGAAAAGCTACTCAATAAATAATCATAAACGACAAACTACTTAGAAATACTTAAATAGCATTGTCCATGGATGTAAACAAGGAGATCCACATCAACAAAGCATATAGGTATGATATCAATCTCTTAACATTTATAAGTTTTACATAACTATAAAATAATTAAATTTACTCAATCTAACAGATAAACTATGCTATAATATGAATTACAGAAATTGCAAAATGTTAGGCAACATCCGCATCTTTGAAATAGCCAACTTGCATAGGTGGTTCTTAAACATGACTATGAAAAGCTACTCAATTGTGTCGAATGTCATATAATATACAAAGAGAGTGCTTGTCTACATAAATAAAGAGTATGGATGGTTTGTGGGTAAGATGTTCAAACATCCAAATAGCTATACAAAAAGATAACAAAAATAAATGAAAAACTTAACACATATTTTATTGCTCAAGTACAATGCACCTTGGTCATTAAATTCAGCGAGAGTGAAATCATTTCAAGACCCAAACACATGAAATCTAAAATATGATCTGCTACATAATACAATTATAGAGAGTAAATGTAGATTGACAACTCATTCTTTCTAAACATGTTGTAATCAACTACATTGCCAAGTATGCTTGCAAACATTGAAAACCTTGATGAATTAGAATTGAAATCATACAAGAGACTTCTAATTGAAACCATTGTCAAAATTGACATTGGGGCATAAGAAACATCCCATATGTTGTTGGATATTCACTTGGTAAGTAGAGTGTTTGTCACTTCGAATGTTCACAAGAGGTGTTCAAATTAATAGACTAAACTGAGAAAATGACCATGACAAATATGTTAAATCTATCATTGATAGATGCATGCACAAACCATATGTCATAAAAAATGTTTCACTTATTGATGTAACTAGTTCTTCAACATATAGTCTGAAGCAAAAGTAAGAAAAAATGGGAGGTAAGGAGTATGGCAGCCATTGTGTGAGTATTCCCAAGGTTTACCACCATACCTACACATCAATTGGATATGTGTGTTTATTTTTGTTCATCGGAGTTATTGCTTTACAAATCATTTTATGATATAAAGGATTTGATATTACATTAACATCAAATTAGGATTCATTCAATTATAATCCTTGGCATGTGGAGAGAAGGATCATTCTAGACAACATTGAAAATATACTGATTATGAAAACTAAGAATTTCAAGATATTCAATGAAACACAATAGAACATAAGTGGAAAATCATCTCTAGCCTACATAGGGGTCAAATTATGGCAGTAAATAAGATAAGATATATTGGGCAGAAGAGATCTTGATAGACAAGCACCATGAAATCATGAATCTCAAAGTGAAGAATATGCTACCAAAGTGATTAAATTTGTAAGCATGATGAAACATGATGGATTACTCATATTAGATTATACAACATGAAATATGCCATGTAGAACCTTACATGCTAAACAAAAACAAGCACTTAATATGACCATGACACATTATCATCAAGATGAATATGCCCTACCATTAGGCATGATAATCTAAGGAATAGCAAGGACAGGAAAATCATATCTAATTAGTGCCATTCATCAAGTTCTTCAAGATGAATAGTTAGCATAGAATTGCCCCCTACTATTATTTGCACCAACTAGAGTTGCAAGATTCAATATTAGTGCATTGATAGTCCATCTAACACTTCAAGTCTTGTTCATTATTTGTGCTGATTTAGAAGGAATAAGACTCATAAGTTTTCAGGAACAGATCCAACATATAAAATACAAATTGATTGCTTCACTATACAAAAATTATTACAAACATAGCCTCATAAGTCCACCATGCATTTTGTGGAAAATTTAAGATGAGTTCTAGAGATAGATCAATCTTTCTAGTGGAACATTTGTGACAAATACCTCATTTCAGTGATAAACCATTGTACGACAATAACAGATGTGCAAAACTATTATGGCAAGAATTCAAAATAGTTGTTACTTTGGACAAGGTATTTAGACAAGGAGAAGGAGAAGACCAACATAGGTTTCATCACCTTATCACAAATACTAGAGTTGCACATCTGACAATTGATAATTGGAAGTTATTAGAAAGAAAATGTAATATTACATTAGATCTAGCCATTAAGAAAGAATTTGACAAGAGTATTCATCTATTTGCAACAAAAGATATTCTACATAACTATAACAAAAGAAAATTGAACACAATGAACCTATGTTACCAGGTTCTTGGGGTTTGGGTGTCGTTCAGAAATGGGTTTGAGTTCGAAAGCAAGGTTTAGTTCGACATACCCACAAGGTACCCAAGGTGGTAGGGTCATGCCCTAGCTGTCCCATCAATGCTCCCAACAAAAATTTTTTAAAATGCTAACACATTTGATAGCACATCAATTTGCAAAGAATGGTTGATATTTGGGAAGAACACCATTTGCTTTGTCAAGGGATCCGACTTATTATGCTTGTAAAATTAGTAATATGATTCTCATCATAAAGACAAGATCATCACTATAAAGATATTCCTCATGCTGCTTTTCAATTCATTTGGAGACCAAGCTCAACAGACAACATGAATAATTCATGAATTATGTCTCAAGTGGATCAGAAGTCAACTGAAGCACTTTTCATCTATTTAAGCATCATGCATCTTTTTTTTATGTTTTCTATCAATTGATCTATTAGTAATTCCATAATATTTTTATAATTGATATCAATATCAGTTATATCAATGTATAAGTTATCAAGTTTTTATTTATATAATTTTTGTTTAAATTATGATAACTGTGGCAAAAGGGAGCCACACCATTTATTTAAATTAAAAAAAAAAACCAAAGCTAAAGAAACATAGGCTTTGAATAGACCAGACCTTGTTGTAAAAACAACTAAATCCATGGCACACAAGCCATTCAACAAAACTACATAATTTTGACCTAGGACTCACTCTGTACACACCCATTTTAACATGGAAACAAAGAGCATGTTACGAGAATTTGAATTTTTTTTGAGTGGATCTTTCTTCCTCTTCTACACAACAATCCGCGTTCCTTCCTCACCCCCATCATCAAGAGCCATAAAGCAAGATAGCGACCCCTCAACTAAAAAATAAACTCTTAATACCTGAACTACCTTTTGCGAGGAAGATTTTGACTTTTGCTTCATCATGGAGGATGCCTAATGCATTGATGGAAGATCCAATGAATTACCTACACACTTGGGTAATACAGTCAAGCCTTGGTTGGGCTCAAAGGAGGACCATGAATCCCTCAATGTGCCTTTAATGGTTAAATGATGAGGAAGAACATCTTTCTAACATGAAGCCTAGCAATCCGACTTGTGCTTGGAATAAGGGCAATCTTCTGCAATGTGACTAGTTTCATAACATCTCCAACAACAGAAAGGCAAATCCTCATAGTTCAAAGGCTGAGTCCAACAACAATCAACAACTTTTAGAATATTATCTAGAAGAAGACCTTTCAAGATGTCTAAATCAACCAAAATGTGGGTCAATCCAAAACTGAAGCAAAAGATTTTGCAGGAAAACCCATACAGGCATTACATTGAATGACTAAATAGCGAGACTGAAAGCAGGATGCCAAGGCTTGAGCATGAGAAAGTGTTGGACCTAAATATAAAAATGAACACAAAGGATATTATAACAATACTTGACAGAGTTGACACAATAAAAAATGGCAATAAAAAACCCTTGTGCACAAGCGTAAATCTCTATATTACCTTCTATGATGGGCCACCAAGTTTCAAATATCCAATTATGTAAAACCAAGAATGCCAAACCAAAAACAGTTGAATTGACCAATTAATTCATTTGCAGCAAAAAATTCTTCACCTTCAATCACATCCTCTCATTTTATCACCAAACACCAAAATAGGGGTCTTTTTGGCAAAAGTAAGAAGCTTATTATTCACCTACAATCCTTTTGCAAGACTCCTAGATTGAAGCAAGATCTGCCCTAGCATTAGCACCTTTCACAAATGTAGAGCCTGAAACTTGCTAGAAGAAAAGGTAGTAGTATCCTTATTCAACTTTTTTGTAGTCAAGACTGCATTTGCTACGAATTCCCTAAAAGAATGCCCTAGTTTCCATGGAGGGCTCTATAGTTGTGAGGTCCCTAAATCTTCGCATGTTTTATGGCTTCTAGACATGGTAGGGATCAGATCCTTGGAGGTGACATCCTACGACAATTCTTGTCTCCCTCTATAGTCATAGATCAATTGCCATCGCCCCTCACATATTTGGAAGCTAAGGAAATTAGGGATTCAGGAGGGTACATATATAATATTACAAATTATACATCTCTTTTTCAAATTATGGGTATTTTAATTATTTATAATATCATATATCATAGTTGGAAAACTCAGAATCGTCGCGGACTCGGCAGCCCAAAATAGGACTCAGACTCGGGACTCAACACGGACTTGGCAAAAAACTCGACTAGAACTCAGCAAAGAAGAAAACCATAGTTTTACAAAAAAACAAAAATAAATTAATGCAATTAGAGAACATAAGAGCCTAATTTGATTATCAATTTCTCATAATTCAAATATTACACATGTTATATGATCTTCAAACACTCAATATTTGAAATTTCATCATCCATACTCATAGTTTCAAATTTTCAAATGAAAAAGAACAAACAAAAAACAAGTTTTAAACATTCATACTCATTATTTTCAAGCGATGCCAAGAGTCCTAAGTTGGGACTCGGGAGTTTGATTCTAGGACTCACGCGAGTCACTCGCTAGGACTCGGGAGTCCTAGCCTAGACTCTCCAAGACTTGACTCGGGAGTCCTTGGCAAGTCGAATCGGCAAGCCCTAGGACTCAGGAGTCCCAAGAGTCTTTTCCAGGACTCGGAGAGACCTCAAACTATGTCATATATAAATAAAAACATATACAAAATATCAAATATTTTTTATTAATTGATTCATTATAGAAATAAATATTTGATTTTGTATATGTTTAGTAATATATCATCAGTCAATTGGCTAAAGCTAAACTCATTCCTTGGCAACCCTATCCTATGATGGTTGTGGTTGACTTAGACCAACCTAATGAGCCACAATAATTAATTACATGGAAAGAAAGCTACCATTCCTAAGAAGGAAAAATTTAATTAATCAAAGCATTTCTACAAGCAGTTCCAATACACATGATAGCTTTATTCCAAGAGGAAAGTAAAATTGTTGAAGTTCCAATATTGCAAAAGAATTTGTGGAGTGGGAAAACAGAAAAATACTCCCTTAGTGCTCAAGAAAAAAAATCCAAGTAATAAAAAATAAGAATTTGATTTGAGATCCACAAGGTCATGAATTTAGCTTTAGGAGCAAAGATGTTATGAAGAGTATATTAAAAAGGACATGCTTTAGAACAAGCTGACTATATGGATGTACAGAGAGTAAAGGAATGGAAAGGTAATTTTCTTTAGAGCCTCTTCCATATGGTTCTCAAATGTGTGAATATGGGAGAAAAAAAGAGCCTTGAATATCATAATCGGTCAATACTTGGAACCTCATATTAAAATAAACCACCAGACAAAGATAAGTAAATTCTAGAAAAAAGGTAAAGCTTATTAAGATAATGGGCTTGTTGGGAATAGGCTAAAAAGGCCTAAAGATGTATGGGCAAACCTCCAAAATTTAAGCATAATTTTGATAGATCTATGAAAGCCAATCCAGGATAAGCAAGAGGGGAGTGGATCTTTAGAGATGTTGATGGACAACTTTTCACTCATACTGGACCTAAATAAAAATAATGAGGCAGAAGAAATGGCTCTCTTGAAAGGAATAGAACTAGCTAAGTAAACAAATGGTGGAAACTTCAGGCTGAGGAGGACCCCACCTAATTATTGAAGTAATTAAAAACAGGCAGTGTAATGGCTGAAAAACAAACAATATCATTCAAAAATTAAGAGAGAATTAAGGAATTTCAAGATCTCATACAAAAAGAACAAAATGGTAGGAAATACAGTGGTAGATCTAGCTACAAGCTACATGGTGGAAAAGTTGGAAAAGATAATTTATATTCAACTTTTTCCCTTCATGGCATTATAACTAATATCAGAGTCTGTGCCAAAGCATTGAGAACAAGCTATTCAGTAAAATATGTATAACTTAAAATTTAAAAAGAGGAGAGACTTTTGTAGACAAAAGTTTGTATTTATGTGCATTCTGTAGAGTTTATAATGTGTATCAAACATATGAGAATGATAAAAGAAATAACAAAGGATTGGGTTAATGATAAAAGATGTCGCTTCTAGTTTTGCTAACTTTCTTGTAACTAGAATATGCTTGGCACTGAAAAGGAAGATTATAATGTGTATCAAACATATGAGAATGATAAAAGAAACAACAAAGTATTGGGTTAATGATAAAAGATGTGGCTTCTAGTTTTGCTAACTTTCTTGTAGGCAGGAAGCAGATGATTAAATTTGATTTTTGAAATTCATGTCATATTTTTATTTTCTTAATTTGGAGTCAATACCAACTGGGAGTTGGTATCTCAACCAACATTTTTTGCAGCCCTGGGGTCTCTTCACCCTAGGTACCTTTAGCAAAAAAAAAATTAAATGAGCTATTAATTTCTGCACACTCCACTACAAAATGAAAACAATCAGCCCTTGCTGGTTCACTACCATGCATGGCAACGGATGGGAAAGGGAAGAATTTTGCTGTAACTGGAAATTATGAAGTTCCATGAGCTTCATCAGTTATATTATGGCCTTATCCTAGGCCATTCCAATGCAAGTAACAAGCTCTAATGTCGTAATAAAAGAAATCCTTCACTGGCTAACCTTAGGACTCAATGGTCTAGTTTAGTGATAATGTCTTGACTCTCAACACATGTTCTAAATCTTCTTTATTCTGGCGAAACAGAAAATCATGATTCCCAGTCATTAAATTCCAACAAAGATTTGAGATATTTATGTTCTCACAACATTATTATAGTTCCTCCCTCTAGGCACTAACCACCCACTGGAAATTATAATTTTTTCTGACCTTTTGATCAGATGTTATTAGTGTCACAGATAAATACTCATTTTTATCAATTAGAGAAGCTTTTCAATAAATGATCTTATAACATTTGTAATGTTCACACAATAAATTCAAAAGAACTTTCAATCAACAGAATCAGCGGTATGTTCAAGGTTCATCCGACTAAATTTAACTCAAACAAATTTCATCTGATTAATATCCACCTCATTAGAAATAACCCAACTCCAAATAGGATTACTTTTAACATCTCAAGCAGTTAATCTTGTCTTGATCATTTCAACTGGTATGGTCATCATCATATCACAAAGTATTTACTATATCATAAAATTAAGTATTCCAAAGTTGTGCTCTGCGGAGAGCTAGCATAAAAGAGTCTTGTATATGAGTTCTTTTAGCATGTCCATCTTCATGGAAGACATATCTAAATAATCCAGTAAGTTGTAAGGCAAACTGCCTCCCACTAAATTATTTTTTAATCTGTGTTCTCGCTTTTCAGATTTGCAATAATACAACATTCCAAATATCAAAAAGGAATGCTAGTCATTCAGCATCAATAAACATCTTTCTGAAGATTTGAAATTCTAGTGATGAATACAATTGCTAAGCACTGCATATTTGCAAAACATAAGGACAGCTCTGTGAAACAAATGGACTTGGAATAAAGTGCATACACCAACTGCACATACGACAGCAATTCTTGAATTAAAAAATATAATGCTATCTAAATGTTTGGACACAAGATGGAATGACATGTCACCAGTGCTCTTCTTAGAACAACACGAGTTCACTAGAGCCCATAAACTACTGGGAAGGGTGATCTACTAAGAATTCCCAGTGCTTCACCTCTTAGAGCATCACCTAGATGGATTCTTGTGAACCGCTGCTCATGAAAAAAGGGTCATAAAGATTGACTTGCTAATGGTTATTATGTCACATCCCTCTTCACGCTGGTCAGCCAGCAAGCATTTTTAAATTGCTTCTGGTCCAACGGCAAGCATTTTAAGTTGCTTTTGGTTGGCCAGCTCGCTTTTTAAGGTGCTTTTAAGCAACATTTATTATATATATATATATATATATAATAAAATAAATAACAATTAAAATTAAGTAAAAATTTGAATTTTGGAATTTTGGCACCTCATTTTGGATCCTAGCACCTCCATTCAGCAGGTATAAATCTATTTTTTTGTGAGCTGGGTAGGGCAGACTGGAATTTGGTAATCTTGGAATATTTTCCAAGATTGTGCCATTGGGATGCTCACCCTAGCAGACATCAAGGTCTAGATGAAAACCCCAACCTTATCTTATCAAACTTCCATTCAATTTAAATTATTTCTACTATTGAGGATTCACTGTAATCTAGTTTGGATTTGTGCCAGGAGTTGCACCATCACTCTTGAGGTGTTTGGGAGAGGCAGTCTTCAGGAGCTGCTGGCCGCAGGCCAACCCTATCGCCCAGCTGGGTGTGCCTGAAGGTCTGCAGTGGGATTGGAGCACAACCAGACATATTCAGCGGGCTGGGCACTAATACACAGCAAGCAGCAGACCTGCCACTACTTACCTGCACATCGCCACCCTCAGAACTCTCAGAAATAGCCCCATTCAAGACTTCCAGGCCTAGCGCAGAAGTGTCGGTTTCTTGCAGACATAAAGGCTTTCAGATCTGAGATCAGAATTTTGTGCAAATCAGACTACAAGGAGTTTTTTCAGACCCTAGGCGAATCCAACTAATCCTCCTGGTCAGTGACAGGAAATTCTGAGCTATTATGGTGCATACTTGCAGATCTGAGTTGAGAAGCAAGATATAGGGCAGCCACTGTCATTTCAGGTGACCATCATTCAACTATTGTTTCCTGAACTCTATTATCTACTAGTGTTATCCCAGACAGTCTGACCTTACAAATTTGTATTCCAAACTATGTAATTGTTTGCATTAATCATTGGTTTGAAGTGTTGCACAATGCTCCTATTTACATATGCAGTGAATTAATATTAAACCCTACGAAATCAGACAAAAATGTGTATTGTCCAAACATAATTTATAGGATATTTCATATTAACATGCAGTTGATTTCTGAAATATGATTTTACATAATAATGCACTGCAGAAAAAATAAATGCAATAAAAACTCAATTTCTAGAAATGGTAAGCCATGCGAACCACAAGATTGGTAGAAGAATGGCCCTTCCATCTTTTTTTTAAATAAAAAGAGGGTAAAACTTTATTGAATCAGAAAAGCATTACAAAGCTGAAAGTAACAAACCCACCAAGGGGCCAAACAAAACAGAGAACTAATTCACCCCCAAGAAGCACCTCATATTGTCACCCATTCCTCAAGGACAGAGGCCAAATCCCCAGGAAGATTACCCCAATCATCCACATACCAAGAATCCATCTTCTTAGTAGCCCACCTAGCAAAACCATCTGCCACCTTGTTCCACTCCCAAGGAATATGGCGAAAAACAATGGACTCCAAAGTAGAACACAGAAACAATCTGCTTGACAACCATAGCCAGCTGCCAAGACACATCCTCCAAATGACGCTTATGCAACATATCAATAACAACCTGGGAATCAGACTCACAAACCATCCTACGCCATCCAAGGCTAACCGCCCTCTCCACTGCTAGAAGAATAGCAATCGCCTCCATGAGATTATTAGAATGCAGACCTCTATACATAGAGATGAAAAAAATCACCACTCCCAAGCTATCTCTTCCAATACCTCCAACTCCAGCATGTCCAAGATTACCCCTAGAAGATCCATCCGTATTAATTTTCAGCACCCCCATAGCCGGGGGACACCAGAAACCAACGCGAGCAACCCTCTCCCGACCACGACCACGGCGAACACGCCTCACATCTCTCCTGTCCCCCCCAACAAGACCAAGCACATTAGCCACTCCCAACTCCTCCGAATCCACCAGCACAAACAAATCACACTTAGCAATCAAAGTCTCCTAGAGGACCCCCAAAATCCTCATCCATAGTTGCCTAATAAGCAATTTCTTATCAAGAAAAATCCGCCTATTGCGCTCCAACCATATGTGCCACACAATCAAACTGGGGCCAATGACCCAGGCAATGCTGAGAAAAGAGGTCTTAGCAGGTGAAGAACCCTGTCTCCTCCAAAAGTCTTCCAAAGAAGAAACATGGCAACCCAGCAGGCACCAAAGATTCCAATAGAGATGCCATATAGCTTTCGCAAAAGAACACTGAAAGAAAAGATGTTGAAAACATTCATTGTGTTTGGCACACATAACACACATCGAAGGCCCCTAAAACCCTCTCTTCCAGAGATTATCCCAAGTAAGACACCTACTATGAACCACTAACCAAGAGAAGAAATTACACTTAGGCCACGCAAACTTATTCCAAACCTGCTTCCACCAAGAGACCTCAGAGCTCCCATACAACTGCCTATCCAGAACCCTATAACCAGAGGCAATTGAAAATTTTCCTTTCGGATCAGGACCCCAAGCCAGCACATCTTTCCCAGGAAGAGAATTGCAAGCACGATGCAACAAAATCTTAGCAAGCTCCTGACAATCCGCTTCTAGACCACTAGGAGGCCACTCCAAAGGATCCTTCCACCTAGACACCAAAACCTGGCCAATGGTCTGTTGGGACTTAAAATCAGCCACACAACACCAATTTGCATTCATAAAAACTTGGCATAAATCCTAAAGATGGGGATGAGAAGATTGAATAGGGGGATGACCATCCCAAGAATCATACCAAAATAGAGCATCTTGACCTTCATTGCAAATCCAAAATAACCCCTGCTTAACTAGCTTAGTGCCCCTCTTGAGAGTACCCCAAATCATAGAACCCTTCCCTTCCAAACCAAATCTAGCAACCTCAGCACTCTCCACCACCCCCAGTTATTTAAAGGTGAGAATTTTAGCCCACAATTGGTGTTGTTGCGAACACCAACGCCAATACAATTTCACAGCTAAGGCCTACCCATTGAGATCAAACTGTTGTAAGCCAAGCCCACCTTCCTATTTCGGCCGACAAACAGCTTCCCACTTAACCAAGCTCCACTTCCTATGGAGAAGATTGCCAGACCAAACGAACTAACGGGACAATCTCTCAAAATCCTTGATGAATCCAGAAGGAGCAGAAGTAACCAAGCATCTGTAAAGAGGGAGAACCTGAACCACCGACTTTAAAAGAGTCACTCTACCAGCCGAAGAAAGCCACCTGCAAGTCCAATGACTGACAAGACATCGAAACTTATCAAGAATCTCTTGCCGAAACCTTTGAGGAAGCAAACGGACCACAAGAGGGATGCCAAGATAAATAAAGGGGAGCAAACCGATCTGGAATCGAAGAATGCTTGCTATTCTCCTTTGAATGAGCTTAGGGGTATTGAAGAAGTAGATGAAGGACTTCCCCTCATTGATAAGCTGACCAGAAGTAGCCAAGTAAGTATCCAACACATTGCACCACCTATTAGCCTCCTCCATGTTCGCCCTGCCCATCAAAGTTGTATCATCCACAAACTGGAGATGCGATTGAGGGGGAATATCATTACCCCAACTCCAACCCTGAATCCAGCCACACTCAACCCGAGAACATATAAACCTTCCCAAGCCTTCAACAAGTAGGATGAACAAATAGGGAGATAGAGGATCCCCTTGTCTGAGACCACGAGAGGCACCAAAGAGCTTCGTGGGAACACCATTAATCAGCATCGAAAAGGAAGAAGTAACACAACCCTTCACCCAACCAATCCATTCACCAGCAAAACCAAAAGCACCAAGGATCTTAAAGAAGAAGTTCCATTTGACACAATCATATGCTTTAGCCATATCCAACTTGATAAACATAGATTTCTCCTTAGAGGAATCCATAGAGTGAATAGTCTCAGCATCAATAATGATAGCATCCAAGATCTGCCTACCAGCAACAAAGCCCCCTTGCTCCTCAAAGATAAGCCCTCCTAGCCAAGGTTTAAGTCTCTCAGCAATTAACTTGGTAATGATTTTGTAAACAACATTACAAAGAGTGATTGGCCTAAAAAGATCCAGAGAGTGAGCCCCTTCCTTCTTTGGGATGAGAGCTAAAAAAGATGCATTTAGAGACTTCAACATCTGTTTACTCATGAGGGATTCTTGCACAACCTCCAAGAGATCCAACTTAACCACTTCCCAAAACTCCTGAAAAAATTCAGCTGGGAACCCATCAAGACCAAGAGCTTTACCTTTCTTCATCTGAAACACAACCTTCTCAAGCTCTGACAAGGTAATAGGAGAAAACAAAGATTCATTCATTTCATTAGAGACCAACTGCGGAATACAATCCAAAATCCTGGCTTCATCCTCCTCCGCACGAGGTGAATCCTCCGAGAAAAGAGAAGAAAAATAGTGAACACATTCAATAGAAATAGAAGCAAAAGAAGAAAGAATCTCACCATTCGTCGACAAGAGAGAAGAGATAACATTACCTTGTCTCTGATCCTTGACAGAGTTGTGGAAAAAGGAAGTATTCCGATCCCCAGCCTGAAGCCACTCGATGCAAGACTTTTGTTTCCAAAATATCTCTTCCTGTAACTCCCATTCCTCAACATCCTTCACCGCTGTAGCCTCCAACAAACCAAGCTCCTTGATGAGGCCCTGGTCCCGAATCTGCCTAATGATCAAGTCCAAACTATTCTAAGCATTCTATTTCGCATGAAACAGGTTACCAAAATGCTGCCTATTCCAACGCTTCAACCGGTACTTAACATACTAGAGCCTCTTGGAAAATCAATACATAGCAGTGCCAAAAGCCGGCTTCCCAAGATCCCACCAGTGGGGAAGCAGATCATGAAGAGACTCATCCCGAAGCCACATGAGTTGGAACTTGAAAGACTGCTTAACACAATGTTGGGGAGACAAAGCAAGAAGTTTAATCAGCCAAT
Source organism: Sequoiadendron giganteum (assembly GCA_007115665.2). Lineage (NCBI taxonomy): Eukaryota > Viridiplantae > Streptophyta > Pinopsida > Cupressales > Cupressaceae > Sequoiadendron > Sequoiadendron giganteum. The sequence goes on from CM021108.1 coordinate 484,844,529, forward strand.
GGTCTAAACCCCGACCATCCAAGATCTCAAAACTAGTTAGCCACCTGTCTCCCATCCAAAAGATGGACACTAGAAATCTATCCAGTCTTTCAGAAATAGTTATATCTCCACTTCTCCTATTACTCCAAGTAAAGAGACCATTTGTTGGCTTAATGTCAATCAACCTCAAGAACGCCACATTATCCTGCAAGAGACCTGAGGAAGGCTCTAAGCAAGCACTACCTCCCCGCTTCTCCTCTAAAGAGATGACAACATTGAAATCCCCAACCAAGATCCAAGGCAAATAAGGATCAAGAGACCTCACATACCTAATATGATCCCACAACTGAGCTTTACCGTGAAGATCAATAGGAGCATAAATATTAGAGAAAAGAACTCTCTCCCCTGACTCAAGATGAGAAGCAAGGCAAGAAATCGAACTCCTGCAAGAGAGCCACCAAATTGGGTTGACTTTCTGAGGATCCCATAAGCACGCCACACCACCAGAGCTACCAAGCGCTCCCACACATTGACATTGTCCACGACTCCAAACCTTAGAAGCCACACACAACATGCTGTCAACTGATAATTTCGTTCCCTAAAGGAAAACCATATCAGGAGAATGAATAGGAACCAAATCCTGAATACCCTTTTTGTCGAGGGATGCTATTCATACCCTGCACATTCCAAGAGAGCACAATCATCGAGAAGGTTGGGAGAAGTGTGCATCAATAGTCTTCACCGAACCAGCCTCAACCAATGTCTCACTAGCTAACTTCACCTTTTCTTGATCCTTCTTGCCTTAGAAGGCTTCTCTGGAACCCCCTTCTTGAGAGTTCTTTAATGCAAACCAAGAGGAGAAGAAGGCTTACCTTTACCTGAATCAGAACTACCCCGCACCTTCGAGATAACCCCACCAATACCAGAAGAACCCCCCGAATCTAAAATCACACTACCTCCAGCACCCAACCCTGGAGCCAAAGGAGACACAACATAGTCCAAATAGGGACCCTGAACATCAGGCAGATACATACTAGAAATCACCGAAGGCAATACATCAAGCAGATACATCCTGGAACTCACTGAAGGCAATACATCAAGCACCTACTTAGCACTAGGGCCAACTTCCAACTGCATGTCAGTCGGGAACCCTTCCTCCTGAACTAAATCATCCAAATCCTCAAATCTATTAAAAGTTTCCCCTTCCTGCCTATCCTTAAAAGATCTCTTTTGCCCTCGTCCACGATTGCGAGCCTTCACCGGAACAAAACCATCTTTATCCGCTACCACCCCCTGCATGGGAGTTTTACCCATGTCCAATCCTGGATTAGATTGAGAAATCCCATTACTTGAACCACCAACACCCGAAGCTCGAGGACACCTCCACTAGATGACCATACTTACGACACAACCAACACCAGAAGGGCAACATCTCATAATCCAATGGTTGGGTCTAGGAGCTAGAGTCCACCATCAAATCAATAGAATCAAGTAAAGGTTGCTTAGGTCGATCTCAACGCAAACCCTCGCATAGGAAAAAATCCTCTTATCCAAAGTTTGCTGAGACAGGCCAATCGGTTTTCCAAGCAACAAAGCAATCGACTGTAATATATCTCTTCTCCAACATTCAAGTGGCAATCGAGGAAGGCGAACCCAAACCGAAACTCTGGACGGCAATTCTTCCGCTGAATTAAAGCCAACATGCCATGGCTTTATAAATAGGCCCACTTGATTATAAAAATAAGGCACACCTTCAAAAGCCCTATTTCGATCAGAAATGCACGAGAAATCGACCAGAAAGAAATTATTCGTAGCCAACAAAATCTCAACGTCACCCTCTAGATTCCATGTCCTACGAACCCAGTTATCAAGGAATGGAAGGGAAACCCTCATTCCCATAAACTTACAAATCAAAACATGCCTACTATAATATTCTAGATCATCCGCAACCTCCTTCGATTGAATCACCAACGCTAGGCGAACTTGAGCCCTCTCCAAGCATCCGTTTATCTTATGAAGTTTAAAAGCACCAGACTTAGCTACACCCTTACCTGGAGAGGACAGATCTTGAACCCCGACCTCACCCTCCGCCATGGTTGCATCCCTCGACACCTCATCCAACGACACATTTGCTGCCATGAAGCACCCCACACAACGCCCCCAATGAAACACGCACCAAACCAAAACACGGCCAACACAAACCCAAAGCAGGGTTGCAAGATAGAGAGTTCGCGAGCGATGGGAAAAACCAAACGCAGCCAACAAGGGCCACAGCAAGAACCGATGGAAATCTCGAACCCCAAAACCAAGCTGCAGCCAAGAGGCAAAGACAAAGCCCCTGAATAAAAAGAAGCACCTCCAACAGAGAAATCTGCCCCGATCAGACCCGAGCCAACCCACGGGCAAGAGGCAATACAAGGACCAACAAAGAGATTTGCCCCAGCCAGGAGGACGAGACAGCAAGAAAAAGGAAGAAAAACGGCCCCCAGGCCAGCCCGCACCACACCAAACTCGCCCAACCACGCGCACCTGCAAAAAAATCTCAGAGGAACGAGTTAGGGCACGAGCGCCCCAGCCCGGCAGCCAAAACTTGCAGATGCCCAGCCATAATGAAGAGTTAACAGCAGATCCATGAAGGAAAGAACAGCAGGTATCATCCAATGAAAGAAGCAGCACCCTAAGTTCAAGATGTTGCCAAGGTCAATTACCAGCCCTTCTAATTTTGATTACTACACAATTAAAATGATATTTTCAAATTGCAAAAATGATTCTTTAAAAATATGTGATCAGATTGTAGATATTTCATTGTATTTCAAACAACATAAATCATCCAAGAAACCATTATAAGATGATATTTCAATCAATATCAATAACATTCAGGCACAAGAAAAACAGTTTATCAAAACAAATATGCAAACAGCTTAGGAAAATTCTTTGGACAGTTAGGGTTAGAAAACAGAGCCAAATCCTTAAGAAGAAAGCTAAGTAGAATTTTAGGGTAGTTCTTTTCTGCCAGGCTTCCAATACAGTGGGAAAAAAGTTTACCATTTATCAAATCGCCAAAGGAACAAAGAATTGTCAACAGAAGCCCAGGCCCTCCGAATTTCAGGAAATATACCGCAAAGGGCTGTTCCTTCACCTCCAGCTGCATTGTAACGGTCTATTAAAACAGGTGGCAACTCTCTAGCATTAACAACTTCAATAGAACGAGGCCACTGCAAGACAATTCAAACATGCTTCAGTAATTTTTGGACAACTACAGTGGAGTATAAACAAACAGAAAATACTTTCTGATCTGAATGTCAAAAAAAGATTGTTCAACATGGCTGAAAGTACATGATTATCAACTGGTAATGAAACTCAGCAGCAACATAGTGGTAGTCTCAGGCCCTCAGAAAAGAAGCACAAGAGATGATTTGCATAAAGACCCAAAAGATCATACCAACAGTAACAAAGCAGAGCAGCATAACACCTGGACACAACAAACCTACAACAAACGAAGTGGATACAGTAACACTTATTTTTAAAGAGTAAAGCTTAAGTTCATCAGTGAAAAGGAATATTAAATTAAATACATAAGTTGCTGGTTTGGGTTCAAGTTTGCATTCAGGTTTGAAGTTTGGGTTCACAATTCGGCAGACATTTTTTCCAAGGTTTAGTACATCTGGATATGGCCGTACAATATATATAAGATATTCATAATAGCTATATAGATTAAAAACTAATAAATATAATATTTAAAATATATTTTTTGGTTTATATATAAATATATTAAAAATAAATAAATAGTTTATATTTTTTTTTAAATAAGTTGACAAATAATAAATAACCTAGAAACTTAATAATATTAGTAACAATATCAATAATGACTAATTGAAAAAAAGTACCGCTAGGAAAACTAGATGCTATAAGAAAATAAATAACACTTGTAAAGACAATAAAACAACTTCCATTAGAAGATTTGGACACTGATGAAGTACCAAATATGATATCTTTTGCAATGGAAGAAAACAAAATGAAACAATCTACTGGTTCATTGAAAAAAGTCTTTAATAAAAAGCCACTGAAGTCTCTAAACCACACGATACAAGTGTAAAGGATGTCAAAAGAACTGTAAATCATCCGACAGAAGCTAAGATGAGACAGAGAATTGGAAAGTGCACAATAGGCATAGCAGCAACAGCAAATGATGATGAAACCACACGATCAAGGTTTAGAGGCTAGCAAAAGACCTGCAAATCACACAATTGAGGGTTAAAGCCAGCTTTGCTATGTTGCTGGGTATGCCCCCCCAAGTCCTGGTCCCACACCAAACTTGTCTAGGTACCAGTCTCATGACGGGAGTGGCCTGGGTTCACCTAGAGTGGCTCAGGCACCTCGGGCGACCCAAGGGGAACTAAGGGCCACCCAAAGAAAAAAAATCATTTTTTAAAAACATTTTTATAAACAAAAAAGGTGCTAAATACCTAATTTCAGCCTCGTAATAAAATTGTAAAACAAATGGTGTCGGCCATGAAGGTTTGTGTGGTTTCAAAGGCCTTAACTTAAGTGCTGCCCCCAAACTCCCATGAGGGGCAGTGCCCCTCAACCCTATTGGGGTCTCCACTCACAAACCCCCACTAGATACTAGGATCTCTTGGCAGACAAGAAACTTGATTAAAACGGGCTGGTGACAAGGAATTGGGATCTAACTCTTGAGTGTGTTGATTTAGACATTATTGTCACACAAAAATCTTTTTAGATGAGACAGCTTCTACATATGACATGGCTAGTGGAAGTGGTATTGTAACTCATTGTGGTTCAAATGAAATTGAACCTAATTTTCACTTTGATTCTCTCAATGAAGAGCAATATGAAGCTTACTTAATATTGATTATAGTTTTCATTGTGTATTGACATTTGACAAGTCACTAAATTATGAATTTACGGGTCTTTTCTATTTTGCAAATTACTAGGTATTTAATCATTTTTGTTGGCAATTATAAGTATCACTGTTTTTATATTTTATAATTTAAAAAAAAAAAATATATATATATATATAGCCATACCATATCCAAGAGAAATAAAATCGTCATATCAATGTACCCCAACCCCAACCCTATACCAGAACCAGCAACTTAGCAGCTTTTTAATCAGTGACGACTCCACAGTGAACCCAGTACTGCCTCAGACCCAGACCCAGACCCATACCAGAATTGGATTTCTGCAATAAACAGGCCTAAATAGAAGACCGGTAACATACTTGAATATGGAAGATAAGATAGCCACATTAACCACTAGAAACACCAACTTAACCACTACAGAGACTATAAATGTAAGAAAGGAAAAACTACATTAATCTCTAGAAATAACAAAATATCAAAAGCTCGGTAAAAAATGACAAACCTAATAGCTTATATAAAGAAGGATGAAATCTTTACAAAAAGGTGGAAGCAAATCCTTTTCTAGTCATCCAACACCAAATTTATACTCAACAACCACAGTTCAAGCCCCAAATATGTATTTGGCATGTCATCAGGAGAAAGGGGTAAGAAAATGATGTGCTCGAACAATGGCTGAAGGAACTTTGGTACAACTAAACAAGCTGGTAATTTGTCTGAACTCATGGACTTGCAACAAGATATGAAAGAAAGTGGCAATTTAAGAACATCTTAAGGGGCATTAAAGTCAGCAAGTCTAATGCAATCCTCATAAGTGTCATCTGTAAATAGTCACTTTCCACTTTTGTGCTCACATTCAAGGAGATACCATGGGAAGAAGAGGTGACCAAAATGTCAGTCCCTTATCAAACCTTGAGTATTTGCATTGTATGGTAACAATCTCTTCATGAAATATGATTATGCATCTCCAGTAAATGTTCCTAAATGGTGTGTTAAAATTATTCCTTGTAGGCTGTATCTATAAGTAGACAGTTGACTCTTCCCTGAACCTTTAAAGTTTTAATTAATCAATCCCTGTCCAACTCATGAAGGCAATAGAAGCATAAAATATTATCAACATGAGCAATGTAACAATCATACTCTATGCACAACTACTGGGAGAAAACCTCAAGCTAGTTGTGCAATGTCCCTATTTTTGCTATTCGAACTTCAATGCCTGATAGCCTATTTCCGAAAGCCCGTAGGCTTGTCAGAGGTAAAATTAGGGTTTCCTATGCTATTGGGATTTTGGAGCAGTTTTGAGGGTTGCATGTATGAGTTTTTGATGCATGTCCAGTGATGTTTTCTAGGTTTTTGGAGAGCTTTGGAATGGTGTGACATGCATCTCCATCAGACAACTTTTTCCGGAACTTGCTATTTTTAGCCAACACATTGGAGTTTCGAGATTTGGAGTGCAGATTCTTTTTGGGTTTTTTGAGAGTTTCGCAATGGTATGACATGCAAAGTGAGCGGAGCAACTTTTCAAAATTTACTATTTTTAGTAAGTTCTATTTTTAGCAGGACTCCAGTCAGCAACAGCACAATAAGCTTTTCACTTTGAGCAGAGCAGTTGAGTTTTCCCTAATTTGGCTTTCTAAGGTGCATTTGTGAATGAATGATTTTAATATTTTATGACCTTGGCCTAGCATAATAACTTCATGTTGTTTTTAAAAGTGGTCATAAAAGGGAGGACGTCTCATGAAAGAAATATTTAATATTTCTAAAGTCAGTTAATTATTTTAAGGATGGGACGCCACTTTGGAGATGGTTATTATTTTATTAAAAGTTTATTATCTCCCTTAAGTTTGGACGCCAAAATAAGAGGGAAGAAATATTTTTAAAATTAAAATATTTTCAAGAGCAAGAAATGAGAGTTTTTTATGGAGAAGCTGAAGGGTCACCTCAAAATTTATAAAAGAAGGCCTTTGCTCTCTCATTTATTATCTTGGAAAATGTTGTAAAGTTATGCTGCTGAATTAATTTCAGAATCCGGCTAAGGGAAAGCTTAGCAAGTTTACTCCATTCTTCGGGCTTGAAACTATGGTACCCTAGATGGTTGTTTGTGAATGTGCTTCATCCAGAAGTGCATATTGTGCATCAAAGTGAAGATATTGGTGAGAATTTTCAGTTTTAATGTTGCTGGTTCACATACAACTGAAATCGAATTTTGTTAGCAGCTTTGTGAATAAATTTTATTTCATTCTGAGCATTTGTGCCACGTGTTTGTTGACCTTGGGCAACCCTTTCCATGGAAGCTGAGATTTAAATTCAAAGAACCTGATTTTTAAGAGCAAAATCGCCCTTGCAGCCAGGTCGTACCCTCTTAAAGCACATTGGAATTCGTGCCAAATAAATGAAGGGGTTTTGATGCTGTTTTCTATTTGGTTCTTGGGCGCCATACTCCTCGAGAGCCTTTGCAAAAGATTTCAGTTGATTCGGAGGTAATTTGGTGAAGTTATGAACATTTAAGTGAGTTTACAAGTTGCTGTTTATTCATTTTCAGAATTGCAGATTTATATCAGACGTGTTTCAATTTGAATTTCCAATCTTTTCTTCATCAATTATTGTTGATATCTAACGTGGAATCGTCCAATTTCTTGGTGCTTTGAAATCATTGTAATATTCATGTAATTTGCAGCTCTTTCTCATATTGTAAAACTGTAAACAGTAGTACTGTTCCAGTTTATTATTGCTGCAATTATTTATTAATGTCACATTAAGCACCCCTAGATGGTATACCGTCAATGTGGAGAAACAAATTGTTTAAGCTTTCTTGTACCCACTGTCAAGTGGTGAATTCCCACTCTTGAGTGGATGCCTACCTGTCATGTCCCCGAAATTGGGCAATTAGTTAACAAAGACATATTTAAAAATATTAATTATTTGTTACAATTGTCAAAGACAATATTGTAATTATAATTATTATATTATAGATATCATGATCCCCAAAAACCATGACACCTGAATGTAGAGTATAGGAGCAGTAAATCAATATCAAAATATAAACCTAAAGAAATACAATTTAAATCTCATGATAATTATTATTATCACGATAACACTATAATTTTAATAAGTCAAGTATTAGATATAAAATACACTTTTTTCAGTTACCAAGGTACAAATACTAAGATATCAGGATGATGATAATAAATAAATAATATATTGAGAATACCAATTTACAATGCAAAGTCATTATTGTAATTATCATAATTATAATTAATATTATATTATCGATATTAAATATAATTAGACCATCTACAAAATATAAAAATTAATAATAAAGGAACTCTTATAAAAAATAAGAATAGTTAAAAAGAAACATTAAATAATAAATAGATACCTCCATCAAGAAACGCCGACAGGAAATAAATAATAAGAAACAAATGAATATATCAAAACAAATCATGAATATTGATAACTCGTCTCCAAGCTATGGCGAATTCCGTTGACACACTACAACGCACCTCTACCATGACTCATATAATATCGTCTTTGGAAGAATGGCGTCGATGTGGATCCAACAATCTCTATTCGACTATCAAAAGTGATGCCGGCAATCTTGGATACTCTCATACGTGAAGTGCAACAGTCGCAAATCTATCTAGAACTGAGAATGAAAATAGTTACTAATAATCCTGAACATTCATGACACCGATGGAGTGAATACTTATCATTTGTCTGGTGAATGATCCCGTTTTTCAAACTCCAATCACAGATACAAGGGTGTGATCCCGTCCTGTGCATAGAAATTGTCCTACGAAAAGAATAATGGAGCCAACGAAGAAGGGTAACCAATTAAGACTTCACACTCCCAGTATTAATCACAAGCAAAGGCGGGACAACAAAGACCCGATATCTAATTCTTGCTTCGGCAACGTTGTAGTCACAAAGTAGTAGGATGAGCTCATCAATAAATAACAATTAAAAGCAATGATGATACTTAATTTGGCCTTTAGGAAATTAAGGAGTTTTAGACGGCCGGGGTTAGCATGGGAGGGAGATAATAAAATATGATGACCTTTCAAAAGGTTATTCCAATTCAAAAAGACACCTCACTTCACAAAGGCCGGGCAATATAAACTGAATAAATTATAGTTGGCCAAGGATATCTACAAGACATCTGACCTCAGTATTCTCCCCAGAGCCTCGAAACAATCCAGACTGATCGCAAGAGATATTTGAGTAGTATTTTCAGAATTTCTAACTTATATCAGTCAAATATCATTTGGTTGATAAGAGAATGGTGATAGTACCTCAATGGATGAATAATAGGGAAGAGAAGATAAGTGTTCAATAGAATCTATTGGGGAAGACCAAACGACTAGATTAGGTGAGACTACTCACTTAGCCTTAATATTTAGTTGTCTTCAATCTAACATAAGAATGCTACATAAACCTTGTATGCCCAACCAATCTATGTATTATTAAGAATCATTGATATGCTTTATTCGTTGGAATACCCACAGTCCCCTATGATGTGTTGGAATCATTCCTTCTTCATCCAATCTGGAAATAGGCTCATTATATTGGAAATTGGTATTGGACTTAGGCGGATTGTGAGGTCCTTGTTTGATCAGAGGCCAAATGGTTTATCTTCTATAGATATGGATCTAATGATGATTAATCTGCATTTTATATTTGATTTCTTTTGCTAATATTGGACTCGCAGAATGTATTGAATTGCAAAGACCCTAATGAACATGTAGACATGAATACTTCTCAGATTTAGTTCTGAATAGACACAAGGAATTGTTTGATCATATTAAATGAAATGTGTAAATACAAAGGAAATACTTATGACTGCATATCGATTGTCTGAATTATGTTTGTAATCCTGCCAGGAGCGCTGAATCATAACTTAAAGTGGTTCGTCTAAAAACCTCACCCAGGTTCCGCCCCACAGGCCCAAAGCAAGGGTTGGGCAGTCTGCCCCACATGCCCCATGGGTTGGGCAGTTCTGCCCCACAGGCCCATGACAAGGGTTGGGCAGTCTGCCCCACAGGCCCCATGGGTTGGACAGTTCTGCCCCACAGGCCCATGACAAAGGTTGGGTAGTCTGCCCCACAAGCCCATTGCAAGGGCTGGGTCATGGAGGGGTGAGGGTCCCACCTTGGCATTCTGCCCCACAGGCCTGAGATACAGGTTGGGCATTGGAAGGTGGTAGACCACAGGCCCTTAAGGGTTCCCCTCTCCTGATGGGTTGAGTAACTTCTCTTATGTTTTGCAATCTGCATTGGTGATTATGTCTTATGTGGATTACTAGATATTAATGCTAACAGATGTGTTGTTGATATGTTGAATACAGGACTCAAATTTAGGATTATTGAATTTAGGAGAACATACTTTTGGAAAGAAGAAATTCTAAACCTAATCAACAAGCGAATCTTAGGACAAGACAAGTAAGGAACATTACACTACCGCAGCGGATGAATTGTTTCATTTGTAATTTCATTCCCCCCACTGTTTTAGTGGAAGTGTGGAAAATCTCTCATGGCTGGTTATCCGCCTAAGTTCTTTCAGTTTTGTAATCAGTACTCCACCATATGTTAGCACCTCGCCTTCTAAAGGATCTTGTGTGCACATTCTTGGTGTTGAGTTTAGTTCTTCTCTCTCAATTCTTCAAGCTGTAAGGGAGCCCAAGTCTTCTGGCTTGGAATGCCAAATTTATTCAAGGGAAACCAACCACCACTCCATCTGAAATGAGACAAAAGTGCTCCAAATAGGTCAGCTTGGCCAAGAAGCTTTGCAAGGGCGAGCCATGTGCTCCACACAAAGCTTCTATCAATGCCCTTACTGAGTATTGTTATGGATCATCTCCCCAATATCTAAAAAGAGACATGGCAAGAGCAAGTAGTATCCAGAGATACATATCTACATATATACATACTTTAGTGCACGCATACAAAAACAAAACACGTACACATACGTATGTGTGTTCCCACCTCCAAACATAATGTGAAATTCAAGCCTACCTGAGCACTAATAAGCAAAGATGCATGAGAAATCCTAACAAGCCTTTATATTGTGGACTGATGTATGACAATATTAAAACCATCATGGAAATACTGGATAGGCTCCATTGAACACCCAATGTCATCTTCTACTAGGACTCGGGCTCACAAATTCATGACTTGAATGAACTGCAGTTGCACTATATACATCCTACCTAAAATAAAATTATCCTTAAGGAATAACAGATCACCTAAAACAATTTAATCATAGTGTTTCAAGCAGCCTGCCTATACCTATTGTCTCCCTAAGGCACAAAAAGAATGACAAATCGAAAAATAAATAAAAATATTCCTATAAGGCTCCAACAAATTATACGAAGTACATCTGCAATGTATGCTCACTAATTATAGTGCAAACAATATTATATCAAAATAGGGGTAATTATGATGTCTACCGCACTTTGCGATTTTGCTGCTCCTTCTGCAGCTCAAAACTCTTTCAACCCTAATCCTTTCCCACTGAAGAAAGACAGAAAATTATCTCACATAGAGTACAACTATACACACACTCCTTCTCAACATGTTGGACACAATTAAAAAGAGGCGCTCTCTGCTTCAAAAGACCATGGGGCCTTGGGTGCAAACTTGTTGCAACGTGAGAAATCACACAATGCAGTCTTAGATTTGCAGTCAAGAACGGGCAAGATGAATGTTCACAGGGCTCTCCCCTCAAACTCCTTTGTTGCAAAAACAAGAATATCTAACACTTTCAACTGGGATACAGGGCTGCTAGCTTCTGAGAAAGCCACAATTTTGGCAAAGGCATGAAATATCTGGTGATTAAAATCTAGGCAGGCCCTTTACTTCAACCTTTTAGATCACATCCCTGAAGTTAGCATGGATGCATAAATTGTTCACCTTGAAGAATACCTACAAGATCATGCCCTCACTTGCAGATTTACGAGATTGTGGCCCAAGTTGTTGATCTGCATAATCCTGAAGTGATATAAAGAGGCCATGGAGAAAGAAATAAGCATTTACTACCCCTATGCCAGGGGTTCTTATTTTGGAACTTGATTATCTCTTGGATAAGGAGATTGTGTTAAAGGAAGGTCCTTGGGTATTCCAATGTGATTTCCTACGCATGAAACAATGCTATCCAAACTTTGATACACAAACAAGTTCTTTCACCTCAGCCTTCCTGTAGGTCTGTCTACCATACCTACATCTGTAGATATGGGAGATAGAAGGCCTAAGGGCTATTGGTAATGGGTTAGGAAAGTATCACTATATCTCAAATGTGACTACCGACCACACATGTTTTACTTACACATGTATATGTGTGGAGATGGATCTCTCCAAAGGACTTTTAGCTGAGATTTCTCTAAAGGTAAGCAATAGAAGATGGGGTCAACATGTTGACTTCAAAAGAGTTGCTTTTAGGTGTAGAAAATGTTACTCTATGGAGCATCACACCTCTTCATGCCACAACAAGTTTATCAACATACAAGGAAACCAATCATTGCGAGTATCAATTGGTGGCTTGGAGCCGAGTCTCATCACTATGTTATTTCCCTTGGTGTTCAGACTAAAAGAAATTCCCCCCAGGACCCAGATTGTGTTCCTTCATCTGAAGCTTTTCCTTCTCCAATTGTGTATAATTTCTCAAGCACCACTATTGTTAGGATTCCATTTGAGAAAGATGTTTCAACCATGCACAAAACTAGAATAGACATTGAGACTCCAACATGCTCAATAGTAAAGACAAACTTTGACAAGGTGGAAACAAGTGATGAAGTTGCAAGCCCAAGATGCAAAGTGATGAAAAACAATTTCCTCAAGCCCAAATCGCCAATTTTGTCTGGTCATGATTGGACTGAGGTAAAAAAGAAGAATATATCTTGTCAGAGAAATAATAAGCATCAGATGGCATTGAGATCATCGCAAAATAGTGATTATGAAAAGAATTAGTAAGAAATTGTATTTTTGTTGCACCCCTACTAATAGGACCAATGTCTATTTTTTGTTCAATTTTTTTATGGGAGTGGTAGTCGGGAATGGACTGCAAGTCCACATTTACAAATCAAAAAAAAGGTACAAACCGGAAAAAAAAAGACATTGAACAGAGAAAAGAATGAGCGATGTACTACAAGGTAAAAGGAATGGAATATATATACATAATACAAAAGAAGAGGTGATTAGGTAGGGTCATGACTCCTTCATATGTTGGTTGATTACAGATCAGATTTATTACATGTCTTCCTCTATTGCAAAGGCTTCATCCTTGAAAAACATGAAAGACTAAGTTACCAGTTCATAACCTACCAGCACAAGATACAGGTCCAATCTGGCTCAGGTCCGAGGTCTAGGTCCGGTCCAGCCTGGGTCCGCCCCACAGCCTGTGGGTCTGGCCTTGACAGACCCGAGGAGAACCCGGCTGAAACCCAGACAAAAAACTCACCCAGCCGCGGAAATGTCACAAGTTTTGCACTTTTTTTATTTATTTTTTTACTTTTTCTTTGATATTGCAACAGACCCATGGAATTATTTTTATTTTTTTCATTCTGTTTTGCCCAAAATGCAATTCTTTAACAATGGATCGCAGCTCCACCAGCACTGAAGATTGAGACCTTCCTAATGCCCTCTTGCTTCCCCCATAGCTCTCGCCTCTCCTAATGAGACCCAATCGAAGTCGCCTATGTATCTGTCACTTCCACTCAACAACTGGAGGTAAACTATGACCTTGCTACCTCCTCATTTGCCATCCCCAATCAACCAAATAATATTTTCTGGCGATATGGACCCAAAGCCCGCCCTGCTCGATCGATATTAATCGAGCTGAAGGTGTAGCAGACAGCCCTATCAATACAAAATTTTAATATTTTATATTTGATACAATTACAATTAAATATTAATATTTTTACTTCAATATGATCTCTATTATTTAATATGATATGGAGATAATATTTATATATTATATTATTAATTTAAACATTTATATTTTTATATATTATAATAGTTATTAATAATTTAAAGAACGAATTAAAACAAGCTTGGTCATAATAGGAATAATATGAATATTAATTAAAGATATTAATAATTACTGTTAATTAGTTTTAAGTATATTAAAACAAATATGAATATTAATAAAAGTTATAATCATAATTATATTAATATTAATACATATTATATTGATTTATTATTTTTATATTTCGATCATATAAATATATTTTTTAATTTTAATTTATATTTATATTATATTAGTGGATATTAGATCTATTTTTATTACATTATATTTATTTATTATTTATTAAAAAAAGTCTTATATACTGTTATACATAATTTTTATATGTTTTTGTATGACGAACCCAACCCCAAAAAACTTTTGTCCAAACCGTCAAATCCGAACCAGTAACTTAGATGAAAGAGATAGGCAATAAAATCCCATAATGTCTTCAATGTAAAGACGCATCAAAACATGATTGTAGAAGACTAAATAGCCTCTAGATAGAGAAAAATGCCTAGTGAACCAAGTACTTACAACATATTTGGTGTAATGGAAAGATCTACCTTTACCATTTAGAGTGATTATAGACCAATCTATTCAAAAAGGACAGAATCCTAATAAGCCCAACAATCTTACAAAAGAATAGAAATAAGAGTCAAACATCAGAGTGATCTCCATGAGAAAGAGAATAAAGGATATTCGATCTATGGTTAGTGTGGGTATTCCACTACATAATTCACCAAAACAAATTCTATTCATCTTAATGTAAAGTGCTAGTATAAGTTGTTCCATGTGCAGAAATATAGAACAGTCCCTGTATTTGAAGTCTATAGTTGATATGAGCAATTAACCATAGATCAAAAACTTGCAAGTACAGAAAAACTCCTGGGCAAGTAACTCCCCTAAAAACTTGACGACAAGTTTTTGGCTAATTCTTGATGAGTTACTCACCCAATCGATTTTTCAAGCAAGTTACTCACCCATGGGTTTTACTCACAAGTACTTGAAAGTCAATGAGTTTTTGATCTATGGTTCATTACACTTAGCTCTAGACTACTCACCAGAACTAGCAATTTTGTGTGAAAATCTTACCCACAGTAGCATAATGACGATCATTTTTCACATTTTCTTCTTTCAATTCTCACTCCTTTGACACATTGACAAAAAATTGTCAAAAACTCATGAATCATAAGGTCTGTGTGGTTCTGAAGGCCTTAACCTGGGTTTGGTGGCAGAGGCTTGACCCCCCAACCCTGCCCTATATCATGACAAGGAAACCACAAAGGGCACTGCCCCGTAGACCCCAGGAGGGGCGCTACTGCCCCCAAACCTCTATTCTAGTCTAAAAAAAGAAAAAGAAAAAAATGTTTTGGGCCCATGTTTTTCATGAGTAAAACTTGTAAACATAACCAATACAAATTTGACCTATGATGTGCATTAAATTCAATTTTTTATCTATAAATGAAGAAAAAACTACTTATGACTTCTGTAAATTCAGTTGTATGTACATTCTATAAGATTGTTTTACAAATTTATATGTTATTTAATGTTCAGAAATTATGCCAAGTTTTTTCGAGACCTGAGTCTGAGTCAAATTTTAGGCCTACCAAGTTTTTGCCGAGTCTGAGTTTTTGACCTCTGCAATGAATAATGAAAAGCAACATGTACCAACAAGCAAAGAACATAAACAGCAACAAAAATGAAAAGGGAACAGCACTGTGATCTGGAGGAACTAAACGAATGGGGAAATACTCAAGAAGAACGAAGGGTCTCCTCCTCAGGCCACAATTTCATGAGCTGTGACAGTGGTTTTCTACCTTCAAATAGGCCTTCATGGACTTGTCTTGCACAAAACAACAATGTCGAGGTACCATACAAGCTCTACAATGCTCTCACACTTCCCAAGATCCTGTTACAACTTTCTAAGACTCATAAGCTAAGCCCTTAAAACAACATATGCCTTTACAACCAACTTGCTTTCACAACACTAAGGAATCCCCTCATTACAACGACCCCTCTTGATAAGTTTAACATGAAGAATCAAAGAGTAAGACCACATATCCTTTTAACTTAAAATGAAACTTTCAACACACCCCAGATCCTCCAAACCTCACAAACTCTACTTCTGACATTTTCTACGATGTGTTTGGCCACAAATGGAACCATTCTGCACATCCAATTCTACCAAAGACATGTTCAGCCATAGTTGAACTAGTGGCACACGCTCAAATGTGTTACAAAAGTCAGATTTCTGTTAGGTTTCCGTCTGATTGCTTCTGCATACTCAAGTCTTTCAGTGCATTTTCTCCTCTATTTTTTCTGACAGTCATCTTCTAAAATACAGTTTAGGTGTTCATTTGCAAGAATGAGCCTTTAAGATTGTTTAGCATATTAAGGGTTAGCTTCAATTCGAACATTTAGGTGACCAAGTTAGCTACTTTAACTGATCCAAATTCAGACTGGTATTTGTGATATTACCCATGGAAAAAAGAATAAAAGATACGAGAGATAAATATCCTTGCAAAATAAAGGATAAGTTTACATGGCATCAAGATAGAATTAGTTTTAGTTTAATAAATTGCATGGTTTAAAAATAAGGTTGATTTATTTTGGGAAATATATCATGTCCCCTTCAATAATGTAAAATTAATAAAGACCCTTAGCCTATTTTCCTCTATTTTTCCTGTAGGCTAATGGGGTGGTAAAAAAGAAAATAATTAAATTTAAGTTGTCAAAAAGTAACTTTACATTATATCCTAAAAAGACAACTTATATTTAATTATTTAAAAAGGTTATAAATGAGTTATAAAGTTTTGCTAGGCCCAAGGTCCTGAAAATGAGTTTTTAAAAGGACACTTCTATATTTTATAACTTTGAGGGATAAATAAAATAAAAGAATATAATATTATATTATTTTCCCTTGAAAAGGTTATATAAGGAGGATTGTTTTAGAAAAAAGGTCTTCTTACTCATTTATGAATTTCTTCTTTGAAGAATGAACATGAAATCTTTTTACTAAGCCTAAAGACGAAAACCCTTTGGCAAGAGGGTTTAAGAGACGAAAATCCTCCTAGCCATTAGAGTAATTCCTCACGAGGATTGCCATTGTGCTACAATTGATGAAGATTTATAGTATCTTGTTGCTTGATTTTGGTGTGAAGTTTCAAAACAAATAGATTGATTGTTTTAAGAGTTTATTTATTGTTGAGTGAGTTTTTGTATGCAAGTAATATTTATTATTGTTGATGGGGTTTTTGTTGATGTTGGTTGTACAAGTTCCTAGTCATATCATATTTTAGCATTGTTGCAAACTTATTCTAAGAGTGGCAGTATGATTTGTTTGAGCTGCTGAATAAGACAAAAAATTAAAGTTTAGTGGGAGCTGACTCAATATACCACTTTTTCCTTTGGGTATTCATTTGTACAACTTATTTTTCCTTGTCATACAATTTTTGAAGGATAAGATCATTCTTGTCGAACCATTTTGAGTCAAAACACAATCAACTAATGAGGTTCTAAGGGTCCATTCAAATTGGAGCATGTTCATTATAGTATTTATCAAAAATTGATGCATTAAGCTAGCCATGGAACTCAAACAACAATCCATACAATTTTCCATTTGCTAGCCGCTAAGTTTCTACGTCTAACCACTACCTCTTTTGAGGATATTTGGAGGTTGTACAATTCTGAAAAGGTTGTACCACTTAAAAAAAGCAGTATAAATTTGTTAATGACAATTTATCGTTCTTTCAATTCTAGGTTTCAAATTTTGGCTATTCTGAGTGTTTCCAAGTGATTGTATCACGATCTTTTTAGGGTTTTAACTCATCATTCAATGGTATCTATTTACTTTCCATTTTCTATGAAATTTTTTAGTTATTTTGATTTTGTAGAATAATCATTTGAAGCACAATTTACCTTCATGAATCCAATATTGTAATCTCTAGATGGTTTACCTCCAATAGTTTTGATTATTATTGAAAAAATATCCTAGATGATTTGTCATTAGATCCAAGTCATAATTGAAAATGGATCCTACATAGTTTATCGTCGGATCCATTTTATATTGTACATCTTTATCTACCAATTTTGTATTAATTCAATATCAAATGATATAGTCTATCATTTTGGCATTAACACATTTCCACTAGTTATCTATCAATTTGGCATGATCAAAATTTACATATCATTGTCTATCATTTTTGGCATTGTTAGGTTTTGTCAATTTGATGTCTATAATTTGGTCGGCTGCTACCAATAAATTACTTGTCATGTTTATTGTTCGCATTCTAGTCTCTATATGCTCTCACCTTGCGCACATTGGAAACTTGGCGATCAAAACGAGCTAGGATTTGAGTTGAGTGTTAAACTTTGGTGGATTTGAGCTAATCATCCTAACAAGGAAATTATAAAATAGAATAAATAAAGCCATGCAAAGGCTTTAGATTGATTTCATATACGATTTTTTCGAGTGTTTTAAGATGAAGTAAAGATTAGTTACTTTTTGGGAGGATTCACTTATTCATAAATAGTCAAGAAGAATTGTAATGGGAGATTATGGATAATTGATTTACGAAATTCGTTGTGCAATCTAATTGAACTAGAACTTCTACACAAAAGATTCTTTTGTCATAGAAATTGGACTTGGCTCACCTGAAAGTAAGAGCTTCAGCTGTTATGATATTGGTCATAATCAAAACAAGTTTATAAAAATGCTTCTTCTCCTAAAAAAAAAATCTAATTCTGAACTCTAAACAAATAAAATTTAAGTTTAGAGACTTCAAGCTTCCACAATCCATAAACTTAAAGAAACACTTCCAAAAAAATTGTGATGCAAGAGAATTATAGAATCGACATCTCAAATCACATTTTGTGGTCTATCATTAGGATGAACAATAAGATTACAAACAAAGAATCCTTGAATAGATTACTCTAATTACAATATTAGCAAGAGATCGATACCTATTATCCAATAATTAATGCTCACCAACATTATTAAATAATTACCAATGTCATTTATAGTCTGTGCCAAATGGCCCGATCAGACACATGGGCATTCTCATGGGAGAGCGGTGACAGAAGCCAAGTATCTACAGGGCCGTCAACCCAACTAACCCATACGTGTGCAATCATTCCCAGGGAGGATAAGCCTAACAAAGGATACAAGAAGATATGCCTGCCCACACGAGACATATCTACCACAATAGATCTGCACATTTATGGAATGTAATTGCGGTTGGTGAAGGAAACATTTGAAAAAGCATTGAATACCGGAATGTGTGGATTTGACATGAAAAGGCTACGAAGAGGAGTGAGCAGCTGTCACCCTACGGATGATCGCCTCCATTTGGTGAGGAGAGTACAATCCCCCATGAGAGACTTAATTCCACCCTCAAGGAACCGTATAGGAGCAGCTAATAGTGGAGATCATTGTAGGAAGTATTAAAGAGGCTAGTTGGCACCTCGGAGATCACAATGTCTAGGAGCTATTTTAACAGAGGACTTCATTCTCTCCAACATAGTAATAGAGACCCCGATAA
Source organism: Sequoiadendron giganteum (assembly GCA_007115665.2). Lineage (NCBI taxonomy): Eukaryota > Viridiplantae > Streptophyta > Pinopsida > Cupressales > Cupressaceae > Sequoiadendron > Sequoiadendron giganteum. The sequence goes on from CM021108.1 coordinate 484,863,925, forward strand.
AGCTCAAGAGCGCGAAGAAGGAAGCGACCTTCACTGGCTTCATTATAGACCAAAGACTAAAGAATATATGTCTTAATAAAGATATCATTTGTCTGGAGGCAATAAGAATGGTAATCGGGAAGAAGTTTTGTTTCTCAGGCAACAAGACAAGAGCGAACTCATACATTTCTTCGCGCTTCCTAGCGTCACTACTAGACTTAAACGTCCCCAAGCTCAGGTGCCTAGTGTTGCTGCGGATGGTGTTCAAAGCGGCGGTTCTGGTGAATGATGTCGATGTAGCGGCGGTGGCACAGATGGGAGTGGAGATTCCGCTTCCAGACGATATTGACAAGATGTTTTTGCAAGGTGTGGAGGTAGTTTGGCATCCCTTCATCATGGACATGGGCCGAGAAAGCCTAGAACGCCATACGCGTTGGGCAACAAACGGCTATAATTATCTATGTAAAAGGCTGGACCTAGAGGAAGTGGTGGGGATTTAGCGATGTAGGGAGTTTGCGGACCTAGTGGAGAGCACCAATTTCTACGACAAAGAAGACTGGTGGCTAGGATGGGTGGAAGGTTGGTATTTTGTTGGGGCTATGAAATTGTCACTTGCTCCAAAGGGGTAGATAAGCGTCGCAACCTGATGGAAAGTTTTTTTGGATGGTTTTTTGAAATCGTAAAGGCATGTAAATTGCAAGACTGGTTCTGCCCAGAATCATGGTGGGCCAAACAATGTAATTATATTTTTCAATCTAATATATGCGGCTCTGCTGCATTTTACTGATCAAAAAAAAATTACTATGTCATTTAATTATTTACCTTTATGTGTCCTTAGCATATGAGTAATAGGTTTTCTTGATTGCTTAGTTCTAGGCCATAATCCTGTTGAGATTGTTGGAATTCTTCCCAATCTCTATAGCCTCTCTTAAATTACTTTTCATTAACTGTTCCTCCTATAAAAGGAGTTCTTGCTTCTACACAAATACACCAATTGAGCATGCTTTGCAAGTGCTGATTTTTTTATGTAATCATGGATTATTTCTAATATGCTCTTTATATCGTTGTTGAATGATCTCCCCATTCCCCAAGGCAAGAGTTGCCACAACCAGTCCATATGATAGACACCACAATATGCATCACATTGTGTTGATTTAAAGATAGCATCGGTCAAATATAAATGATGATTGCATTTATGCATCATCATCATTTATATTTAATCGAACTACTCTTAAAATATAAACATCTACAAATAAGTTATTCGAATTTCAGATGATGATAGAAATTCAAGGATAAATAAATCAAACTTTATATCATTGATTGTTGCTTGTTAAAGCATGATGATTGGTAAAGTATTAACTAACGAATTTACCAAGGAAGCTCGCGCACTCAAGGGATGCGTCCTCTCATGAGACGCATCTCCTTAGAGCGTGTCTTCTCCCATGATATAAATGGGAAATCATTTCTATCTTGCAAATATTGAAATTAATAGATGTTCTGCAATCAGCACATTCAAAATACATGAATTAAAATCTGACTTAGAATTCTTACACAAAATTTCTGACTTAGAATTTCCATAGGTCTTTTAAGATCCAAATTTGATAAGATTTTATTACAATTACATGGTATCAGAGCCAAGTTGAGTGAATCAAAATCAAATCTAGATATCAGATTACTTAGGAAAAATTTGCATTTTTGAGAAATCGAATTTAGATCACATTCTTCATAATGTCAAGTGTGATCAGATTTGAAGATCGCCTTGAAGGAGCAAACAACTTTCACATCATGGAAATTCAGAATCATGATGATTCTTAAAGAAAATAAGTTAGACTCATTTGTGAGAGAAAACAAGAGGGAACCTGAGGATGATCCAAAGAAAACTCAATGGATTGAGAACAATGAAAAGGCCATGAAAATCTTAGTAAATGCAGTTAGGGATCATATAGTACCCATTCTAGCAAAACATGAAACTGCATATCTAATGTTCAAATCCCTTGAGAGCACCTATGAAATAAACAACACCAGTAGAACTCTTGCATTAAAGATGCAAATCAACAATGTCCAAATAAACAAAGGAGAAACCATTAATACATGCTTCATGAGGATCATTGAACTAAGGGATCAATTATCTACAATTGGATATCAAATTGATAGCAAAGAGTTAACTCTAATTGCACTAGGAGGCCTACCAAACTCATGGGAGTCATTTGCTCAAGGAATAAGTGCGAGATCTAAACTCCCCAAGTTTGATAGGCTAAGAACAGACTGCCTACAAGAGGAAACAAGATTCTCAACAAAAGAAAACAAACAAAAGAACATAGATGAAGACATTCATGTGCTCAACGCAACATCTAATAAAAGGAGTAAGAAAAACTCTTACGGGAAAGGATCATTTAAGAGAAAGAGAAATTCCTATGGAAAAGGATCATCCAAGAAGAGGCAAGACATCTCTCAAGTACAACGTTTTAGATGTGATCAATATGGCCACTATGCAATGAAGTGCCTTGATAGATCAAAACAACAAGCATCCTTTGCTAAAGTAGGAAAGTCAAATTCAAACCATGAATTTGAGAAATTTGTATTCTATTCAGCCTCATCAAGTCAAGTATCTAACAATACCAACAACTGGGTAATTGATAGTGGTTCTTCAAGGCACATCACAGGGTTCAGAGAACACTTAGACACTATGACTGAAGAGACTGATGAAGAGGTTACCATTGGGGATGATTTTGCACACCTTGTAAAGGGGGTTGGAACTTGCTCCATCAAATTGAAATCTGGTCTCTCCCTTCAACTCACTGGAGTTTTATTTGTACCTGGAATAAAGAGGAACCTAATATCCATCTCTGCTCTTGAAGGCAATGGATATAGGGTTACCTTTATGGATGGGAAAGTTCTAGCATGGCTTAAGAACTCAACTATAAAGAAAGCCCAAACCATAGGTATAAGACAAGGTTATCTTTATAAACTATGCACTGAAGTCAAGCAAGCCCTTACCCTTGATACTTCTGTTTCAAATGAAATTTGGCATAGAAGATTAGGACACCTTCATTTCCATGCCCTACCTTCTGTAGAAAAACTTGTAACAGGATTACCTAAGTTAAAACCAACTCATGAAGGAACTTGCAAAGGTTGTGCCCTAGGAAAGAATACAAAGGGATTCTTTCACAATAGCTTGAGTAAAACCCAAAATGTATTAGAACTGGTTCACTCTGATTTATGTGGACCCATGTCTATACTCTCCAAGTCAGGCTTCCTATACTATGTCATATTTATAGATGACTTCCCTAGGAAGACCTGGATTTATTTTCTTAACTGTAAAGAGTCAATAGAAATCCTTAAAAGGTTCAAGCAATTCAAAGCTCTTACTGAAAACTTCTCTGGGAAGAAAATTAAAATCTTAAGGACAGACAATGGGAAAGAATACACCTCTAAAATCTTTAAGGAATTTTGCATGAATGCTGGGATTAAGAGGGAGTTTACAGTAGCATACAACCCTCAACAAAATGGGGTTGCTGAAAGGAAAAATAGAACCATTGTAGAAGCTGCAAAAGCAATGTTGCTTGCCCAGAACATTGAAACCTCATTCTGGGCAGAAGCCTCTAGAACTGATGTCTACATCCAAAATAGATGTCCACATTCTCATCTAGATAACAAAACTCCTGGAGAAGCATTTACTGGCCTAAAACCTAATATTAGTCACTTTAGGATTTTTGGTTGCCCTGTCTATATTCATGTGCCCAAAGAGAAGAGATTCAAACTAGAACCTTCCGGAAAGAAAGGGGTATTTGTGGGATACAGTGAAACCTCCAAAGCCTACAGGATATTCATACCCGGGCAGAAACAAATTGAATTGAGCAGAGATGTCATCTTTGAAGAAGACATTGCATTCAAAAGGGCAAGAATTTCAAATGAGATAGAAACTTATTCACCTAGAGTCTTAGAAGACGATCCTACCCCTAAGATTCAGAGGGAGTATCCGGAGGAAATACCAAATGAACTTCTATCTACTTCAGATGAGAATACAAATGACAATGGTAAGAAGAGGCCACTTTGGGCTAGAAAGATGATCAAAGAAGCTGAGAATCATGCAGCACCCAAAGGAACATTTAGGGAGAGTAAGAGACCCAAACGGTTCTCAAGCTATGTTGCTCTAATGAATGACATCATAAATTCAGAACCCACCAGTGTTCCAGAAGCCTTCAGACATCAAGTATGGAAGGACGCTATGACGGAAGAGTATCAATCCATTCTAAAAATGATGTATGGGATATAGTGCCTAGACCAAAAGAGAAATTTGTTGTCTCTTCAAAATGGCTCTTCAAAATCAAACATGTTGTTGATGGCAGTATAGAAAAACATAAGGCACATTTTGTGGCCAAAGGTTTTTCACAAAGGAAGGCATTGATTATGAAGAAACATTTGCACCTGTTGCCCATTACACGTTTGTGAGAGCAGTGATAGCCATTGCAGTAGCTAAAGGCTGGAAGATTCATCAGATGGATGTGAAAACTGCCTTCCTAAATGGGACCATTGAAGAGGAAGTCTATCTAAAACAGCCTGAAGGTTTTGAGATACATAAAACTGACTCACATGTATGCACACTAAAGAAAGCATTCTATGGACTTAAACAGGCTCCCAAGGCCTAGTATGAAAGAATTGACAGCTACCTCTTGGGATTAGGATTTTCCAAGAATGATGCAGACCCAAATCTTTACTTTAAGGTAATTAAAGGTGATATGTTAATTATTATTTTATATGTTGATGACCTGCTAATAACAGGAGAAGATCACCTCATTGCTCAAGGAAAGAAGGATCTAACTTCAGAATTTGACATGAAAGACTTGGGCATTTTACACTACTTCCTAGGTTTGGAAGTCTGGCAAAAATCAGATAGCATCATATTAAATCAAGGAAAGTATACTATTGATATACTTCCTAGGTTTGGAAGTCTGGCAAAAATCAGATAGCATCATATTAAATCAAGGAAAGTATACTATTGATATTCTAAAGAGATTTGGAATGTTGGATTGTAGACCCATGTCTACACCTATGGAAACCAACCTTCACAAACTGAAAGAAGCAGCAGCAGAATCTAAGTGTGTAGATTCAACCCTATATAGACAAATGATTGGATCATTGATGTACCTGGTTAACACCAGACCTGATATTTGCTATGTAATGAATGCTCTTAGCCAGTTCATGTGTGAGCCAAAGGAAATTCACCTTATGGTTGTGAAACATATATTGAGATATCTTCAAGGCACTATTGGATATGGTCTTCTTTACAGAAATGACCAATTAGATCTACATGGATACTCTGATTCAAATTGGGCTGGAAGTGTAACCGATCGGAAAAGCACATCAGGATGTTGCTTCAGTTTAGGATCGGCTATGATCTCTTGGATCTACAGAAAACAATCTTTAGTAGCACAAAGCTTGACAGAAGCTGAATACATTGCAGCCTCTATGGGGGCAAGAGAAGCAGTTTGGCTCCAAAAATTGCTTGTGGGACTCTTTGGTGAACCCTTGAATCCTACTATCATTCATTGTGATAATCAGAGTTGCATTAAGCTCTCTATAAATCCAGTATTCCATGATAGATCTAAGCATATTGAGATCCCCTACCATTATGTAAGAGATATGGTAGAAAGGAATGTAATCCAATTGGAGTATATTAGTACAAATGATCAAACTACAGACATTCTCACCAAACCTCTCTCCAGAGTCAAGGTTGAACACTTCAGGAAGAAACTTGGTATGGTTGAAATGTAATTTGATATTATGTTTGAAATTCAAATTGTTTAGAAATTGTACTAATATATTTAAAGATGTTTAATGTGTAAACTCTTTTGTCATGTATGTAACTCCATGACCTTATGGGCTCGCTCCCCCTGTGTACATTATTGAAAGGTGACAATCTTTCTAATAATGAACACTTGTATGTGACATTGTAAAGTCACGACTCTACAATGATGAGTTGAACTATCATGATAGATATCATGTGACTTGATATTTGTGGACATGTCATGATAGTATCTCTTGGACACTTCGATGGATATCATGGGACTTGATGTCATTTGAAGATCATTGTGATCCTTACGAGATGATCATGGTGGATAATTATATATCCGTGGATGCCATGAATTATTATGGTAGACATCATGTGAGTTGATGTCAGTGCACATACCATAATGAAGATGTGTTATGAAGAATGTCATGTGACTTGACAATATTGAGAAAACATATCATATCTTCGATATCACGTGTGAAGGTGATATCTCCACTTATTTGTTTTGAAATATCTTCCCTAGCTAAGAGGGAGTGTTGATTTAAAGATAGCATCGGTTAGATATAAATGATGATTGCATTTATGCATCATCATCATTTATATTTAATCGAACTGCTCTTAAAATATAAACATCTACAAATAAGTTATTCGAATTTCAGATGATGATAGAAATTCAAGGATAAATAAATCGGCAATCATCATTTATATTTAATCGAACTGCTCTTAAAATATAAACATCTACAAATAAGTTATTCGAATTTCAGATGATGATAGAAATTCAAGGATAAATAAATCGAACTTTATATCATTGATTGCTGCTTGTTAAGGCATGATGATTGGTAAAGTATTAACTAACGAATTTACCAAGGAAGCCCGCGCGCTCAAGGGACACATCCTCTCATGAGACGCGTCTCCTTAGAGCGTGTCTTCTCCCATGATATAAATGGGAAATTATTTCTATCTTGCAAATATTGAAATTAATAAATGTTCTGCAATCAGCACATTTGAAATACATGAATTAAAATCTGACTTAGAATTCTTACACAGAATTTCAGACTTAGAATTTCCATAGGTCTTTTAGGATCCAAATTTGATAAGATTTTATTACAATTACACATTGTTTGTTGCATATTAACCAAAAAGTTCAAAATCTAGCAACCACCATTACAATCCCTACAAATTCATTTTAATTTGTCTATAGTATTCATCCATATGAAAACATAATATTTTATTAAAAACCCTAAAAAAATTGTTGTTTCATGATCTAGGAATTCTAGTCAAGTTTTAGAAAGTATATTGTCTCAACAAAGGTATGTCGATACCAATATCAATAACAAGCCTAACAGATATTGATAGATATATGTCGATAAAGCGAGACATGTCATTGTTTGACCCCAATATTTGCATGGTTCCAGTCTTATTCCTTGTGTATAGGTAAAGCGGAGAAAGCCTTCAAGTTCAAAGGTAACCGGTAATAAATTAAGTGGTAGCATACACAAGCAAGGAAGATCAAGCTAAGGAGGAGAAGTGTTGAAGATAGGTTATAAACTTATACATTAGACTTTTGTATATAATTTATATTTTAGACATATGTAACATTTTTTTAACTAATTTAATTTTTTTATTCAAATAACAATATTATATTTTAGGCTTTTGTAACACTATAGTTATAATAATATATAGTTTTATAAAATTAATTATAATTTATATTTTTCCATGAATTAATATTACTAAAGCATTACAATTTATATTTCAGGTTGTAATTATTGGTTTTAAATTTTTCATGAAATTTTATTTTAATTTTTTTATAATATTAAATGTTTTAAATAAATTCAAATATTTAATATTATTATATAATAATGTAATATAATAATATTCTACTAAGTGTTTTAACAACATCATAAAATTAAATTAAAAAATAGATTTATATTCTTTAAACTTAAATCAAAAGTTTATATTTTTGAATTTTATCATTAACAAATTTGATTCAATTTTTTTCCTTGCCGAACTTGAACCTGAACCTAGCAACTTATTACAAAATTATTTTGAGGAATTAAATTGATTTTACCTTGTCTTCACAAAATTCATCAACTTTCAAAAAAATGCCTTCATTAAATTTCATTTATTTCAATTTTTTAATGTGATCATAGAAACAAATCTAATGAAGCAGCAAATGTTACAATCCATTTGCTCAAAGCTACTAAAGAAATAAAGAAAAGACAAATATTATATTAATGTCCACAAATAAACAATAATAGATCAAAGGGACTAGAACGCATAATAGGTACAATAGCGAAGGACTAGGGTGAAAGAGGCCTTAGACACAAAGCAAATACAATTAAGCAAGAAAAAGCAAAAAAAAATGGACACATGGGGATTAACTTATAAAGAACAATCCCCAAAGTACTACAAATACTTCATCCTAACAAGGAAATTATAAAATAGAATAAATAAAGCCATGCAAAGGCTTTAGATTGATTTCATATAAGATTTTTTCGAGGACAAGGACGGGGGGACGACAAGGGACGTGTTTCCAAGACGTTTCCTAGGGGGCAATTTTTAGGGGGTGGTAGGGGACGGCAACATACAAAATACATATATATATATATATATGATTTTTTCAAAATTTATTAATATATTATAGAGAGAGAGAGAGGGAAAGAGAGATAGATATGTCAATAAATTAATAATTGATAACAACAATATCAATATGTAAATAAATCGCAAGAGTAGTACTATAACAGCATAAGAAATGTCATTAAAGCATTATAAAATTTATCACAGCAGTATCAAACATCAATAGAACCATGGTCTATCAATATCCAAATGTCTCAAACATGTATCTAGAAGACTCAAAGTTCAAACATGAAAATCAAAATTTAATAAAATCTCTTATCACAATACTGTTCATCTTTCTTGCTAATGGAAACTTTAAATTTTTGTAGTTGCCAAAGGTTCGATTCAAGATTGTGAACAAATTCACCTGAGGCAGCCGCATCCGTGAGAATGAGCATAAAATAAAAATGTTAATATTATGTTTGCTTTGGACTTTAAGGAAAAATTTTAACATTGAGAGAGATGGTGGGCCCCGCGCGATTAAGAAAGGAGGAATAAAAATTTAAAAAAATGATTTTTTTATTGTTTTTTAACCCCAGGAACCTCCCAGCCCAGGGGGGACAGCTAGCCATCCTTGGTACAATGGGGGACGTTTCCAATGTCCCCCATCTGTACCGGGGACGGGGAACCGTCCCCAAATGGTTGGGGACGTTTCCTAGCATTTCCTACTGATTGGGTTGTTTCGGGGACGGCAGGGGGACGTCCCCTTTGCGTCCCCTCGTCCCGGGGACGGCAAGGGACGGGGACAGTGGGTTTTGGGGCAGGGGACGCGTCCCCATGTAACCCTGAGTACTTGTGCGAGGGAAGAACCCACAAAGCAGTGGAAGTGAATGAAGACAACCTAGACAAGGAACCAAAACCTCAAGTGTCAGTATTATGGAAGGTGTTGGAGAAGCCAACAACAACATCATTGATCATTGTAGGAGTACCAATGCAGAGTTTAAGAATGCTTGATATTAGACATTGTTGAGCTAAGAAATTCTTTGCCATGTAATTTGAGGCAGAAGAAGGATATATAATTTTGATTGCAATCCAATCCGGTTACAAGTCTCGTTTCCACCTTAGCAATACATGGCCTCCAAATAGATACAAAAGACTAACAAGCAAGGTTCTTACAGAATATTTGGTGCAATTGGAAGATCATCCTTCACTATTTACAATGATCACAGACCAATCAATTCATACCAGGCCAAATTGTAACAAGCCCAACATATCTCACAAAAAGAACAAATATAAGAATCAAACACAAGATTGATTCCATGTAGAAAAGAATAAAGGAACAAAGGATATTAAAGATAACATCCACACAATAAAAAATAAGTTTGCATTATCCAAATATTAAATTGATCTAGTTAGTTGCATTTGAAACAATCAGCTAACTAAGCTTGGTCAAAATAGGCTTCTAGCTATTACCCAGCTATCACATTTAACCAATCTCTAACTGAAAAAATGTTGGCCAAATAGACTAGCATAAATGATTGAAGCACTGGATGAGTTTTCATGATTTGATATTTATGGGCTTGGACATTGTAAATTCATATATTCAATGCCAAAATCACTTCCAACCTCTGAAATAATGAAAAAAATAAAATACAAGAAAAAAATTTGAAAATGTGAAAAAAAAATATCAAATCTAAGGAAAAAAATTGTGATTGCAAACTAAGAACCAACTCCCGTGAACTTCAAAGTGGAACTGGTTGATTGTAATGTCCCTTCCTAGCCTCTAAGCAGTGCACACGACCTTTAGCCTATTCCAGAGTTCTTAGAGGCAAAATGGTTCTGGTAAGGGAACTCAATTCTGGTTCTTGGTGATAGGTTTTCAATATTTCAAAGTACTTTCTATTTGTAGTAGGGGTTTGGTACTAAGCTTCAGTCTTCAGTGAATACTCAAAGCATATCAGTATCTTTCTAGCTTGAGTCTTTGGTACTACTTACTAGTTTTAGTACTTTCTAAAAATAGTAAGTTTATTTTGGGTGAACTGGACCTAGTCAGGTTCTCTCAACAACATATTCTCAGTTGAGGCATCAGTCTGCTAAGGTTGAAATATTTTAATATTTGATTTTCCCTTCGAAAATTGAATTGATAACTTAAAGTTGAGGGAAAAGGGGACATAAAAAGGTACCATGGTGCCTAAGGTAATAACTTGAAGTTGTTTTTAAAGCAACAGAAACATTTTAGAATGTTGAATATGAGATGGACACCTAGACTATAGTTGCATTCAAAATTTAAATAAAATCAAAGGCAAAGCTAAAGGGCGTGGGTTTTAAAGAGGTTTTAGGGTTGCTTCATGTTTGGTCGCCTTAATTTGCTGTTGAAGCTTTTAAAAGTTCATTTGAAGGCCTCATTTGTTATGGATGAATTTGGTTGCATAAGGAGATGCTATTGGTTTCTCGCCAGGAGGTCTGAAAGTGAGTGTTGAGGACGAAAACCCTTGACATCTTGAACTAGTTTCGGTAGTGCAAGACCTGCCCTAGCCGGTGGAGGAGTGGTTTCACCTAGAAATCACATCGAAGCTTCAAGTTGCAGATTTCAATCATTAGAAATGAAGATATTTCAGCATTTTTTATGAGTTTCAGTTTGGGTTTTGGCTTGAGATTGCATCCTTTGAATTTGGCGTGGATTTCTAGGAGTTTTTGGTGTGTTTTTTATCATTTTCTGGGCACTTCAATATCTAGACCTGAACTTGAATATTTGCTCATATCTCCAAAATGGATTAGGTTATCAATATGGGTATTGATTCTATGGAAAGCTCTCCCCTTGGCACCATCAACAAGTATTATTTTGCATTTTTCGAAGAAGCCTTGGATTTATTTGGCCAGATCGCCCCTTTGCTGCAAGCGCCTTATTCTGGGTGTTTTCTCTATTCTGGTCGGCATATCTGAGAGTGAGTTTCAGTCGTTTTGGGAGCCATTAGAAGGACATCTCTGGCTCAGCCTTGCATCAAGCTTGAAGCCCATTTCCATGAGTGTTGGATGTGGCAATGAAGAAGTTATAATCTGCTGTTAAGGAGCTTATTTCAGGTCTGAAATTACTTATATTCTGAGTTTGAAATTGAGTTGTAATGAACAGTAATTTTCTGTCATTAAAAACTGAGTATTGGAAGCTCTGAAAAGTTATCTTTCTTAGTGAGTTTGCTCCTATTTTATGTTCTTTGCCATTTATACTTTATGCAAGTTCAATGCATGATTGGCACATGAAAACTCAATGCAAAACATCTCAAAACAAACACAAAACAGCAAGTGAGAAAACAGAAAAAAAATCAGGGGGCATTCATTACATTGATGACCTACCCAAGTGCAAGAATTTTGTTAAGTATATGATAGCAGAATACTAAACACAGTTTCTTTCAAAGTGCCCATTATATGATGATATTGCACAAGACTATAGAGGCATTTTCAACCATAACCTATTAATGACATCAAGACAATCAAACAGATGAAACTAAGGAATCATCAGTGCAATATTTTAAACAATTAAACACATTTTAGGCCCAGCAGACCAGGTTGGCCAGAAGCATGTTAAAAGCCACATTATCTTATCGGATATGATGAAGAAGAGACCAATTCTACAGTATAGAATCTACCAGCAATAGGGATGCTTATGGAGAACTGTGACTCAAACTCTGTAATGGGAAATTGTGCCAGAAACTCTGCAAATAAATTATTTATTTGCGTGCAATATTTGGTAAAGACTGTCCAGAGTAGCAAACACAACCAGAAAACATGGTTAAATGCGATTTTAATGAAATATATAGCTATAACTTGATGCCAATACAGGCACAACCAAAAAATATTTTTAAATGATTTTAATGCACAATAATTTTGCTATAACTTGATGCCAAAACAGGCACAACCAGAAAACATGGTAAAATTGCTTCCAGTGCAAGATTCTTTAGCTGTGCCATTATACCAAAAAAGACACTCCAAATATGAAGAAAATAACTGAATGAAGGATACACCCAAACTGATTAACAAGATTTTAAAAGTTAAAACTTAAGAATCTACTGTTGAAAAGAATGGAGTTTGAATGGTCAATGTGAGCTCCAGCCAGCTGGCATTAATACATAACAATCAGTAGACAGGTAGAAACTTCAACCAGTTACAAGTGCAGACAATGGGCAGGAGTTTTACCCAGTTGGGTATATTAAGTCTCACTGACATGTTACAGATTTAGGCAGAAATGGTGAACAGAATGTTTGACTGTACAGCTGAAATAAATCTCAACCAATCAGCAGACAAAACACATGCAGGAGTTTTACCCAGTTGGGTATGTTAAACCTCACTTGAGAGATCAAGATTTTGGCAGAAATGGTGGAAAGGATGTTCAACTGCATGGCACAAAGGAACCTCAACCAACCAGCAGATAAAATGTGTTAAGTCAAAATATCATGGATGCAAACAAAAAAATGGCAAGCACAAAAGTTAAGGTCCCACCTTGATCATTAGCACAATTTTCATTGAGCAGCAAGGAGATTCAACCTTATAAGTAGTAAATAAGATTATACTCTTCTTCAAAAGAATTATATACAGAAGAACAGCTTTTCTTTGTAAACCTCAAGTAGCAATCTATTTCTCATGTTCTTACCAATCTCACATAGGGAAAATGATCGAAGCTACTTCAACACAATATTTTAATCCTTAGCATGTCAATTTTAACTCTTCCCACATAAAACATCACCACAAGCTTGATAATTAACTTAAAAACAGTTCAGTGCTAATTCAACATAATATTTTAATCCTTAGCATGTGGGTTTTAACTCTTGCAACAGGAAAAATCACCACAAGCTTGACAATTAACAGAAAAACAGTTCAGTGCAGTCTGTACAGTGATGATCATGAAGGCCACAATTTTGAACAGGCATCGAAGCCTGCATCGTGTGTCTCAGTGAAATGGAGTCTAGTTAGAACTTAGAAATTCTCACAGGTAAAAAATTTAGTATATTTATCTAGAATCAATCGTGTTCTCTTGTCTTGTATGTCCAATGTTTCAGATCTAAATTCTAAATTTTTCCTACTTCAACAGAAGTAATTTATTGTATAAAATACATGTCCTCCCCAAGCAATATGAGAAATGTATCAAAATATACAGCCCAGTGGCTCCACTCACCTAGTTGGGCTCATTACATCTTTTCGACCAAACACATTATCAAGTTTGACCATGAATATAAAAACAATATAGTAAGGTGTTCAAGAAGAAGACCCCAGTTTTACATTGGCAACGAGACCTACATTGCATGGCCAACAGAAATGTCATCTAGTTAGATCTTTGAGATTTCAACAGGTAAACATTTGGGTACATTTATCTGCAACCAACTGTACTGTACAAACTTTTTTATCTCTCACGTTTCATATCTAGCTTCTAGTCACATTATCTGGAACCAACTGTGCTGTCTCTTTAATTTCTGCCATTTCAAGTCTTACTTCTAGACCCCTCTTTCAGATGTCACTTCAACTTTTCAGGTCTGACTTCTATACCTCTCTTCTAATAGCCACTTTAACATAAGGACCTCATCCTCCGAAAACACAACTTCTGCTCTAACCTGATGCAAAACGCAGCCTAGTATCTGGCACAGCATCACCACTCTCCTGTTTTAGCTCAACTCGGACCCTAATGAACAACATATTTCTCCAATTTAGAAGAGCAATATAGGCATTTGTCCAAAAACATACGACTCTTGCTCTAGCAGCATGAAAAAATGCAACCAAGTATAGGACACAGCAGCTACAGTCACCTAGTTCAGCTCAACCAATTCTTCCCCTAAAATATAGCAGATTTCTATTAAGTAGAATGGCAACAAGCTCCATCCTAGAAAAGTCCTTCCTTGATGCTGTGATAAATGCAACCACATATAGGGCAAAGAAGGCCTCGGTCACTTAATTTAGCTCAGTTCATTTTTTTCCCTAAAGCAAAAGAGACTTGTCAACCGTAGAATAGGAACAATGAAAATAACATACACCCACCTCTAAAACACAAGATTTATCGAACGCAGAATAGCAACATGAAAAAGCAATTGCTGATCTCAAAACCCTACTAAAACCTCAGAATATTTTTGGGTTTTGTGAAGTACAATTTTTTGAGTTTACAAGGAGTGAAGGTTTTTGAGTTTCTGTTAAGTTAAATTTTAGGGGCTTTTGAAAAGTCCAACTTTTTGAGTATTTTCTGTATAGTTGATATTTTTTTGGTCTGGTAAATCATTTTGGGCTTTTTTTGAATTCAAATTTGGTTGGTTTTTCAGAGGTTAAAATTTGTGGGTTTTTATGAAGTTCAAGCTTTTTAGAAATACAAAAAAGGTTGGCATTTGTTTACCTCTTTATGAGGAGAAGTGTAAGGCTGACTGGAGTATCTGGAAGCTTCGAGGGCTTCCTCCAAATCAGGAGAAGAGTAGGCGCCTCTGCTTATGCAATCACTCACTACACGCCCCGCAGCAATCACATCCGGGCCTATACTCTCGTCTTCCCAGCTCATTTTCTCTTAACAGAAAGCCTCCAAACAGAAAAATGCACCTACAGATACTGTAATACTTCGTTATTGAGGTGCTGCAGCTATTATTCAGTACCTGTACCTGTAGGAGACATTACATAAAAATACGAAAAATGTTAAAACAATTGTAGAAGAACTACAAAAATGACTGCTAAGTTTTTATTTTTTAGTTCTCTTACTTGCGGGGGTTATTTTTCCCGTCGCAGTTTGCAATGGGTATAATATTAGTGACTGGTTTGGCTGCCTGTGCCAGTGGCAGTGGCAGTCGCACGAGTCCGGAAAAAACAGAACTTCCCAGTGCACATTTCAATAGAGTTAGGTTAATAATTTTTGTTTTCTTATTTTAAAATTTTAATTTTGTTTCGAAATATTGTAATAATTTAATTTATTTTTTAAGTTTATTCTAACTTATTTTCTTAATTAGTTATTAATTAATAATTTGGCTTTGAATCTATTAAAAACTAAAATTTTATTTTTTCATATATAATTTAGTTTTTGTTTTTTTATTTATTTATTTATTTTTAGAAATATTGTGATAATTTAATCTATTTTTGTAAGTTTATTCTAACTCATTTTCTTAATTAGTTATTAGTTAATAAGTTGGTTTTGAATCAACTAAAAACTAAAATTTTATGTTCTTCATATATAATTTAATTTTTTTAAGTGAACATGTTTAAAAAGTGTAACAACTATTTTTTTTATTTTTTTTAAATTCATTTTGCTTTATTAAATCATTTCATTAAATCTTTCTAAAAATAAATAAATGTTACTTATTTTTATATTTTTTAAGAATGATTTTTTTTAAGGTATGTAATTGTTATGTTTTTATTAAAAAAGTCTCACAAAAATCAATTAGCTATTTTGAGATTTGGATTCACATTATTAAAATAAAATTTAAATTAAAGACATCCATAAATAAGGATATAAAGATAATCTAAAATTTGATTTTAACAATTAAAACAAGAGCTGGAGAGGAGCGAAATTCCTACCTAAATGTGTCAGAATAGCCCTGTTTTTATTTGTTGTGTCTGCTATGTTTTAGCAACAATGTTGATATTATAACTTATTAGTAATCTTGAAATTTATGAGATGGTATACAATCATTAGTCATGAGAAATAGCATAAAGTCCACAATGCACGATATTTTTGGATATTTAATCTATCCCATGCATTTGCTATCAAGAATGTTTCCTCAAAGGTATAAGAAGGTTGCACAAGGAACAACACAAATCAAAAATTTAAACCATGGGATAATAACTTGATTTGCAACTGTAAGTTGTATTTTTGTGGAGCTAAAATTATATACTATTAATAAGCCAATATTTACACAGTGTTAGAGATAGTAATGTGCATGTGGATAAAATTGACAAGTGAAGTTGGAATTGGTATAAGTGAAGTAGAAGGCTCAATTTGGCATCTTGGTGAGGGTAAATAGTCTGAGAAATAAGTTGAGTAAGTCCTCTTACATCTACACACACTAGCACAATTAAATATAATGAATAGTGTTGCTTCTTTACTATATTTCCTAAACCTATATCTATCTAGTTTCCTTATTGTTTACAAAATCATATTCTTTTGAGTCATGAGGTTTAGAAATTTTAAAACATGGCACGTTAATGCATAATGGACCAATTAATGTCATGACTATCGCTTCCCATCAATTATAAGCATTCAAATATTTTAAGAAAATTTGTTGTGTCTGTTGTTTATGGGAAGCATGGCTATTGTAGTGTAATTAATCATGTGTCCCTATTTTAGATTAGGGTGGTTTTTGTTTATTAGGAGGTAGTGGGTTGTTGGAAAAGGAGTTTTTGGTTTGGGTTGGGGAAGATATTGTAAGAGAATTTATACTATAATTTAGCCATGAAATGCATGTTTTATTTATTTTTTTGTGGAAGGTTGTATATTTTTTGCAGTTTTATTATTTATTGTTCACTATTTTTAGTGGCAATTGAAGGTTTTCACTATAGAATAGAGTAATTTGCATCACATGAGAAACAACGAATATTGTTGTCTGATGATGTTAACAAGTTCATTAGTAATAATCTATAAATCAAATAAGCACATACATATAAGATTTAGTGTTTTCTTAAAGATTCAAACAACTTAGCTTAAATAGGATGTAAGATGGTATACGAGGAACCATGCCTGAGGGGAAGGATATATAGTAAATCCTAGCTTTTTTTTTCATCCATACTCCATAGAAAGATGTTCTAGGAGTAAGGATCCTATTCCAGACCTAGTGCCTCCTCCAATAACATTGAAAACTAAAAACCCTTGCAAACTACTACAATTGTCACAGAGCTTCCTTATTTTGTCTAGACAAATATCTAATGCATCTTTGCCCACTGTCAATTGGAAAAAGAAAATCCATTATCAGAACAATTACAAACAAAAGAAGTCAGAGAATTTATCCAAATAGTTGAATGCAAAACTCATGTATAATGTCCTCACTTTCATAAAAAAAAATTAAGTATTTTCATCTTCCCGTAGTTCCTACCCTGGACTATATTGCCTTCATTGCCAAAAACAATCAACGGATGACCAAATGGCTAGTATAATTTCTCATCCAAAGATACATGTTGCATTTATGCAACCAAAGAGGATTTATAGAATGAAGCGCAACATTGCGAAAAAAATGGATTGGAAGGGTATACACACTTTGATATATTGTTTAACAAATTGGCTAGCTCTACAAATAGAGTGTTCATGGTGAAACAAAAGGGGAAGATGTTTTCCAAAAAATAACCCCCCTCAAACTCCCATTCTAATTTTGAGCCTGTACCTGACCAGCTCAGATTTGAGAAAAAAGGAGGGATGGGATGGGAGAAGATAAAATCACATAATTACCACAGTAGGCTCTCTTACTAAAAATATTTTGATATATACAAGTAGAATAAAATGCTAAACTCCAAAATGAATTAAGCTAATAACTGTGTACAAGAATTTTTAAATTGGCTAAGCTCTTCCCATATTTTTGTTGTTAAGAGAGAAGAGGTCCAGAGGATGAGGAAATCTGACCAATATAATGGCATTGAGCAAAGTTGTTAGCTGCATTTCCCTTGCTAGAAATAAGATGTTCAGGGTGGAATAGTTGCATGTATGTCCCTGTTCTAATCGCATCGATGATTGTTGGTTCAAGATCAATAAATAGAGCTTTGGGAATATACTTTACACGTCCAGTTTCACCGAAGAAAGTGATATGTGCATTATTTATTCTCCTAATTTTATCATTGTTGCATTAAAGAATCAGATCAACAAAATACATTATTTTTTAGATTGTATTCAATCTATAAATTTTAAACATTGTTCCATAATCACTATAGATTACTAAAAAGGGACATTACCTAGACATGAAACCATTAGGTTGAATGCCTTGCTCTAAACAAAATAGTTCCCAGTAAGTGTTTCCCACTTGTATTCCAACCTATCCTATATGAATATTTATAATCTCTCTCGTCTCCTTGCTTACAGTCTATGTTATTCCACAACCTTCTTCCTCCATTTTCCTGAGATACTGTGTCACACTCTTGAGAGGTAATTTTCATTTATTTCACTTAAGAAAACAATTTGCATTTCAAACTCTAAAAATGGAGATCAAATACTCTTTCATAAAAATTATAGTATGGAATTTTATGCAAAAAAGAGTAAGGATCCTAGTCTGAACCTAATACCTCCTCCAACAACATTGAAAACTAAAAACTCTTTCAAACTTCTGCAATTGTCATAGAGAAAACTATAGCCCATAGCTAGCAAGACTTCTCACTACTAATTACTAAGAGATAATTCCTTATCTAGCAGCCAAGAAAGTGTGGAAATTGAGCTAAATATTCCATATGTGTCTTTATATTCCTAGCAAACAAGGAGAGTTAAAGCATATCTTCTAGGATTATAAGTTTCCCAGTCAATTCTAGGTCGGTTTTAATTGATGGCTCTCATGCACCTTTGTCCAATTACTATACTAAAATCATTTGTTTTTCCTGATACTTAATTTTGTAGACAGTCTTCATGAGTTTTGTGGAATGTAATTTAGTTATCTACTCTTTACTCTCCTAGGGTCTTCATGCTCAAGCTCCTAAGGAAAAATATTACCTAAATGAACCTTCGGTTAGGTTGTCCCAAACCATTAAATGGTCAGGATTTGTAGATAATTTTTCCCAGTGCCTAATTTTTTTTATTTAAATAAAACATCCAAATCTTTGTAAGAGTTGCAATATATAGTTCAAATTAGTGATTTTTAGTATTAATGGGATACAATTTAAGGGTCAATTAAATTGAAGATAATTAGTTTTCACAATATTTTTAATTAAAAAAATGATATTTTACAATATAATATTATTATAAAATTGTAATTGTAATTGTATTTTATTAAACAAAAAATTATAGCTATTGAAAAAATAATTCAAATGTTAAAATCAATTTCTCACTAATAAAAACTCTAATATTATTTGAATCACTAGTTTTTTTTTTTAAATTAATAAAAATAATTGTGTCTCTCATCACAAAATTAATTTAATATATTATAGCTTAATTTCATATAATATATATTAAAAATAATCTAATTAAAATATATTCAATGATTAAAAAAATATATATTAGATTATTAAAAATTAAAATATAATATTATAAAATTATTATCTAATAAATTAAATTATATATTAAATTTTATACATGTTACATATATATTATAATATAATGCTAAAGTTAATATATTGGATGATAATTTAATATATCAATATAATATTTCAAAAATAATTTCATAATATAATATACTAAAAATATATTGAATGTTATATATTATATAGTTCATATATTTTAATTTGTTATTAAATTATTTTTCATATATTATATAATAATTTTTTAATTATATTTTAAGATTTAATAAGGAAATAAATTTTTAGAATGAAGAATATCTTTTTTTCACTGGAGTTAAAAAAAGATAGATTAAAAAGTAATTAATTTAGAGTTCGAGAAAATAAATTTTGAATAGTTAGAAGAAATTCATATATAAATTGTTAAAATATTTTGGATAAATTCATTTGAATGCAAAGATTAACTTGTTGGTGTAAAAATCCTTGAAAATGCTTCAAAAACTGCCATAAAAATTCCTCAAAATCTCCCTAGCTTAAAATGGGGAAAATTAATTTTTGGAATTTGAAAAGTTAAAAATTGTGCATTTAATTTAAAGAAAATTAAAATATAATGTATTAAAATTAAAATATAATGTATAAAAAGAAAATAATGAATTTTGATTCGTGCAAACAAAGAATTTAATCACTAGTTAAGATCAAGGGGTTACACTTATTATTAATTATTATAATCTTAAAAGCATTATAATTAGAATTAGATTTAGAATTAAGAATAATATAAAAATTAAAATAAATTGAAAATAAAATATTACTAAAATATAATTAATAGATATAATGCTCCAAAATTTTGATCATCTAATATCTTTATTCCAAATATTATTCCTATATTAATTCATAGATTTTTTTTAATGTCACTCAATAATTCCAATATAATTAATAGATATAATGTTCCAAAATTTTGTTCTAATAGGAAAAATATACATAGTAAATTCAAAACAATCTTAATTATACAATAGATGGAAAATTTATGCCAACAATTACAATAGGTTCAAAAAATTACAACAATTATGACCGGTGGCACTGGCACAACACGCCCTCTGGTACAGTGGGTTTGGGGGGAGACAAGACCTTGTGACCTCTTGCATGCAACAAATGTTTTAGCCAATCAAGCTAGGCCCCCCGTCCCATTCAAAAAATTACTTAGATTAAATATTATAATTGTTTTTTTTTATGAAATTGTTTTATAGATTATGGACCAAAAGTTTTTATAATGGAGCTTTTTTTTAACTTAGATTGGCATAGTTATCACTATACTGGTGAGTTGTACTCTTGTTTTTAGTGCTACCTCATTCTTCATTTGGCAGTTTATTGTATTTCTCCAGCTTTGATCAATACAAAAAAAACTTAGATTTGATCAAATATGATATGAAAATAGTGTAATCTAAACATTTGCAAAGGCGAAAGAAATTCTTTTGAAGTGTGGATTGATTCATGCATTGTATTGTCTCTATATTGCTTGATAAATTTTAAGGAATATTTAAGGACACATAATAGGTAGCAAGTTTGTCCATCCTCAAGTTAAGGAGGACAATGTAGAGAGTGATGTTGCTCCTCTAGGTTACTACTTTCAAGAATGTGATAATTAGAGCTCTAAATTTCATTATGAGGTTTTAATTAAAATAGAAAACACTAGCTCATATTTTTTATGTCACGAAAAAAATAACCCCACATCATAATAGAGTTTAAAAACCTTAAGTGTGATACAAGTTATTATCCATACATTACTAAGAAAGATTAAGATGAGAAATACCTAAAGATAATAAGTTTATCATTGTTGTGATTGCAAAAATATATTATATTCATTTATGACATTTGATCTATGTTTTATCACATAGTTGTTGATATCCTCAATCACTTTTAATTAATCAATTGTGGTGTCACATAAAAAGATATGTACTTATATAGGAGTCATCGATAAGGTTAACAATTGAGAGTCACAAATTTTGATAATAAAAATTCTCTTTATTTTAAAATATTTATCCAATGATAATTTATAGAGTTGATTTTTTAAAATAATTAGACTAACAGCTTAAATAAAAATGAGTATGCATGAAGGGTAATGATGACTTGTAATTTAGCAAGACAATATAAGAATGTCATTTTTAAAAAAAACTATTTTTAGTATATATTTATTATTAGATGTTGGAATATGTGATTGAGCTTATAAATAAGCAATTAATTAGGTAATGATGGAGTGAAATAAATAGCTCTACAAGAAAGAAAATTTAAGAAAAATGTAATAAAGTTAAGAGGATTTGGTTTTGATACTTTTATTCTTCCTATTGATAGATAAAGAAAATTAATACTCATATTAGTAGTCAATATTTATATGATTTTCTTAAATACATAATGAAATATAAATTTCATGCAACAAGTTATAACATAGACTCTTTAAGTTCCATTTTTTATCAAATCAATGTATTTTATTTTCTCTATAGTTAAACACTATCATTATATTTTTCTTCCACTCTTGTCTTAAAAAAAATAATTACACTATTGAAAGATTTTGAGGTGAAAGTGGTCTTCCATTGAATGTTCAAAAGTAGTAAATTTAATTTTTAGAGTCATCCTAGTAAAAATTTAAAAAATGTCTAAAGAAGGTCAATCTCTTGTTACGATTTTTGTATGGTATAATGCAGTGCACTGCAAGCTTTGAGGAATATACTTCAAGCTCCTTAAAAATGAATTTACACCTTATACATCCTAGAATTTGAGTTCCTTTAGTGAAATCCTTAGGCAATTATAAAATTGAGTAATTTGAAACAACAAAGATTTAGAAAATGTTGTCTTTATAAAAAATGGACATTGATAATGGTGATGTTTTTCAAGTCCAACACAACATGCCTACCATAGTTTTATTAATAGAAAGATGACACATGTAATATTTACTATGATTTTTTAGAGGGTGGTGTATTGTGCATGTGGTTTTCCAAATTGATTGCATTGATCTTTTCACACTACTTTGACTGCCAACATGGTTGACATTTCACCAAATGCATTATGACATAATGTTCTTGATAATAAAAGCAGCAAAACAAGGGCATTGGCCCAAAAAAATAAAGAACCTAAAGACTAATAACCAAGTCCACAAACCATAAATAACACTTTAATAAAACATTACAAAAGTCATAAGACCTGAAGTAGTGAACAATAAGGAGATACCAGAATGAAAACAAAACATAAAAGTAAACAAAGACCTAACCAAAGTTATTTTGTATAATGGTATGTTGCGTTCATCAAAGTTAATTTATAATTTATTTATTTTTTAGATCATTATTTTGGATAATATTAAGGGTGACTATCTTGTGAGTATGGGTCTAATCCTCGATAAATCATTTCTATGTTTTGATTGGTCGAGTGTTGGTATTATATTAAGTTATACCATTTATGTTCCATCCTAAGCTAACTTTATTATCCATCCAAAGTCTTAAAATACATTATACCTATCTATAGTTTAAAATAATAAAGTTGAATTGGCGTTTAAAGTCCAAGTTTAAAGTTTATCTAGAGACTTAGATCCTAAGAATATCAAACAAGGATAATATTTTTAAAAGACTAGCAATCAAATGGAGAAAAGATAAGCATGTGAAATAATTAGGGAAGGACTTGACTATATATACAACCCCTCTCTGCATATAAGATATACAATAGTAAAAGATTAATTTATTGGAATATATTGTCTTATTATAGGATGTTAGTTACAATGAATCATATATCCCATTTAATGGTTCATTATAGTACTGCTTTCAATTTAATATTCACCTATAATTTGTAGTTATGAATAGGCTTTCAATTATGTGGTGTTATATACATGTGGTGCAAGTGAGTAAATATTATAATTAAAGCTTAGGAAATTATTAATGGCTTTGCTTTCATTCAACATATTTACCACATTGCCTTTATGTCTCAAGATGGTCACCTACTACCCTTTGTGAAAATACATACTCCACATGAATATGCATGCATGATCATTAAGCATAGAAGAGGCCCCTTTAGATCATATTTTCACAATGACAAGCGTAGTCAACATTAAATTCATAGAAGTTGTTGCCTATCATGGACTCAAACTGGCGCAAAAGAAAGGATTTAAGAAAGTTTGGCTTGAGGGGGATTCTCTCAATATCATTAATAATTTGAAAAGGTGTGCTACCTCCTCTTGGACTATTGAAATTTTGATTAAGTATTCCATTGATATCCTTAATTCTTTTGATGATTATTATATCTCTCATATTTTGAGAGAAGGAAATAGTTTGGTTGATATCTTTGCTAACTTGGGGGTTAGAGGGGCTCGGGAGTGGAATTTGAATGACCCTCTACCTATAGAGGCTATTGTCACCATTAATCATGATTCCCAAATCTAAGGGGATTTATGATCTTGTATGGCTTTGGGCGTGCATGTTTGTCATCACGTGGAAGGTTATGATATGGAGAAGTGGTAATCAGATTTTGACTTGCGCTGATGATACTAAGGAAGATATTCGTAGGGAGTGGATTACTATGTTAATAAATCACCTTTGCCACATCTCTTTTCTCACACGGATTGTGGGCATTCTAAGTGTTGCTTTCTCGAGAAGTTTCTTCACTACTCTGAGAGTTGTGAATATTTTCGACTCTGTTAGTTTGGCTGCCATGGGCAAAGACAAAAATCATGTGGAGCCTATATATTCGACTCTGTTAGTTTGGCTGCCATGGGTAGAGACAAAAATCATGTGGAGCCTTTCTCATGCGACGTTGTTAAGAATAAATCGGAGGTATGGAAAATTCTTGAAAGGGAGGGTTGATGCCATATCTTGAGAGACTTCATGGTAATAATCCTCGGACGACTGCTCTATTTGCCAAAAATTGGAATAACAAGGTTCTGAAACTTGGGGGTACAGAGTTTGATGTTAACAAAGACCTCATAGTCCACATTATTGGTTTATTAACGGACGGTATGAAGTTCTTCAAAGACAAGAAAGAAGCACAAAATTCCATGAAAATCTTCTTCAAAGGAGAGGAAGTCGAGGACCTTAAAGCGGCTAAGATTGGGGGTTATCAGAAGAAATCTATCAAGGCCCTATGGGGGGACGTAGCTAAGGAGATAATGCGGTTCATTTCTCTTGAAGGTTGATATTCTACAGTAAATTCTTATCACTTTGTATTACTTAACCATTTTCTTCACAAGAAAAGGATTTCCTTTCCCTTTTACCTTTTGGCCTCTTTGGATGTTAGAATAATTGACCATAAGAAAAATTCGAACAACCCTTTTCTTCATATGGGGTTGATCCTCTTTATTTATGATTATGCCAAAGCCTTTGAGGTGGTTAAGCCACTTACTACCCCTAAGGATATGCAACAAAAGCAGGAGAAGGGTTATGAGATAGTTTTCGAGGAGGAATTGGCCTACAAAAAAAGGAAAAAAATGGAAGCTTATCCTAGAAAAAGAGTCAACGTTGGAGCATTATGTGGATTTTGAGTCGAACTCTCTGGCTACTATGGATGAAGATATGAAATCCCTTGCTTTGGGGAAGCACAAAAAAGAGGAGCCAAGCCCTAATAAGGGTTATGAATTTTGTAGCGAAGAGCTTGCTGATGAAATGTTGAGTCGGAGCATAAAGGAGATGAAGGATACGGCTGGGGAGGTGTTGTCGCCTCCCCCTATTCTAAAAAAAAGGGAGATGGTTGTGGGTGATAGTAAGAATAAGGTGGTGAGGTCTGCAAGTAAAATGTTGGAGTTGGATACTCCTCTTAAAATAGTCAGTGAACAAGATGTTGTGGGGTCTTTGGATGGGGTTAAGGAATAGGATGTTGTGGTCTCTTCGAGTGGGCTTTAGGATCTGAAGAAGGACAAGAAGGTTGTGGCTAATGTGGGGTAGTTTGTTGTGGACTCTCTGGTGGTGAACCCAAATAGGTAGATGAAAAGGATGGCAATTGTTGCTAAGATTGTGGAGTCCATTCAAAAAATCAAAACGTCGATTGTTTTTGATAAGGGTAAGGAGGTTGTTGTGGATGTGGATAAGATTATCTCCTTGCATGAGGAGGGTTATGAGGGTAAATATGTTTTTAATATTGATAAAGAAAATATTGTTGATGTTTTGGGAGCCACCAAAGAGGGTTCCATTATTTTTTATAAGCTTTTTAAATGGATTTTCCATGAAATTAATATGACTAATGTGAAAGTGAAGGGTGTTTTGAGTTAAGCGAAGGAATCCTCTGTTTCGGATCAGATTAATGATCTGATGAATTCCCTGAAGATTGTGGCAGAGGAAATGCTTCTAATGAAGCAAAATCTTGAAGGAAGAGTCCTCACCTTAGAAAATCACATTGAAAGGATTTATGCTAATATGGATAAAGGAAGGGAGGGGAACGAATCTAGGTTTAATGTTGAATCTGTTGGTATTACTTCCCCTGTGGATAGTGTTAAAAATGGTAAGGATGTTGATGATAATGATGTTGATGGCAAGTTGATGGAAGGGGAGAAGCTTGGTGATAAGGGTGGCGATAAGGGTTTTGTTTTGATTAGTGAGGTGAAATCGGGTGGGCCTGGGGTAGGACCCGTAATAGGACCAAAGCTCAGGTAGGTGCTCCTACTCATGATTTGTCTGTTGCTAGGGATGAAGGCTTATAGAATGCGGTGTATGATGTGGAGGCTACAAATATTCTGAAAAATATGTAATTTTGTTGGGTGGGGTCCTACTTTTTTGCTGGCTTATGTGGACTTATTGTGGTTGGGCCATTATGCTTTAGTTGATTGTATCTTTTGTTTCAGTTGTTTTTTTGTGTAAAGGGTTTTGTGCCCCTTCAAAACTCATTTTTTACCTCTAATCAAAACATTAAATTCATATATAATTTATTAGTGAGTTTGTCAAAATAAACCACCTAACATCCATTCAATGGTACAATTACATTTTTGTCATGTGTGTAATAAAACATGTAGAGTGAATCCTGTGAGATAATTATGGTCCCTAAAGTATTGTATTATATTGCCATCCTTCACTATTTTAAAATGTACACTGATGGGTTAGAATAGTACAAAGATCATTATTAATTATGCTGAGAGGCGTAACCCTACAATGGCAGTAGCCCATATAGGAAGCCAGCGAATGTAACGGTGTAAGAAAAAAGAAATGATTTGTATTTTTATAGCTATTAAATGCCTTGGTAATGCATGTTGTGTAATGTATGCGTTACACATGTGCACATAGCTAAATCCCCGAGTATTTCTTTTTGAAATTCTACGTTGAACATGTTTTCCTCAAATAAGTTTAGACGATGATGACTGTTATGAACGCATGGTAGGAAGAGTGGGTTTTACTGTCGAAATGAGAAATTAAAAAAATGGAAGTCTTCTTGCCACGTCCTCCTCCATCCCAATTAGCTACACTTTAGTTACACAGGCAACAATTGGCTAACATCAACTCATCAACTTCCTTCTTGAAGTCTCCCCTCTTAGGTTGTTCAGGCATCTTGGCTAAGGACTTCTTATCCATTCTCAATCACTTCTTGTTCATGTGAGATCTATTAATCTCTTTATCCTTATCAAATTTTTGCAATGCTTTTGCTTCAGTCAACTGCCTAGGGTTCTTTTGGGTAGGTGCATTGAACATAAATCTCATCATCTACAAAGATAGATCAATTATCACATTTCCTTGTTGGTCCATACATTGCCTTGACACAGGATTGTAAGCTTCCGATGCAGTCAAGATGAGCTCCAGACATTGAACTGACAAAGGGAAGAGTGTGACATGTGCTAGCCCAGATTGAACTATTCTTTTTGTCCTTCTAGTCACTTCTTCCGTAAAAGTCTCAAGATTCAACTCCTCACAATTGAAAGATCCCAAGTTAGTATCTGCAATATCGACCCATGCCAAATCTAGCTTGCTAGTTGTGGGAGTGGCATTCTGATGTTTGTATCTCAAAGTATAGGGCAACTGCTCCATCTTTATCTTCTTTGGTTTCACCTATCTTGAACTCTTTACAGCTTGGCCATCCACTTGTGAAACTTTTGCAGATACTCCTGACATTGTTTATTCCTGCAAGACAACCCTGGATTAGATCAATAGAAAGCATGAAAATCAACATTAGAAGACTTACCCTTCATGTTACCCTATCCTTCCCTAGGTATCCTTTTATACTTAGTAAAATATGAAACTCATCAGAGGTGTAACCAAGAAAGGGATCAGTATTGGAAAGCTTCTAGTATTGGCAAGATCGAAATTGGGATCAACGTTAGAACCGGGACCAGGATCGAAATGAAAATCAAACCCAGAACCATCACATAGTTTCAAGTCTAGTTTCCATTCTGATTTTGCTTCCACTAGAAGACATGGATGTGGAATGGAGTCAGGACTTCATCAGGAGTGGGCTCGAAATTGGACCTAAACTTTTACTCACATATTTATGAATTGAGTTCACTCAAGGCTTACTTTCGTCTGTTATCATTAATCATGGCGCAATCTTGATCAAGCATTTATAGTGACTTAAAAAAAGGTCACATGAGGAGCCGAGGAGGCTTAAAATAAAGGCGTGAATCTATCATCCATATGATCGAGGGAAGACCATCAACTAGGGCACGATATTATAAAGAAATAGCGCCCAAACCCTAGTTTACATAACCGATCAACTCAGAAAATTTAGGGCATCGAAAACTCGACATGGAAATCATTGATTCGACATGTGAATAAGATGGGATGAGTCTTTAAACAGATTTGAAACCTTTAAAATCCCTCAAAACCTGTCAAAGATGAAACATTAAACAAAACTAGGGTACGACAATACAAACACCACCAAAATAAGAAAATCACAGTAACGACAAAAAACAAACAAAAATAAATGAAAAAGAAAAAAAGAAAACAAGAAACAAAAGGGAAAGACAAACCAGAAGGGAAAACAAAAGTAGAACACCAAAAATGGGTGAAGATCCATGAGAAAGTTCTCATGAACGTGCGAAGAACACAACGAAGAACAAGATAGGAAATAAAACGTGAAACGAAACGGGAAAAACCCACCTACCTCAAACGCTACCAAACAGGATGAAAACTCGATCTAAATCTACTTGCAGATGCTTTCCCTTTGACTAGATCGTGCTCCTCTTTCTCTTTCTCGGCTCTGGTTCGCTAACACAACTTAGGCAATAATAGTAAGAAGCAAATCAACCTTGATTAAGGTTTTGAATTCGATTTCATGTGTGCGGAGGGCCTGTAATTAATTCAATTAATGTGGTTGGTCGGGCATAGAATCAAAGCGAGAATGAGCACATAACTACCGTGTAATAGAAGTAAAGTAGGAAAGAAGACGAGAAGGGAATGGGGGCGGGATCAAAATCAGTCAGGGAACTTTTGCAAAGGTCCTAGTTTAGCTTCGGTTTCGGTTCCGCTCCCGCCAAAGACAAAGAAAAAACATAAAGAACATGAGGGAATGAGAAAAGACAACAAGGAGGGATCGGGGCCGAAGGAACCAAACCCAAAATAAAACAAACGAACAAAACACAAAGGCGGGGGCAAAGGCGGAATGAGAACCAAACTTGGAAATTTACAAAGTTTTGAGTTCAAGATCTTATCCGGATCTGATCCCGCCAAAGGAAAACAACACTAACACGACAAAACAACAAACAACAAAGGAGCGAGACCAAGGCAAAGTTTGTCCCAAACGAAACAAAAATAAATGGAAAAAACAAAAAGGAGTAGAATAAGAACTAAATCATGACATGGAACCTATGCATGTTCTGATTTCAGATTCCATTTCGGTTCCGCTTCTGCCAGAGAAAAAGAAAAAAAAAGACAAAGACTTAGGAGAAAAGAACAACTCCTACGTCTCAAACGAAAACACCAAGGACAAGAAAACAAAAAGGGGGACCCATTTTGACCAAAGTTAAGATGGGGTGGTTATGTAAGGCATAAAACCAGCCTTGAAAGCATTCTCTACATTTATACAAATTTTCAGGCCCTTTTTCTCATTTCAAACAAAGTTAGTGTACCAATCATTTGATCTATAGAATAAGTATTAAGATTTTCAATTTCCTCAATAGTGGAAACCTTTTCACTATAAGAATCAAGAAGATATTTGAGAACTTTCTTTACCACTTTAGATTCTTTGACTTGTGCACCAAAATCTCTCATTGTGCTCACTAGCTCATCAACTATCGACATGTAGATTTTGATTGTTTCATTTTCAGGCATATGTAGGGTCTCAAATTATGTCTTCAAATTTTGCAACTTTGCTTGTTTGACTTTCATCTCCTTCATAAATGCTTTCTAGCTTATCCCAAACCTCTTTAGCAGTCTTGAAACTCATAACTTTTACTAATTCGGTATTTGAAAAACTATTCATAATAATAAATCTTGCCTTAGCATTGATCTCATGTGCCTTGATCTTTACACTTGCATTTGGACCATATGTAGGTGGAGTATATGCAGTTTGATAAGCCTTTTCAATCTCAAATCCTTGAGTTGCCAGATATCCTTCCATCTTTGTCTTCCAAAATGCATAATTTGTGCCATCAAATTAGGGCATTCCAAAGAAACCTTGTTCACCATCATGGATCTATCTCAAGTGGTTAAGCTCTTTAGAACCAAGGAAACTTGCTTTGATAGAAATTTTTAAATGAACAAGAAAACTGAGAGGGGGAGGGGTGAATTTATTTGTATCTAATCAAAATATCAAATACCCTCGATGATAATCAAATCCACATGCATTCAATAAACCCTTATTCTGTTAATGTGATTAATCATGAAATGCAGTTAACATCGATTGAAATAACAACACAATACACAAGAGAACACCAAATTTACGTGGAAAACCCAATGAGGAAAAAACCATGGTGAGGATTGGCTCATAATATAAGTAATTACAAAACTAGTACAAAAGGGCTCACTACCAGAATAGGACACACTATCCAAAAAGGCTCACAGCCATATAAAGGACAAGAAGATAGAAGATAAATGTTACACAAAGAAAACTTTCTCAATGCAACAAGAAATTCACCACAATGCTCCAACACTTTCACAGTCTAGCATGAAAGATTTTGAACACCTTCAACTCACTACATTCAAGAATCCAATACTTTGAAGTTCACACTGCTATGCTCAAATTAGTATCACACACATCACTTGCATTGATCTTGCATATATCTTGCTTCTCTCTTGATTCTTTCTTCCCAACTCACAACAACTCCACTCTTATTTATATCAACCTCAACCTTAAACATCTTCTCTAAGGTCTGCATTCTATCTGTTATATTTACAAATTCAAATTAAGTCAATACCTAAACATTCCCGCGGTGGATAGCAATTAAAGGGGACCAAAATAATATTTAACCGAGACCCAAAATTAAGTCTCACATGCCACACTACGCATCCATTAATACTTGAACATTTTTGAATGTAGTGTAGACAACAGGTCAGCCATTACCCATGAAAACACATTAAACATTAAGTACACGCTTCCAAATATTCCAATACACCTAACCACAAATCCTCTTGACACAAACAAGAGAACAATACTGTTAACTCTCCTTCAAAACCACAAATCCTGAAAAGCAACTACAAAGAAATGTGGAGCAAATACATTTCTCCCCGACACCTATTTACAACACTACAAAACTAGTTCACATACTGGTGACCACAAATTCCTTTCACCAACGATCCAAAACCCAAAATTATGAATATAACAACTTCTAATAACCTTGAACAATATAATTAATCTACATTGGCATAGCATCAATATAGAAGAAACACAAATCACCATTCAAAGCACATTCTAAACAATTACACAACATTATTTTCTTTGTTTATCAAATTTTCTCAAAAGCACTTGAAAACCAAGTACCAAAGACATAATCTCAGCTCATTACTTCATTCCAACTCATCTCCAAACACTACAATAAAATATAGCTCCATGTACTCACAACATTTCCTCAATATCTCAACTACACATGCACAACCTACAACAACTTGTTTTCCTCTTTTTCACAATTTTCACAATTTTCTCAATATCCTCAACAATTTCTTCATGCAACAACTTCCTTAATACACAGTTGACATCAAGGACAACACTAGTCAGTAGACATCCTATTGAAATCAATGCAAATACCTTCATACTTTCAAGAGTCATAAGGGTTTTGTGTTGCCTCCATGGTTATATCAACATAGTCATCAATATCAGAGCACTTGAAAATATTGTCAAAGAATTCTTCATCTAACCTTATGACTATGTTTCCATCAACATCTATGATAATCTTACTCTCCTTATTGAAATGGGTAGTTGCTGCTAATACCAACTCCAAATTCTGAGCTGATACTAGAAAAGAGGAAACTGAATGAATGTTGTTATTGAGAACACATTGCATTCTTGATGCAACAAGTTGTCGATTCACTCTTTCCAAGAATTCTGACATGTCCACTTATCTGATATTTGTGTCTCTGATGTGATCCACATTAGATTCCATAGAAGTCATCGATAAAACCCCTTGACACTTGTACTTCATGTTCTTCTTCTTTGGAGAAGGATCAAACATTTGGGAAAAGACTGCAAAAAATGAATTTTAGAATCTTCTAGTGTCAGGGAATTTTCAAGTGTGGTGCAGCTATGGAAAAAAATTGCACTTATACATTTTTGAAGTGTGTTGGTGTGTAGTTCAGAGAAAATTCTTTGAACTACATGAGAACTTCATTTTGAGTGCAAAGGGGGAGAAATTCTTTGCCTTTGCATGAGGGTAAGGCAACAGATGTAGCTCGGAGAAAATTCTCTGAAATACACTTCAGGTAGATCAAAGGATGTAAGTCAGAGAAAATTTACTGAACTACATCTTTTTCATACAAAGGTCATGCACTTCAAAGAAAATTATTCGAAGTACAGGAGGGTAAGAACATCAAGTGAAAATCAGAGAAAATTCTCCTATCTGCATGTGTTGGTAAATCAACTTGGTGCAAGTTAGAAAATTTTCTCTGACCTACACTTGTTATCTGCAAAGGATTTGCACTTGGAAGAAAATTATTTGAAGTGCATAGGGAAGATTGTCTTAATGCACTTCGGGGAATTTTCCCCAAAGTGCATGTGAATTCTAGGCTATGGTGTTGTTTGGGAAAAAATCCACGAACTACATGTGTTGGGTTCAAAGATAGTGCTATTTAGAGAATTTTCTCCACATGACATATTTCAACTCTGGTATACTGGTGTGTTGTTCCAGTATATTTTCTTAAGCAACATGATGAAGGTAGGGTGTGTGTTTGTGCAAAGAAAAATTTGTGTACAACATTGCAAAGTAGGGAGTGTTGAGGATGTTTCTAGGAGTTTAATCTCTAAACAAAACCTTTAGTAAGGGTATTTGGTAATTTTTTGGATTAGGTATTGTTCAGAGATTGAAATCTGAACAACAATCTTTGAAGATAATATAGAGGTAAAGAACACTAAGCAAAAAAAATAGGAAGAAATAAAAACCCTAAATAAAAACCTACGACAAAGGAAATAGAACACAATTAAAATGCATAAACAATGTCGAACAAGAACCAATGACAAAACAAAATGAAAACTAAACCTAAAAACGTTTAAAAGATATACAAACCAAAACAAAAAACACAGTCGATAGGAGCTCAGTTTGACATATCTTAAACTTAAAAAATATAAAAAATTGACCAAAACCTCGCAGGAATCGAGCTCAATCACAACAACTAAAAACATGGAGTAGATAGGCATGTGAATGACAAGGAAACAAGGAATAAAACAATAAAAATGAGAGTAAAAACAAGGTTAAAATCAATAATAATTTGTCATTAAAATTGGTATTAATGTCGAACATGTGGAAGCAGGAGTGTAGTTGCAGATAAATTCTCCACAACTACATCCTAGGATGTAGTTGCACTAAAATTCAACGACACTGCATGTGAAGAAAATCCACTCTCTTGAAAATATTTTTATAAATTTTCAAAAGGTGGAAAGATGACCCAATCAAAATGACTTTTTGAGGGGTCGAATTATGCACAAGAGCAATCTAAATTGGCTTTGATATGCATGCTTAGAGGATGTGGGCTACGAAACATGAAAGTTTCATAGGGGTTATCCCATGAATTGAGCAAGCAAAATTCAAGGATAACAAAACCTGAAAGGTGAGTTGACTCTGCCCTTGACCAAACTTAGAATGGGTTTTGAAATGAAATACAATTATTTAAGTAGGCTAATAATAAAAATAACTATTATGATACAAAACTATTAATTATGGAAAGTCACAAAGAAATTTAGACTTCAAAAATCAACTGAGCAAAGTGTTGTGCACCTGTGGTTTGAATAGGGGGCTAAAAATGAAGGACTAAGTCACCCAGAGTGACAGTGTCCTTTTGACTAAAATTTAGATATGATTTCATAGTCTCTAGAGCCAGATTAGAGCTTTCTTTCCCCAATTGTCACACTGTCGAATCTTCGTCATGTGTTGAGATAACCGAGTTTGCGTATGTTGTTAAGGTGTAGGATTTGAATGCGATAATGAATAATTGACCTTCAAAATTCTCCCAATCTTTTTCAGATTTGAAAATTGCACATTCAAAGAAAGAGGAAGGGTTGTGCCATATAGGGCTTGCCTTAGTCAAAACCCGTGTTGTTTCCACCTCCACAATGGCAATGTCAATAAAAGATAGCTAAATGACAAATGGATTATGAATTAACAATAACCTAGAATTCACCACTCATAAATGGATTCCTTGAAGGACTAAAGTCATGTATATCTTCTAAAGGCTTGATTATTGTTTTATTGATTTTCTTTAAGACCTACAAGGGTTAGATATCACAAATAATATGATAACATAAATATGAACAAACTCACATACACTTTGACATGATGCTTTGATATTGAATTGCTGCAATAAATATGCTCTTGACTACTCTTGACTTGCTTGATAATGCTCTTGACAATAATTCTTGATCAATTCATCCACTTCTTGCTAGATCTCTCTTGTTAGTTTTCAAATGGTGAAATGACTAGGTATTTATATACAATTATTCTATTTTCTAGAAAATTAAATCCTGATAGAAGACATTTGACATTTGAAATTCAAATAATAAAATATGGTCTCCAATATATTAAAATTTGGAGGCAAAATAGGGGGACCAAGTTGCTTAGGGTGACTAGGTCCCAACCCTATTTTGAGAGATCTAAGGTGTCAGGAGAAAAATATTAAATGTTTGCATTGATTTGAGTATAGTTTTTATTGATATTATCCAAATGGGCTATGAAATGCATAATTTAGGAAGTTAGGTGTATAATTAGGTCCATGCACTTAAGGGGGAGAAAAACATAGTGTGAAATTGTCAATGATGACAATTTACGACGCTACAATTCTAAAAATAAATTTCTTGTGGTGGAATACTACTCACAACAAGATCCTCACCCAAGAAACCTAAGGAAGTGGGGATTCCAAATATCTAATAGATGTTCATTATGTAAAATTGATGAAGAATTTGTGCCTCACCTATTTTTACATTACTCCTTTGCTGTTGAAATTTGGGCTTTTTCTCTGCAAAAACTAGGGGTCTACTGGTCAATGAATGAGAATGTCAAAAAAATTATGGAAAGTCGGGTCAGTCCTTTTACCCAACCCCTAATTTGGGAGATTTGGAGACAAGTCCCCCTTCATTTGTTGGTGCATCTAGAAGGAAAGGAATAATAAGATATTTTATAATGAGAAAAAGAACCCCAAGGTGGATTTTGGTATTTGTTCCAGGTTTCTAACTAAGAATATGTTCCTACATCACTAGAAATTCCCAAGCAAGCCCCTAATGAGATGGAGATCAATATAGCCCAAAATTGGGATCTTCAGCTAAACCTGAACTCATTTGATAACTCTAAAATTAAAGAAAGAGATGAATACCTCCATAGTTGGGTTGGTATAAACTCAACTTCAATGGGGTTGCAAAAGGTAACCTTGACCCTGCTAGCATGGGGGGTATAATCAAAAATTTTGAAGGAAAATTTATTACAGGTTATGTTGAGGGTATTGGTGAGCAACCTTCTATGATAAGTGAAGTGATGGCTATGCTCGGTGGTATCAAAATTTCTCTATCAACAAGAATAAAAAATATTCACATGGAAGGAGACTCTAAAACCATGGTAGATGCAATCAAAGATAAAGGTTATGTTGGATGGTCTTGTGATGATATTATAGTGGATATCTAGAATATCCTCACTAAGTTAGAACGGGAAAAATTCTCCCATATATATAGAGAAGGCAATAAGGTAGTTGATGCCTTGGCTAACTTTGGAATATCCTTAGATTCTACGAGATGTTGGAAGGACTTCTTTGCTCTTCTAGCAAATGTTAAAGCCTTGATCTTTGAAGAGGAAAAAATAGTATTCAAAATGGGGAGTGCATCTGATTTTTTAAAATCTCTTAAGGTATCTCTTACACTTATTATCATGTCGAGTAAGATGAGGTGGTTTTGGATTTTAAGTATGACATATAGAACATATGGACCTCTTGGACTACGTCTTACCTGTACTGTAAGATAAGGTGGAATGTTATTTTATGTAAAAAAAAGAAACATGCATGTTGGCTTCAGGTTTGTACGAGGTTCCCCTTCATATTTTTAATGATATCATCATTAGATTGTGTAAGAAGGGGGGAAAGAGGATACTCGTATCTTAAAAAACTTTAGGGAATAATTAAAAATTAAATATGGTTTATGGGATCATAATTTCCAATTCCTCTCTCATGATGTCCTTGGACCATCTTAATTCATGCTCCTTCAATGTCGAGCCTTTGGAAATGACTTTTGACGCATGGGATTATGTAATCTCCTTTCAGGGAAATAGAAATATCATTTCATCCCCTAATTCTCAAGAAGGGGCGTGGTATTATTTATTCACCTTGAGTATAGCTAATGGCTCACATCACGTTGATTACTTAAAACCCTTCTTTCACTTTGTTCTCCGCTATCATCTTAGCTAGGAAACTCTGCTTTTTCTATTTATAAGAATGGGTAGGGATAGGGTTTAGACTAAACTTGGCTCTTGTGAGGAGTTTTGCAAAGATGCCCTTGTTTGGCATATCTGCATTAAGGGAGGCCTGACTCCTTTAACGGAGAGCCTCAACAAGCATGATGAGAACCTGTCAATTTAGTTTGTGAATGGTTGGTGTAATTGACTTGGTTAAGTTGGGAGGAATATTATTTAAGGTTAGTGAGGAGACTATTGCTAAAGCAGAGGGTATGTCTTGTAGCAATCAAAAATTAAAGAAACATACTAAAGTTCAAGATGTCGACAACATGAATCAATTTTTTAAAGAGAATGAACACCCCACCAAGTTGCTTGCAGGCTATGACATAGCAAGCTGCTGGCACCATGGGACTAGGTTTGTCTTGTGTTAATGAAATATGTTACTCACAAGGGTAGATACAAATATTTCTACTATTACCATATGCCTCTGCTGAATCATTTCAAGCACCGCCTACTTATAAGTTTTCCATTTTTTTCTGCTCTCATCTCTTGAAATTTCTATCAAAGAAGCCATCAAGCTCTCCACTAAAAACTTAGAAAAAGCCCCAATCCCACTCCATCAGGGGCTCATTTTGAGGCTCTACCATCTTCATCTCGCACTCTATCCCCAAAAACCAATTCACATGACCCTTGTGGAAGAAGAGCCTTAGTCTCACTCCCCATTGAAACCCCCCAAACCCCCCACTGCTGCCAAACCAGGTACCAAATGCCAGCTTATTCCTTTTGCTAGCCAACCCACCCTCGCTACTAACCATAAACCTCTAGATAAAAGAAGTGTAAAACTAACAATGTGTAGAGCTAGGAAGTTGTAGCAACGGGGTTGTGTGATTTAAAGAACACCCCTGTTAAAAAGTTTGGAAAACATGGGGTGAAGAAAAAATTGGATAGTAAAAAAAATCTCCATCACATTCTTTGTGGAAGAAGCCAACTCCGAGGATGTGGAGGGTGAAGATGACTCTAAAGATAGTGGTGGTGAGGAAAACTTGACTGAAAATGTTCCTAATATTGGTCCTAAACCTTCAAGTGAGAGAAGATCCAACAAGCTGGCTGACAAACAAAGCTCAGAGGTGATTGTTGATAAAATTTCTTGTGGGTTTGAACATGACACCAGACAAGATAACAATAATGAGAAGATGGAGGAGGATGCTGAAGAGTACATTGATGGTCCTAGCCACTTCCCTGAGCTCAACAAATTGATTATGAAGGACTCCACCTCAGACTCCTCTCCCATCATGAGCGTAGGGTGGATGCTACCCATCTTTGTGAGGAAACTAATAAAGGTTACAATGTTTTGTTGACACGGGTGAACACATTGGAAAAAAATCTTAATCGTCTCACCTGCTTCACTCTGAAAGTGATCCATCATCCCATGGTCACTTTGGCTTCCGTTCTGCAAGAGGAGATTAAGAAACATGACTCGACTACTAAACCCAACTCTAGTAAGGCCAAGACATTTATTTTCAAATTCCTCATGGAGGAATGAAAAAACATATCCAAGTAATGGGCTTGGGGATCTTTTGTCAGTTTTCTGTGCTTGTTTCTATTTCTCACTATTAGTTTACTATTACTGGTCTAACTATTTTTTGTTAATTATGGTTATCTGAATTTTTTCCCTTTAGGACTTTTGTGTTAAGGGCACAACACCATGTAAATGCTACTTATATAATAAAAAAAAAATAACATAATCTTGTGTGAATTTATTCTTATAGCCTTAGTCTATCCCTAAAACACATTCAACCCGCTTACTTATTACCTACCTTATCTTTGTATGCACACACTTCTCTACATTTATTGCATTCATATTTGTACTTATCTTTATGTAGTCACCAACCACTTCAATATAATTTTTTGCCTATCTTGGGATATTTCTATGTCTTATAGTTATAGATTTAT
Organism: Sequoiadendron giganteum; assembly: GCA_007115665.2. NCBI lineage: Eukaryota > Viridiplantae > Streptophyta > Pinopsida > Cupressales > Cupressaceae > Sequoiadendron > Sequoiadendron giganteum. Next base: position 484,902,294 of record CM021108.1, read on the forward strand.
CTCCTTCCTTTCCAAGATTCAAACTTCAAATTTCAACTAACCCTTTTTATCCTACTTTAAGCTTATTAAACATATATTTTGTGAAGCTTGATGCTATGTGCTAGAATTTTTAGGGCATTTAATTGCATTAATTTATCATCCCACACATTGAATCATTCTCTCTAATTCTAGAGAATTAAATGATCAATCAATAGTGATAGATTTTGATTCAGTGCACTAAAAGGAATAAAGAATTTGCATGTGTCATCTTATGATGCATTCTTATTTTTTCCAATCTTGTACACATTTTTGGGGGTTGACTTGAGAAAAAAATCATTTCTTTCTAATGAAATGACAACCCTATCAAAGTATTCTTGAATAGCGCTAGCCCCATAGACATAAAAGGGTAGAGAACGCCGAGTCACATGAAGTGAGAAGAAGAGTAGAATTCTATTGTGCAGAGAGACACGTCTAGACTTAAAAGATTGGTTTGTGACTATGAATTTATTCTAAACTTGCAAATTATGTCATTTATCAAATAAGACAATAAAAAAAGTAAAAAAATAACATGAAAATAAATTTGCACTATTAACTTTTTTATAATCAACATAAAAAAAGTTAAAAGAATATACATTACAAAATTTCCTCAAACCATTTAAATTCTATCATCTATAATTCAATTGATATCAACTAATAAAACCTAATGAATGCATAACTATTCTGCAACCGACACACAGTTACTTATAACCTTCACTTAAATGATAAGAATGGTTTTCGAATTCAATGGATTGTAAGAGGATTATTCCTTTGCTGAAAATTCTGGTATTAGATGACACACAGGTTTGTTACTTTAAATGGAAGAAATAAGATTTATTTCAGGTATATCTGCTATATACTCTCATTGTCATTAAAAATGTCACAAACTCCTCATGAAGAGAAGATGAAACTCTGCATGAGATAGCAAAACACAAGGGGCTAAGTTAACGGTCCATGGTGGTTCTCAAGGTCTTGATGATCTCATCAACTGTCAAATTCCAGCCTTGCTCCATCTACAGAACAACAAAACCCGAATTTTTCATGTCAGTGGCGTTCATAATTGATATGTATTAAAGGAATAAGGATCTCATCTTTGGTACAGGGGAAGAACATAGTCACCTCAGCAGTCAAGGACAAATCCAGCGCAGTCTCTGCAAATGTGAGGACATTGGCGCTCACCACAGATAGTTGAAGCTTCTCAAGCTCTGTAAATACTTTGATGAGTACCCCTTTCATTTTATGACAATGGATGCGAATCAAAACCTGCGTGGCCAGGACTCGAACCTGGATCTCTGGTAGGATGCTTGATGAAGTGCTTTGCCCCATTTCGTTTCTTCCTACTGATGAATTGTCATCCTTAGGGTTGGGAGATCCTGGAATTGATCTCACTTCTGGGTTGGGTATCTGTCCCTCTAAAAATCTCTGCCTTTCCTGCAGCTGCTTTACATATTTAATGGCGTCCCCAAGAACAGAGGCCTTATCTGTCTATAAACCAAGTTTCACCAGAGAATAAGTTACTGGGTACACGGATGACAATTCTCAATAACCAACAAAATGCATGGGAGTGCTAACTAAATCAGGAGTAACCAAAAGTTTAAACTTAGTTAAAGCAATGAATTTGTATCCATGATGTGTACAATTGTGTGAGCTTGCAATCAATAAGGTAATACTCATCAAACCAAATCTATGAAAGTTAATAGTTTTAAATTTGTCTCAACTTACAATTAAGAAGAAATATATTACTCAAAAATGTACCTCTTCATTTAGTGAAACTGTTTTTTTCTTTAATCTTTACCCTTACCTTCTTTAGGCCAGGGACTATGGCAGACAATGCTAGGAATCGCTGTGTGAGCTTCTCCCTGCGCTTCCTTTCTGCCATAATGTGATGTTGAGAATGACTAGAAGTCCTTTTAGTGTTCTTCATTCTCAAGATGCAATTTGTTTGCTCTTGCTCCAAGCTGAAATGGTTTTTGGGTACAGCTGCAATAGGTTGGTTCCATGACTCTAAAGGCTGAATTGAATTTGAAAACGCCACACTTTCCTGTTTGGATGTGTGTTTCCTTGATTCTGACCCTAACTCATGCAGGTTTTCCTCTACAGAGTTATAGGCTACTGCACATTTAACAATCTCAGAGAGTGAGTGGCACTGTCATGATCAATATTGGGTGGAAGAATTTTCCAGCTAATTGATTGCAGAAGAATTTGTCACATTACCTGCAGGTGTTCCACTCCAATCCCAAACCTCCCAAGGCTTCACATTAACCATGGAATTGATTGAAGAACATTCTTGGTATCTCAATGAATGATCAAGCACTGTGGCAGGAAATCCATCTCGCTTGGGGGAACTAGATGGGTACACCAGTTGCCTTATAAAAGAATAAGCCAAATCCTGTTCTCTCTCACACACATACACAAGAAAAATCACATTGTTATAAACCTACACTGGACAGGTACAAGGAAACACAACATCAACATAATAAGATATTAACTCTTGAAACATCTCTGTCACAAGCCGGTAGAGAACACTTTGGAATTATAAAAAGTTTTTTAAAACAATTTCTTATCCCTGTTCTACCCATAAGAATAAGGGCTTCAAGTTTTAAAAGAAAAATATAGTTAGGTGTTTATAAGATGAAGCAATAGTGAATGTAAAACGAAACTGTGTATATCTTTAGTAAACATATAAACAGTTGATTTCAGAAACAATCTTTTGTATATTATATAAATTGTGGAAAATTCATGTCAATTAGTATAACCCATTACTTCAAGTTTATGACTTTTTCTCTTCCGTTACAAAAATCAATTGAAAAATGTAATACCTCATAATCCACTTTTCGACTAACAATGTTTGCAGGATTAACCCAATGACGAATTAGAAATGATAAATGTTGTGTTAAGCAAATAAAACAGTTAATGTACTTTCTGTGATCTTTACTAACTGATAATTGTGGGGCTTGTAGAAATTGCAACTGCAGAACTCTAATATTATTATTAATTTTACAGAACTAAGATATGGTAATATGTGAGGTTACATACCGAATCAGATTGCAAATCTTGCAAGCTCTCTGGATTAAACCCAGCCTGAGAATACATTGCTTTAGTATTTTCTTCCACTACACCTCAAACCAAAAAAAGTTACACCATGACATTCTAATATGCTTTTTTGTATTCTTCTCTAGAAAACAAGAGGTGGTCATTAACTACAAGCCTCTCTACAAGGAAGCTACTGATTGATTCATGTTACTTAAAACTCTCCTTCATTGAATAGAGAGTCACCACGGAACATTCTTTTATTAGGACTGCTCAACTGTATGCAACCCCCACGATCGCCAACACATGATTACAAGGTGTCTTTATTGATGAATAGAAAATCTACGTGGGGTATTAATAGATGAATCTCCTCCTTGCCAATTTCTGCAAAACAACCACCATGGCATATAGTCATAATCATTCCCTCTAAAAATGCTCTGCTGGACTTGTGCTTCTGCTCTCATCTACACCATTAGCAAATGCACATATAGTGATTGTTTGTTGCTTCGCTTGATTTGGGACAAAAGTCCTGCAAATGACAATTAGACAACAATTCAATAAGACAAATTACACTTAGAAAACAATTAATTGTAAGGCAAATCATCATAGTATAGGTTAGAATTAGATAAGTTATCATCATAGTATAGGTTAGAATTAGATAAGTTATCAACTCCAAGTCATGTAAGAATGGTTGGTTATTACACTAAGCTTGTGTGAGAGCTCTTGAGACTGTCAACTGTCATTTGAGTCCATGACTACATATTTCTAAATACAAGATAAGGTCAATGACCACATGATGAATTGATGTGATTAAGTCGAGAGGCTTCCTTCAGTGACAGCCAACGATCTGTGTAAACAAAAACGATTCACGTTGAAATTGGCATGCATATGACAGTTGAATGCATGGTAAGAATAGTAGTTTGTGTTGTTGCATGGGAAAAATGAAATGTTCAACATGCATTTGAAACAGTCGCCTAAAAAAGAAAGGGTGAATAAATGAAACGGTCAGTCACCTATTTCACCACTACAACAATTAAAATTCTGACCATTTTAAAGTTTGACAGAGACATGCAACAATTAATATCCCATAGCATTTAACAAGGGCGAAGAGATCCATTTTGTGCTGGAGTACATGGACGGGGTCTAAGGAAGTGCTGCTAAGGCACCAACTCTTTGTCAACGTCTATATAGATGCTCAGAATCTGATACGATTCATTATTTTTTTTTTTCCGTTTTCGTCCTCAACTTAAACAGAAAAGGCACTACATTTTCGTTCAGAACAGAAATGCACAAATTTGCTTATGTCCCATGGCAAAAAGAACAATGCCTCGCCTACACATCTTGAGTCCATATGCTTTCCTAGTTGAGACGTGGACGCTGCAAGGTATGAATCAGATATAATTCACACTTGATATTGCTCATGATATCATTGTTATTACTTGTTGAAAAATGCAATTCCTAACTATGAGGAGAAGCTTTATGTGTGTCGGCACCTCTTTCATTTATCAATTTGATCCAAGATTTTCTTTGTTATTTTCTCTTCAGTAATGGAGTTGCCTTCACAAAGAAGATACATCAGTATGGAGTGAGGAGAAAGGAAAAAGAGTAGCAATTCATTTTGTTAACAACAAAATATATAACTGTAGAGAAATCAACTATTAATATCTTCATAATCAAATTGATTATTTTTTCACAATATGCAAGTTAAAAGTCTCTTGCAACAACTCTTTTATTTCTATTTCTATTCAAATAATTTTACAGCTCAACTTTTAATTTTAGTAGGACAACATTTTGGAAGGTGGCAAAAAATTCTGGAAGTTGAAAGAAAGGGTTTTTTTAAAAAAATTTTGATGTCTATTTTTTATTTCAATTACAGTAGTTGCTCATATGTTTTCCAAAACTCAATTGTGAACTGTTGGCCTGTGTGAAAGATGAATTTATATGAATTACAAATCAGTGAGTAAATTTGACTCATATATTCAGTGGAACTTTTTTTTCATATTTATGAAAATAAATTTGAACCAATTTTCTTCTGTTCTCAAAGCTGTACAAAAATTTACCAGGCAGTTATGAAATCTATTATTTTTAATATAAACTAAAATGAAAGAAAGTTGAATTCACAACTCACACAAAATCTTGTAGCAATTTTTTCCTTCAGTGTATTCTTTTTAGGTTACCATTATACTAAATTCAGCTCTCTTTCTTGCATTATACTAAAGTTTATTAAAACGTTAATTTAAATATATTTGAAGTTTCAAATTTAAAGTATATTTTGAATAATAATTTTGAAATATTACAAAGAAGGAAATATATTTTAATTTTGTTATAAAAATTTATTTTGCAAAAGATTAATAAGATCTCAAATAAAAAATCAACATTTATATACAAATATTAGTAAATTTGAATAGTTGTTTCCTTATTTTCAATGTGACAAAATTCTTTCAGAATCAATTTTGAGAATAAATTAAATAGACATTAATAGAGAATTCATGTATGCTTTTGAAAATCATTCAAACATTTAAACTAATATTTCAAATATTTCTTTCATAATTAGAAATCTTAAACTTACCAAGATTTACAAAGATTTCAAATATTTCTTTTGGTAATTAGAAATTTACCAGGATGTCAAATATTTCTTTTCATAATTAGAAATCTGAAACTTACCAAAATTTACCATGATTTAAAAAAAAAATTATAAGTAAAAATCTTATTTTTACAAAAATTTACCTTTCAAATATTTTGTTTCATAATTATAAATCTTAAATTTACCAAGATTTCAAATATTTATTTCCATAACTAGAAATCTTAAACTTGTCCATGATTTCAAATATTTCTTCTCATAATTAGAAATCTTAAATTTACCAAAATTTATCAAGATTACAAATATTTCTTTTCATAATTAAAAATTTTAAATTTACCCAGATTTCAAATATTTCTTTCGATAATTAAAAATATTAAACTTACCAAGATTTACTATGATTTCAAATATTCCTTTTCATAATTAAATATCTTAAATTTATAGAGATTTTTAAATATTTAATTCCTAACATTAATTTTTTGAAGATTATTAAATATACCCTTTCCAATTCCTTAAAACTTCTTTTAAGTTAGATTCATTTGTGAGATGGAAAATAGCAATTATGGAATTAGTCAGTTTCAACTAATTAATTATCAAATTCTCTTTTTGTGATAGTGGTTAGTATTTATGTTAAAATTAATTTTGTTTTCAAGAGAAAAAGTTGTTTTTTCTTAATATTGGATTGATGTTAAAGTTAATTATATATTTTCTTAAAATTAGATTGATGTTATAATTTCAAAGGAGAGTTTTTATTTTCTTAATATTTGATCATTGTTAAAGTTAATTATATTCTTAAGAGAGAAAGGTCAAATATTTCCTTAATAATTGATTGATGTTTAAGTTAATTAAAAAAAAGTCAAAAGTTGCATTAATTTTTTCAAATATATAGAATTAGTTAATTAAAAATATTCAAGATCTTTTTAAAGCAAGAAATCTCTTCTTGTTTTTTATATAGATTTATTTAAGTAATCTTTTCCAATAAAAAATTAAAATTAAAGAATTGATATAAAAAATATATTAAATTACTAGACATAATTTTATTTTTTTCTAAAATTTAGAAAATTGAGCATAACAAATTTTTCCTAAATTTACTATTGCATATAAAAGTAAGTTTCTAAATTAGTATTCTTAAAATTAAAAAAATATTTAAAATATTTAAAAAAGAAAAATATTGTTTGATGTGATTGTAAAATATTTTTAATAATTAAGCCTCTTACAATGGCAACAAACAATCTATGTAAATTTTTTGAAACTGCATTTAAAATGACGTGCAGGTGACCGTAGTAATGAGCAACAAATAATTTTTTCAAACATTGATTTATAATGAAAGATGAAAGTTGTAAAAGTTTGCATGCTTGTTCAATGGTCAGTGTTGGTGGTGGTAGTTACAAGATGACATGTTTGAAGTGGATGGTAGTGGAATAGATGTCTCCTGTAAAGTTCGGTTTGGAATACACCTTCATTTATTGCTCCACTCAACATTTATTTCTCTCCATCGTAACAAATTTATTTATGCATTTATCTTGAGTTTACCTCACCACTAGCCATTTTTGAGTAGTAGCGATTTGTGAGCAGTAGCGGTTTGTCCTATATCTAGGTGAGCTGTAACAATTTGACATGAAATATACCAAACACCTCACAACGTTCATGTTTCCAAAGAGTAAGAGTAAGTTTGGTCCATTGTATGTCTATGCTTGTAACTTTGCAGAAAGGAGATTACAATATGGAACTAAGAAATAAAAATAAAATTATATCTCAATAAATTTAACATAATAGTTCTCTCTTCATCTTTAATATTATTATAAAAATAAAAATTATCTAGAAAACTCAATTATTATAATATCTAAAATTCATTCTTTTGATTGCTATTTTTCTGTTTTTCTTTGTTACAATTGTCTTTAGTGCTCTACCTAAATTATGGAATTTAGTCACAGTTGTATTTGAGATTAGTTATCCATTTTATATGTGAGGGCATTTTGTTAATGATATTTCTTCAGATTTTCCATTTCTATTTTATAGTTTTTCTTTATATACAATGCAAAAGAGATGCATGTTTGAGTCGCATGACAGAGTCTTAGTTGCAATATTGGCTAACAGTTCGTGTTTCTTGGTGAACTTGTAGAAAATATTTTCTTTCCAACATTATCCCTTAGATAGATGGGTATTTTATGTTTCTTATAGTAGTTTCATTTTGCAACTTTGTGATTTAATATTTGTAATCTTAGCTAGGAAGATCATGTTGGTCTGTTATCATGGTCATGAGAAGACTCTTGCATTGATCATATGCATTAATAATTTTTAGATATATGTTCACTTTAATTTGTTTTCTATTTTTATGTATTTGTTTTTTTATCTTTTATGTCTAATATATCTAATTATTTAACTAAAAGGTGGTTATAAAGTATTTTTTTGTATAAAAATGTGTGTTTGTAAAGAGTGATAAGAAAGTGCATATAAGAGTTAATAAGGTGTAAATTATAAATCTTATTTTGTTTGATCATGATTTAAGATTAAGATTCATCAAATTAAGTATTTATTTTTGTTGGCATAATTGATTGAGCTTGCATCATGAGATCTGATTTGTATAAAGATGGTATTTTATCTTTATGCATTAAAATTGACAACTCAAAAGAAGCTAATCAAGTAACAAAGTGTTGGACTTTCATGTAATTTTCTACTCAATATATTTTTCTACGACATGAGATAGATAGGTTACAAGATCAAAAACAATGAGGAATAATGAAGGACCCATCGAATAGAGTATCATAGAGCTTATCTAAAAGAATATCAAAGACAAAGAAGACAACAAATGACAGATGCACAAAGAGAGGAATAGGGAATATATATAACCAAATGGTTGGGGTTAGAATTAATGTTAGGGATAGAATTAGTGTTAGAGTTTGGACTACAATTAGGGTTAGATTTACAATTATAATTAGGGTTACAATTAGAGAAAACATATATAACCAAAAACACATTAGGGTTAGAACTAGGATTATTAAATATTTATTATTAATAAAAAATATATGATTATTATTAAATAATGTTATTAAAATATTACAAATGCAATTGCTACTAGCATACCTATATTTAGAAAAATCTATGTAAAATATGTGACAGATATCCTTCTCGAGGTGTCTATTTTAAATTAAATTTACACCATATAAATACAATAGAAATATGAAGAAGGATATCTCTCGGCTTATTTTACATAGATTTTTCTAAATATAGGTATGCTAGTATTATCATAGTAGTGAATAATTTCTTATTGATTGTGCAGTCTAGTTCTTTGAATACATACTTCTTTGCCTTTCCAAATTTTAACATAGATAGTTGGTTGATCATTATTTTAACCAAATCAACAAGAGTGTTGTGAACATTATGGATATACTATAATGGTTGGTGAGTGATCTTCCCTTGTTCAAAAAGTGTATGTCCCAGCTTGCTGAAGTCACTAGAAGAGGCACTGAGGTCCTAAATTTGCTTGGCAAGGTTATTATGGTTATTGGCAAGCTGAGAGATCTGTTATTGTAGTGCATTCTCTATATAGTCTGTAAAAGCATGGACTGTTAGAAATTTGAGAGTTTGGAATAGTTCTTTTTTAATATATTAATTGCGAAATGTAAAGATTTTTTAAATACCTAAAATATATGGACAAACATGTTCCTACATGACAGATGTGTTTTTATGTAATAGATGTTTAATACTAGTAATGAATAGAGTTTATATGTTCAAAATTTCCTCATAATTTTGTTTCATCATAGAAAACAATGAGATGCTTTACTTTAATATGCTTTATGCAAGCATGAAACACTAAATTTTGGAATATCTTCAACATATTTTGCTTATGTTTGTCACTTGTTGTTGTAGTCTTGCCTTGTGCTTGTCAAGTCATAAAATTCAAATGTTTCTTTGAAAATCCATTTACAATTAATGACTTCTTCCCATAATTTATTTCGAAGATTACAAGCATTAAACATTGATTTAGCTCTTTTTTGAAGCATCGTGTTTATTCTTTCAGCAACTCTATTTTGTTGTGGAGTATATGGAGCTAAGAGTTTCCTCTTAATTCCTTTTGTTTGTAAAAGTTGGAAAAATTATTTGAGGTGTACTCTCCCCTATTACCTGATCGAAATATTTTACTTATTTTAATTACATTCATTCTCCACTTGGTGTACAAACTTCTTGAAGACATCAAATGCTTAAAAAATGATCGTAAGAAAAAAAACCAATACCTTTTGAATGAATCCATCAACAAATATAATGAAATATTGAGATTTCCTTATGGAAATTGTCTTCATTGATGTATAAATCTCAAACTTAAATTTAAATTTTATTTTTTAGAAGCTATCTAGGCTTTTCCAAAATTAAACTTTTTTCTATGATAATTTTTGATAAAATAGGGTTAAAAACACTCCTTTGTAGCACAATGGGTGAAAGAACATATTCTATATTTTGATTGAACATTTCCTCCAACAAATTCAAGTTAATATGACCAAGCCTTTCATGCCACAATTGATTTCTAAAAGTAACATTTGAAACTATGGCTTCAAATGAGTTTTTCATCAAGTAAAATAGCCAACCTTTCATATATTTATCATATACTAAATTTTCCTTGATTATCTTTGTTCATATTTTCTTCTTTTTAAAGTGGTAGCATCAAAAGTGACCATGATGTTTACAATGATAGCAAGCCATTACTTTCCTCTACTCATCATTATCCATAATAGGATGTCTTTTTGTAGTTGTCTCAACAAAAGAGGTGAGGTCTAACAAGAGAAGAATACTTTTCATCTAGAATGATGTCGTTCTCCAAAGATGGCAACACCACTCTTGACTTTATAAAGATGGTACTCAATATATTGTTTAATTATGATCAAAACCTTTATAGATTTATCAATAATCTATGTGATCTCAATGCTACAACTTCTTTAAATTTAGAAATGATCTCTACAACCAAAACTACAAACTTTTAGATTTAGCAATGATCTTTACAATCAACACAAATTCTTAGATTTAGCAATTAACTTTAAATAAACATTACAATATTTAAAAAAATAATGATCTCCATAATCAATGCTACAATATTTTAAATTTAGTGATAATATCTACAATCAACACTACAACCTTTTATATTTAGCAACAATTTCTACAATCAAAGTTATAATTTTATAAATTTAGCAATGCTCTCTATGATCAATGCTAAACTTTGTTCTAAAATAAGCCCTAAAAATATTTTATGGCTAACATCCTCTTTTAACATGACAAAGGAGTTAAATAATTATAAAACTTTGAAATGATTTGACTCTCCTCACTAGGCCCACCAAGCCAAGTAACCACTAAAATAGCTAGTAGCACAAGTGTTGTCTAACATCTCTTCGTTTTCCTCTCCACAATCCTCAAGAATGTAAGAATCATTATATAAAAAATATTCGATAGAATGGCGAAGGAGTCACATATTTAATACCTTTCTTCATTATGGTTTTAGATTAACACACAACCCTTCACTTTAATGTGCATAGGTAAATCACCCATAATACTATGTAGCATAATGGTTTATTTAAAATATGCAAGAATATCACCTTCATTTGTGAAGTTATAGACCTATGTAAGTTTTCATTTACTTATGCCAAGTGCTTCATCACATCATGTCCAATGGCCATTGATAGTTTTACAATGATACATAATGGCACACACTATCTTCTTGATTTCATATGTATACTCACAATGCTTTGAAATGCCAATGATTAACCATAATAAAAAATAGTTTTATAGGGCCACAAACCTAGTTTGTACCAGGACCACACACTAGCTACTACCATTATGCAACACCATCTAATAGCCATAACATAGTTTCTCTTATGGACACCCTACTAGCATATCCATATCTAAGTATAACTTCATATTGAGTATTATGTTATCTAAATTGGATGCAAAGTAAATTGCAACCCTCAATGATCCTACTATCAAGTTGAGTACTAATCATAGACTCTAGTATTGTTAAACCAACACTATATTCCATGATGGCCAAGCTTGTGCAACATGAAGGATTAAAAGCAACATGTTCTCTCTTATTATTGAAAGATATTTCCTTGCTTAGTGTAGATGAATTCAACAATAAACTACTAAGAATAATTCTTAAGGATAATAATAAATACCATCCTTTAATTGGTATTTTTTAGCATCGAATAGTACATTTTTTAAAGGAAAACCAAATTTTTAGAAAAATGAAACTACAATTTTAAGCTTTGACTTAATTGTTAGGAAAATTGGTGCCTCAACCTTGCGAGGTTAACATATTTGAGTATGGGGCGTGACGGGGAGGGGGGGGAGGGGGGATGGGATGGGATGCCCCCCCTATGGGAGCTAGGGGCCCATCTCCCAAGTGGATAGTACAAGGGCCATACAACTCAACAAGAGTTCAAGGACAACACCCCTGAAAGCCATATTTTATGTACATTTTATTATAGTAAATTTGGACCGTTCATAATTAGGTCTTAGATCTTATGATAGATATTTTTTTGGCTTGTCTTTCCCTAGAAGATAACCATATTTTATGAGAGCATTGTATTACAACTGTGCATTATGATGTATTATAAGAGTCTGATAGTTGTTGTGTTGCCTCCAGATCTTTGGCTGGTGATACTCCTTTGAAAAAATTTGTGTACAAGTATATTGTAATCTTTGTGAGTTTTGAATTATATATTGGAAAATTTTTAGAGTGTGAGATTTTTCTCCTGAAAGTGCTTTCCCCACGTAAATCACAATTTTGTGGTATGCATGATATTTTTGTTTATTTTTTCTAATTGTTGTAATGGTCCTTGAAAAACAATTCATAACCTTCCTCTCAAGATTAGTGTCGGAAGTTGTTCTACTACCTTAACTTCCTACAAGTGGTATTGAATCTTGATCACATTTTGGTTTCAATTGTGGGTCACTGAGTTTTTTGAACTAATCCATATTTGAGTGGGAGATTATGTAGAAGATACTTTGTGATCTTGTTGCAGTAAATTATGAATGACTTATGGTCCATTCATTATATGAATAAAGAAATTGTGAAATGCTTGGGTTTTGAAGGAAATCTCTAACTTCTAATTATATACTTTTTTTGAAGAGGAAGATAGAGAATACATGGTTGTCTCATTTGATAATAATCACATTGTTATTATTAATGTAAATAGGTGTTTTACCTATCTAGGTCCTATTTACATGTTAAGTCCACTTAGGTCCTAGGAGGGAATCTTTCTATTTAGTGTTAGTTGTCACTAGATCTTATCTTATCTTTTGGAATTTAATGCTTGTATCCTAAGTCATTTAATATTTGTTGAGGTAGTTGTCTCATTGTACAGGATTATTACACATGTCAAGGTCTTGTCTAATCCTATATCACAACCTGCCTTTATAAGCAAGGCATTATATGTACATTTTCATATTCAATCTAGCAATTTGCATCCATAATCATAGCGTGATATTTCTACCATTACTCTCTTGTGGAAATCAGTATTGTCTTGCAATTGATCCTAGGGTGTTGAAGAGTTCACCATGAACTCCTACATGGTATTAGAGCTTCAATGTTGTAGACTTCTTCCCACATCTGAGGGACCAATCTTGGTGTGAAATTTTTGTTGGGTGTGAGTAGAGGTTTCAAGGACCTCACCATTGAATCCATGGTGTCAGAGAAAGTCAAGTTTGTCTTTCGTTTCATCAATTTTCATCATGTTTTGATTGATCTACAAGGGTTTCAAGGAAGGTTTGAGTTGCCAATTTTTAGAGGTAATTGATTTTTCAAAGCACTTTGGGTCAAATCTAACCTTGTTGTTGCATTTGAAAGGCCCAAGAACCTAAGGATGGACTATCAATTCTTTATTTTTTGACACTTTCTATCGGGGCATCAAGCAATTTTTTGTTAGTTATCATATGATTGTACAAATTTATCCTTGGTCGTATTGTACAACGATATTGTATGTGTGTGTTAGGGTTGCAACCAATAGCCTACAATACAAGTGACATATTTTGAGCATAAAAATGATATATTCCTCTACATCATTGTAATTTGGTGGTTGACATACTATATGGTCTGCGAATGGTATGAGATAATCAAATCAAGGTATTGTTGCCAACGTACCAAATATTAATTTGGGAAGGTTTTAATATTAAATTTTTGTTTTTAAAACTTTTATTTTCACTGTCGAGCATTTCATTTGGCGCTTGGACATTGGGTAAAGGTTTTGTCCCCAAAGAAGAAAACTTTTGATGCTACCACTTTAAAACTTTTATTTTGACTGTCGAGCATTTCATTTGGCTCCACCCACCAACCCCTGAGTGCCTCTCCCCAACAGTGTTGCCACCATTGGGAGTGGTAGATTTTTAAAACCATATTTGCCAACAATGGGCACATGGGTGACTAGAGACTTAAGCGCCAAGGGGCCACAATTTTGTTCCTCAGATGCCTTAATAGGGTGTTTTTTTCAAAATTCCATTACTTGCAATCCATTAGGCCATTTTTGAAAATGAGATATTGCTAGAAATTTGGCTTCATCAATTTTTTAGTGGTGCAAGTTATTTTCCAAAATTTTACTATTTGGAGGAATTTATTGTTGTTTAAGGTTAGATCTTCATTTTTGGCTCTTGAGCTCATAAATTTTTGTCATGATCTTCATTTTTGGCTCTTGAGCTCATAACTTTTTGTCATGATCTTCAATTTTAATGATTCTTGCAACATTGGAAAGATATCTAGGAGCTCTATCATGCCATCCATGCAATCTTTCTTTGTTTTTGTCCTAGGAATATTGTGATTTTAGTTCTTCCTCAATGGGTATCTATCACATCTTGTTTTTTGCTTGCATAAAATTTATTTGATAATAAATGGAATTGGATGAGACCTGTGGACAATATGTGTTTAGAGTAATGTGCTCATGGATGATAAATTAAATATTATCTTTAAATTACATGCTATTTTGATTAAAATAATGATAAATTATTATGATAGAAATATTTTGATTATTGATTATGGTTTTATGAGCTAATCTATTGATGAGATATTGAGTGGAAATGAGTGTAGGAATAGGTTGAAGGTGAGAACATGGCTGAGGTGGAGATGACCTAGCTGCCCGACAATATTCGGCATGATGGAAATCTTATGCACACACTCATGTAGTTGCATTCATCCTACATTTTGAATGATTATGTTATGTGTTGTATTGTCATGAATATGACGTTTCCTATTGGGTGTTATGGTTTAAATAATGACTCTCTTATGGTTGTTTTGTTTGCAAAAAATAATTTAATTGAGAAAATAAAATATTTTATTTTCAAATGTTTGATAATGATAAATATTATAATAAATATATATATATATATATATATATATATATATATATATAATGTAATTATATATAAGTATATAAATATACAAACTTTATGTTCACAATTATTATATTTTTATATCTATATATAATAATGATATCATTATTTATATATGAATATATAAATAGCTTACTATTAAATTATGCAATCTTAGCACGAGGAGAAAGTTCAGTTCTAAAAATAAATAGATACTCCAACTGGAGTTGAACACTGTGCATGGAAATAGAAAAAAATATGAAAAGAGGGCTCCACAAAGGGGATGGAGGACTATTTTTTTTTATCATTACTGGCAGTGACTGAGGAGGATTGGCACCATGGTATCTAAGTGGAGTTGAGGATTTAGCACATAGGGCAAGAGACCAGGTATGATGAATGGTATTGTTATTGTATTGTGGGGTTTGAAGGAAATCATTGTTTGTGTTATAACATGTATTTAGTTCTTTGTATCAACTAGTATGTGTATTGTTCAGCCTGTGCATATATAATAAAACCTACATGTCGACCTTAATGCCTCAATATATGGTATCAATATGCTTGTATCTTTATGTGGCAATTGAATATATGGATTTTACAATCAACACAATTGTTGGAAGAATGAGGCGTTTTTCATTGATGTAGTTGTTGGCAACATGAGCATGAGGGATACACACAAGGTATACTATTATGTGTTGCAGTGTTATTTTTGTGTCTACATTGGTCTAAAAATTAACATTTCACTTTGCAGTTCTATTATGTTTTTGTTGGTTGATAGAAGCATCTCATTCCAAAATTTTATCTTGTTTTGGCTTTTGTTTTGAAAGTTATGAATGATAGAAGTTCAACTTGGCAGTTATAGTCATTTCCTATACAATGCATATGAGTTGGAGAGTCTGCACTTCTTTGCAAATAGGATTTTTGTTTTACGGACTTAAGTAGATGTTGATAAATGTCAATAGAGTGTCAATTCTCGATGGCACATCATTTTGAGGTACGTGTTTCTGAATATGGATATACTGTAAAATAATTTATGTATTAGATCTTCTAGCATGCCGACCTAATAGGTGTGAAGGTATGTGAAGGTTAAGTAAGTATTACAGAGTTATGTGGGAGCTATTATAGGTCCATGCAAACCTCTTTCAATTTGTTTTAAGGATTGAATCTTGGTGTGAGGCATGTGTGAAAGGATTTGAGACGACAAGTCATATATTGTCTATTTTGTATGATACATCTAATTAGGTTGACCTAATTGATGTTATGTTTGAAGTGAATATATAAGCTAGATCATTTTTCGATGTTTCGATATATGAAAAAAATATGCAAGTGATGCAAATGATGTGAATACATTGTGAATTTAAGTTGTGAATGTTGAGTAGAAAATTAGAGTGATGTGAATGCAGAGGAAAGTAGATTGTTCGATCAAAATCAAATGAATTGAGTAAAGTTAGTTTATTGAGCTTCATTGGAACTGTATCTCATGCATATGATAGATACAATTGTAACGGTTCAATCTAGGTTGTGAACCAAAAAAATTCTTCCATCACTTTCTCTCATTGGACAATGAGTCCACTTGGATAGTGAGTCCACATGTAGTGAGAACTTCTTTAAATATACTATAATTGGTTATAATATATTGTGAGCTAATCCTCAACATGGTTTTTCCCATTTTGGGTTTTTCATGTAAAAAACATGGTGTTCATGTGTTATATGATGTTGTTGGATGTTTCATGCTTTATTTCATTTAATACAATTGAATATGCTATTTCCAGATTAGATGTTTAAATGTTTGAAAGGTTTAAAAGAATAATAATTCACCCCCTGAATATTCTGGGTGTTCAATAATTGGTATCAGAGCTTGGTTCCTTGGAAGGAGCTTAACCACCTGGGGAAGGTCTTGGAGGTTGAACATATGGTTTTTAGAAGGTTACCTACTCCTCTAAAGGATATTCTCGTTGTTGGATTCATAGAAGAAGACTGCATGCTTGACAAAGATGGAGAACTCAAAGTTGCCCTTGAAGACCTTGAAAGGACTAAAGGTGAAAACAAAGGTATGAAAAAAATGTCAAAGAAGAAAATGAATGCATTAGAAAATTGAGAGAGAAAATCAAGAAGTTCAGAGAAAGGCATAAGGAATTCAGTGAACAATTGAAGCAAGCAAATGAAACCATCACCAGCTTGAAGGTGCACGTTGAAGAAAAGAAAAGACTTGAGGAATGTCTGAATGCAATGGTGAAAAAATAATCTAAGAAATGTACAAGGCTTGAACAAGAAGTTGTGAATCTGTGATTAGATCTAGAAAAAGAAAGAAGTCATGAAAATAATTTCAAGATGAGTTCTACAAAGCTTGATGAAATTATTGCAAATTAGAAAGGCTCTAAAAATAAAGAAGGTTTAGGATTTGAAAAAGGTGAAAGTTCAAATTCACATCAGACATCAAATGCTGAAGATAAGAAGAAAAATGGCAAGAAGATCTATAATCAAAGGAATGAAGCTAGAAGACCATTGATCAGACAACCAAATGCACAAAGGTACCCATATTTTAATGGTTTTTGTAATTCTTGTAATAGATTTGGACTTAAGGTAATGGAATATAGAAACATAATGAATCAAAATGTTCCACCATTTTTTGGTCAATGTTTTACATGCAAGAAATTTGGTCATAGAGCTAGTGAGTGCAAAAGTCAAATGATGAATGACTATAATAATGGTAGAAAGGTTCAATCTTTCAAAGGCTATCATTATACATTCTATGGATTTGGGAAAAAAGCTAATCAATGTAGATCTAGAATGAATGGAAGGAATACTGGTTAGAAGAATGTCACATGTTACAA
Organism: Sequoiadendron giganteum; assembly: GCA_007115665.2. NCBI lineage: Eukaryota > Viridiplantae > Streptophyta > Pinopsida > Cupressales > Cupressaceae > Sequoiadendron > Sequoiadendron giganteum. The sequence continues at coordinate 484,920,090 of CM021108.1, forward strand.
TTGCAATAGGCTTGGACACATTTCAAAGTTTTGCAGAAGAAGAAATATGAAGAAGGATAATCTAGTAAAGAAGAATGAACTAACTTACAAAAGATTGATCTGGTAGAAACAAAAAAGGAGATGGATAAGATTTGGAGAAAGAAGGAAGAGACAAAGGTTAAGAATGAATTTGTAATAGAATTCGATGCAAACATTTCCTTTGGAAACTAAGTTGAGAGATTTTGCTCAGGGGGAGCTTTAATGAATATCTTTTATCCCCTTCCAAAGAAAATGGTGTTGATGCTTCAACACAAAGATATGTGATGTAGATTGAAATGCTTGATCTATTGGTGAAGATCCCAGAAGAAAATATGATAATGCAGAAATTTATGGAGCATTTGAAGGTGACTGTGCACATAGTGAAGGTTTTACCAACTTTATTGTTTGAAGCATTCAATGCAAAAATTAGGTTAGATTCAAAGGGTTATAAAGTGATTTCACTTAACCAAATTCATTTACAAAAAGAATTTGAGGAGTAGAGTAGTGAAGAAAGGATTTGGAGTGATCAAGGTGATTTATGATTTGATGTGTTCAAACCCTAGTTCGACCATAAAAAGAAAAGATATTTACAATCTCAATTTTACCCTAGTTTCTCATATAACTCTTTTGAAAGTAGTTTGAATTCATTTTGAAATAGAAAAACCAAGGGTAATTGAGGCTATTTAGAATCCACAACCTAAGTTCAAGAAATATCCTACTAAATCCATAAAAGACAACCCATTAGGCATAGTTTCTCATGTTCCATATGGAGTTTTACCTACAAAATATGTAAGGATTTACATTCATGGAAAGATAGAGGAATATGATCACACTAAGTTAGGATATGTGTGGGTAAAAGAGCTTATTGGAGATAAATTTTCCCTAAAAATAGAATACCAAACCCTCGTTACAAAGAAACTTGATTTATGGCAATGGTTTCCAATTTTTTTCTTTGATCATAAATGGGTTAGGGTTGCATCAAGCAAAATTCATGATAAATTTGTTTGGATTGACATGCTTGGAATGATTACGTAGGATGTGATTAGAGAGGTTATAGGTTTAAGGTCCACCAGACCTGTTCTAGTACTGAAATTGATTAAGAATAAGGTTGTAATGGAGCTCACATGTGCAACTTATGACAAGAGAGATTTAATGGTAAATAATGTAAAAAATCTAGCTATAAAGTATGCAACTAGATTGATTGGCTATAAAATCCACTTCAAAAACAAAGAAAACTCTGTAAATACCACCACAACCAATGTGGCATATGAAATGGTTGAAAAAGAAATTGACTATGGTCTTTGTGAACTATTAAGAAAATAGTTAATGGAGAACTTGAAACAAACAAAGGAGAAGAAATATGCATTCAAATATGGAACTTTAGTTGTGTCTATTTTCTATTTCTTTAAGGAAATCCCTAGAACTAAGTGGAATGGTTGTGAGGTAGACCCGTTGCTCATTAGATTAGAGAATTTTTGAGAATTTTTGGTGATGCAAAGGCACAAGATGATGCTCTTGTTGCTTTCCTTTTAGTTTTCCAAAAGAGGATGCATGAAAGAGACAAAATTCCTAGGAAAATGGTAGAAAAGTATCAAAATTATATCACATTCCTAGTATCAACAGATGAGTGCATCATTGAAGCAATAGAACCAAGGAAAGTGTGGATCCATGTGATGGGATATGAGATCAATGAATAAGAGATTACTGATTTGGCTGATATTTTGTTGAGAATTCCAAAAGATACCACTAAAGAAAGGTACGACACATATGAAGAAAAATCTATGGAGGTGCATTTGGAGTAGAGAAAAACCATAGATAAAGAAAAGGTTGAAAAGATGGTTGAAAAATTTGTGGATGATATGGGCTTCATAAAGGAGAAAGTGGAGCAAGAAAGAGCAAAGGCTAAGGGAGAATCAAGTGCTATAGGAGGATCCAAAACCATAAGAATATATGGTAGGAAAACTACTGTCCCTCCTTCAATTCAAAAGTCCTCCTAGACTAAGCTTTCTATTGGTGAGAAGAGAAAAACTATTGATAGTCCTTTGGTAAAGGAGAAATCCCCCCTGGTTGTGCAGACAACAAGGCCCGAAAAGAATAAAACCACTACAGTAGCACCACCTTCAAACCTTTCCAAGAAAAGGACAAAACAAAAGGTAGTAAGGGAAAAGAATATGTGTAAACATTGAAGAAGAATAAGTGGAGGAAGAAGGACCATAGTTGGTCTGTAAAAGGAAAAGTGTAGCTTCACAAGGTGAAGCAAGTTTTAAAAGAAAGAGATTTGACATCATTGATAAAGACAGTGAAGAGGAAATAGAAAAAGAAAAAGAACATTTTGTAGTTCACATGAGAAAGAAGAAGAAAGAAGCCACCAAGAAAGTGTCACCAGATAATAAGAAAGCAGAAACAAGCTAAAAGAAGACTCCAAATGAAATAAAAAACAAAAAACAAACAGAACCGGTAAAACCTCACTCTCCCATAAAATTAGAAGCATTGTTCAATAACATTTTGCAGTATTAGATGTTAGGGGAGACTGCAACTCTACACAGTGAAGCAAATGAGGTGGATAAGGCCACCATTGTTGAGGAAATCATTAAATATATTATTGTGTTAGAAGTTGATATGAGAAAAATTGAAAAAAATTTTCCTATGGAGATATGGAATGTCTTAGTGAAGAGAAGACAAGAAGCAATTGAAGAAGGAAAAATAAACTTGAACATGCATTGGAGAAATTTGGTGCTCCTCTTTCAGAGGAAAATAAAGTCATGTTGGTTGAATTATACAACACATAATTTAGGGTGAAGCAAAGGGTAACTACCCTTATGGGAAGAGATTGGAGTGAATTTGAAAGGCTCTAGAAGGAGAAAATTGATTAAATATCAGAAATAACTATTGTTTTTTCATGCCCCTCTTTGATGACCCATCACTGATATCTGATCTGAGTGATCTTCCATGGGTCATCTTGCACGTGTTTCCCTTGAAGTGTCCCTAAAATTGACTGTCCCAAATTTTTGGGTTTTCAGGTGTCTCTTACTTGCTTACTTCATGCTTTCTCCATTGCTCCCATCATCTTTTTCTTCTAATCCTTTTAGGTTTCATCCTTCGGCCTTACCCTTTACCTCTTTCCGATCCCTCTCCCTTCTTCCATTTTTTCCCTTCTCCCTTCTCCCTTTGGCCTTCCCTCTTTCCTCTTCCCTCCTTCCACTTTTCTTCTATCGACCATTAGCCTTTGACCTTTGATCTTCGTGCTTACATCTTACCTCTTACCTTCTTTAAGTAAGAAGTAAGCCTCCAGATCGACCTCTAACCTTTGACAGTTTGAGGTCCGACCTCTGAAGTCTTACCTTTTACTTTCTTCTTCCCTTCCCATTTTCTTGGTTTCCTCCAAATATGACTAAGTGTCATTGTTTTGGGCTTCGAGGTAGGGCTTCCTCCTTACCTCCAGCTTTTGGAGGTAAGCCTCCCTCTCAACCTCGGACCTCCGGCCTTCGACTTCCGATGGTCTAAGGTCTGAAACCTGATGCTTCCTTCTTCTTCACACTTTCTTCTTTCCTTCTTCCTAGTATGTGGTAATTGTGACGCCCGATATCCTACTCCGAGACCTGATCTCCAAAGGCTCCTTGTTGAAGGGAGAATGTAATGTCGACGAGACCTGTTTTGTGGTCCCTTTGATATTCTAATGGAGATGTATCGAAGAGAGAATGATGTATTGATGAGACCTGTTTTGTGGTCCCTTTGACATTCCAATGGAAGGGAAAATTACCTCATCAAAGGGACAGATGGATGTCAACACGACCTTGATGCTTGTCCCATTGACATTATAAAAGGATCATTTTTAGAGGTTTGCACCATTTAATTCCAAGGCTTGTAAAGGCAATTTTTTGGGCCTGACGTCCCCACAATCCATGAATTGGTACAATTTTCTTCATCGATGCCATTAATATGAACCTACTCCCAACGTACAAGCTTGAATTTTTTAGGGTTCAAGGATGACTTTAATGCATTTCCATGACTTCTCTCACAACAACACAATAGGCAATTAGCGTTGAATTTTGTGTTGGATTTTAGTGTATTTGAGTTCATGAATTGAACAATTTGGTTGGCGCTCAACCCAACACAAACAGGCATGGTAAGTTCGACACCGATTTTTGCGCCGACGTTTCCCCCAGATTTAGCACCGAATTGAGTGTTGACTTTAGTGCCAACAAATCACAACACCCCCATTAGCACCGGGAAGAAATGTCAAAAATTGCACTGAAATAAGTGCCCAATTTGGATTTCAATTTTGCTTCCATGTCTACTCTCATTTTTTCTTCTAGCTTTGCTTCCAATTTTGCTTCCGATTTTGCTTCTAGGTTTGCTTCTGGTTTTCCTTTTAGTTTTCTTTTAGTTTTTCTTTTGGTTTTGCTCCCAAGTTTGCTTCCGATTTTGCTTCCGTGTCTACTCCCATTTTTGCTTCTAGTTTTGTTTCTAGCTTTGCTTCTAGTTTTGCTTCCAATTTTTCTTCGATTTCTACTCCCATTTTTGCTTCTAGTTTTGCTTCTGATTTTGCTTCCAAGTTTTCTTCCAGGTTTGCTTCCAGATTTTCTTCCGATTTTCCTTCCAAGTTTGCTTCTGGTTTTGCTTCTAGTTTTGCTTATGGTTTTGCTTCCAAGTTTGCTTCCAGTTTTGCTTCCGGTTTTGCTTCCAAGTTTGCTTCAAGTTTTGCTTCCAGTTTTGCTTTCGATTTTGCTTTCGATTTTTCTTCCCATTTTGCTTCAGGTTGTGCTTCTAGGTTTGCTTCCAGATTTGCTTCTAGATTTGCTTCCAATTTTGCTTCCAAGATTGCTTCTGGTTTGCTTCTAGTTTGGCTTCCATTATTGCTTCCTTTTTTGCTTCTAAAATTGCTTCTTGTTTTGCTTCCATTTATTAATTTAATATGTTTTATTTCAATTTAATTAGTTAAATATATTGTGCCTCTTAGATAACTCATATGATTATAGAGTAATTAATTTAATTATTTAACTCATATGATTAAATAACAATATAATTATTGTAACATGATCATCATCTATACTTCAAACAAGTGAGTCAAATATCTATAATTTAATTGAATTTGACAACATCCATCCTAAGCAGTAAATTAAAATCATTATACTTAATAAATATCCATCCAAAAATCATCGACCACTTTTAATATATATAAATTGACAAGCCAATACTGATAAGATCACCATCATATATAACTAAAAAAAGTGAAAGTCAAATATGCCAGTACATCAAAAACATGTCAAAATGATACATGTCCAAGAATTGACATAAGTGAAAATGATACATGTACAAAAGATATAAATAAAATTGATAAATTATGTAACTCAAATTGTTACAATTCAAGATGATACATGTCCAAATGATATAGTGAAAATGATACATGTCAATATGATACAACTCAAAAATATAGTATTGTAGGCCATGAAAATGATACATATGATAGTAACCATGAAAAGAGTCATCATAACGATATATCAACAATGATCCATGATCTAGACTATATGATCATGAATGTCACTGATTACTATCACCAACTATCTCATCATCATCATCATCATCATCATCATCATCATCATCATCATCGTCGTCGTCGTCGTCGTCGTCGTCGTCATTGTCATCATCGTCGTCGTCGTCATCATCATTGTCATCAGCCTCGACGTCTTTTGTATCTGCATCATCATCATCCTCTACCATGTGATTTGTACTAGCATAACCAATATTTTGTGGATCATCTTGATCTTTTGGAAGACCCCTGTTCTGCAAAAAAAAACATTTAAAATGAAAATTTATTATTTAATTCATGCAATAATTTATTTTTTTGTTATATATCTAATATTACAATATATGAGATGAAACCATAATCATATTACATCATATCAAAGTGCACATACCATAATAAAATTTCAAAAAAATTATAGCTAATACTGGTGAGTCAGGAGAAACTTCAGCTTTCAAAAACAAAGCCAATTAGGTTGGCAGACTTGTGGATTAGGCCAACATTTGGTGGAAGAGGAAGAAAGATGACTAGAACTCTGGAGGCCCACCATAATGGATTTCAGTATTCAACCATGAGAGCAAAAGAGAGAGATAATATAATGTATCAAAACATTATGCATGCATTCTTCCAACCAACAGAGAAGGAGATGATTACTTTGCTTCATCTTCATTTGCATAACCATATCACGGTGTGGGAACCAAGAAGATCAAGGATGTCCAGTTTTATGTGGAGGTAATGGACGTGGTCCAAAATTTAGGAGGGGCAAGAAGGTCAATGTATGATCCTGATGAAATTGAGGAAGAACAACAAGAGAGGGACAGGAAAAATAAAATCAATACAGAGTTTCAAGGATTTGTCAAGCGAGTAAGAGAGCTATGGGAGCAGCCTCATCTAAAAGATTTGAACTAGAGTTTGATATACCATTTAGAGAGCTTGGTTTTCATGGAGTTCCTTTCAAAGCCTCTGCTTTTATTATTCCTACAACAAACTATTTGGTAGAGTTGGTGGAATTGCCTTTCTTAGTAATCACTATTAGTGAGATTGAGATTCTTAACCTTGAGAGAGTAGGACTTGATCAAGGCATTTGATATAATGGCTATTTTTTTCAAAGACTTCGCACGGTATGTACTCCACATTGATGCCATTCCTCAATCTTTACTTGATGGTATCAAGGAATGGCTGAACTCCATGGATATAAAGTATTATGAAAGCAAAATGAACTTGAACTGGCGACCTATTTTGAAGACTATTACTGATGATCCAGAAAAATTTATTGAAGATGGTGGTTGGGAATTTTTGAATATGGAAGCTAGTGATTCTGATTTTGATAATTTAGAAGAGTTAGGTCAAGGATATGAAGTATGAACCCTCTGATGTAGAATAGGAATCAAGATCAGATTTCATGTAGCCACCATGAAGAGTGTTACAAGCCAACAAGATGGAGGGAATTCTTATATAAGGATAATTTTCAATGTTGCAGGTATCGGTTTTAATGCCAACCACAATGACAACATTGAAATTCCCTAGCAGTATTTATTGTAAGGAAATTCCTTTAGATGTAAGGATTCAAAGCACATCAACCATGTGGTACAAATTATTAAATCCTAGAGATGATCTGTAGCAATGAAAAAATATGAGAAGGTAGAGAGAGCTACACTAGTGACTCGGGAGAAACTTCAGCTTTCAAAAAAAAATCCAATTAGGCTGGCAGACGTGTGGATCGGGCCATCATTTGGTGGAAGAGGATGAAAGATGACTAGAACTTTGGAGGCCCAGCATAATGGATTTTGGTATTCAACCATGAGAGCAGAAGAGAGAGCTAATATCATGTATCAGAACGTTAAGCATGCATTCTTCCAACCAGCGGAGAAGGAGATGATTACTTTGATTTATTTTCATTTGCATAAACATATCATGACATGGGAACCAAGAAGACCAAGGATGTCCAGTTTTATGTGGAGGTAATGGATGTGGTCCAAAATTTAGGAGGGGAGATCCTGATTTCTGCCAAGAGGCATAAATTTAGATGAATTAAGTTCACCTACATGTCTATCAAAGTTTACTTCCAATTTTTATGATTGTTTTTCTTGACTGTCAGAGTTTACTTACAAATTTGAAATTTTTTTCTGGTAACTTTGATGAGGATATATTTAGCCAATGTGTAAGCACCTTTTGTTTGTATCACAAGCATATGTACATTGCAAGAATTTTGATTATCTATGGTCTACAACTATGTCATCTCACATATTGGATCTTCTATTTCAATGTTTTTTATGGACTTCTTTGTTTGAGGTAGCACTTAACAATCCTACCTCCTTTCCTTAGCTGAGAAGTGAATTTGAATTTGGAAATACTGCACTTTAAAACTAGCTATGGTTTAAGGAGAGCTATTCTAGCTTTGTTGTTGACACCCTCAATCTTCAACAAGGACTTAGATGCATGGACTGAAATGCAAGCTTTCAAACTTAGATTTGAATGCACATAATTTGATTGATTATGGTTTTCACAAGCAGTTGTCTTTACATGACTATTCTAGATTGTCAATACGTGTAATAATGACTAGATTCTTATCAAGTTTGGCTACCCTTATTCAAAATGCCTTTGTCTTTGGACTCAATACAAAGTTGTGCATTGTTATTCCATATTTGTAACATGTAGGACATTTAAGGGGTACAACATATAGAAATTTAGTACTGTCATCCAAGGAAAACTTAGAGATGGTGTATCAAGAACAACAAAAAATGATTTTATTAGGGTTAATGCTTTCTTCCCCCACTCTGCTGATATTTTTCCCAAAGCATGTTTTTTTTTTTAATTTCAACGCATCTCAAAATTTAATGTATTGATTAACATTTGTTATGCATTTCAGTTGTTTATGCAAATGATGCATATATGTTAACTCTATCAGTGTTGTTACTTCGGTAGTTTGACTTCTATGACAACCAGCCATTAGGCCATTGTGTGCGGGAGCACGTTTGTGTTTTTAGTTAGCTTTTTTGGATATCTCTACTGGGTGTTGAGGACATTCCAATTATCTTTTGAATGTTAAGAAGTCAGAGTTTCAAGGATTTTTCAAGCGAGTAAGAGAGCTATGGGAGCAGCCTCATCTAAAATATTTTGAACTAGAGTTTGATATACCATTTAGAGAGCTTGGTTTTCACGGAGTTCCTTTTAAAGTCTCTGCTTTTATTGTTCCTACGGTAAACTGTTTGGTGGAGTTGGTGGAATTACCTTTCTTAGTAATCGCTATTAGTGAGATTGAGAATTGTTAACCTTGAGAGAGTAGGACTTGGGAAAAAGGCATTTTATATGGGTATCCTTTTCAAAGACTTCAAGCAGGATGTACCCCGCATGTACGCCATTCCTTAATCTTCACTTGATGGCATCAAGGAATGGATGAAATCCATGAATATAAAGTATTATGAAAGAAAAATGAACTTGAATCGGTGGCCAATTTTGAAGACTATTACTGATGATCAAGATAAATTTATTGAAGATGGTGGTTGGGAATTTTTTAATATGGAAGCTAGTGATTTTGATTATTATAATTCAAAAGAGTCAGATCAAGGACACAAAACCTCTGATGTAGAAGAGGAATCAAAATCAGATGAGGAATGTTCAGAAGATGAATCTCTTGTGGATTCAAAGGACGACAAAGAAGAAGAAGATGATTCTAAAGGAGGAAGGTAAAACATGGGATGAATTCTAAAAGTGAAGATCAAGAAAGGTGGCAATGAAAGGTAAAAGCTACAGGGAAGTCTCAAGCACCTGATATTAGAGATTCAAGAGGAATGTCTGCCAAGAGGCATAAATTCAGATCAATTGAGTTCATCTACATCCTTTTACTATTTATTCAAGCACATAAACGGTCATCTTGTAATCATAATATTTGAGCTTTATTTACTCATCCTATGCATCAATAAACAACTCAACACAAGAGATGAAAATTGACATTTTAATACAACAATATCCAACTAAGTTATTGAAACTCAACTATTGATACCTCGTTATCCATCCAGATTACAAAATCGTTCCACTTTTTCTTTTGTAACATATTCTTTTCAAATTGCTTTAGATGGCGGCCATATTTCTCCTCTTGTAAAAACATGGCACATGGACCAGTTAAACTAATTAATATGCAATCATTTACTTTTTCCAAGGAAATAAAAAAAATATATCATTTAATTTATAACATATTAAATATACTTACAAATGTACAGATCAAGGCCTGTAAACCTTTCTGGCCACTGCGATGCATGGCACGAAGTTTATCAAGCCTAGCCTTGGAGGCCTTGTCCTAAAACATATACTAATTCAATTTAACTATGCAAAAATAAAACTTAAACATCGTTTAATAAATTTGATATAATCTTATGAGAAATTTCAAATACCTATGTACTCTCCTCACCAGACTTCCTTCGTGTATCGGACTTCTCATATGCTTTTACAAGCTCTTTCCGTACTTTCACACTTACATCAATTGGCCTTCTTTTCCGCCTTAGCTCAGGAGGGATTTTTTTTATCTTCTTTATTTGGTTGCACCGAAATCTCTTGCAGTTTTGAGATATTTGTAGCTTTATCTTCTTTATAGACCAACCTGTAGCTATATCTGTGAGAATGGAAAATGTAGATGGTCTTTGAACCATTGAAGGCATGATTCCTTCAACCTATTCATAAATGTTTTCCCAGCATTCATCATGCAGACTTCCCTTGAAACCACCTCGTATTCTATCTCCATATTGTAGCTACCAATGCAAGATTGATAACATGGTGTGGTGGAAGAACTTTGTGTCCCAACAATGGCTAGGACATTGGAACTCTCTCTTCCTTGTTCCACATTCTTAGAGTTCACTGTCATTGATTTCCTCTTGGATCTTTTGCTTGATCCAGGACTGGTTGGGGAATCAATTGATTCCCTTTCACACAAATGATTTGTTTGTAATGTTTGAGGGGCGTTACTAGATTGTTTTTCTATGTATCTGGCAAGTTTTGTCTAGTCCACATTAACCAATTTATTCACCGCCTCTACCCCCAATATGGAAGCCAATTCCTCTTTATCTTTGTCAGTCTCATGTCCCTATATATATATTTAAATTATATTTCTTCTTTTAAATTTAGAAATAAAAAATTAAAAACTACAATTCCTCTTTATCTTGGTCAGTCTCATGTACCTATATATATATTTAAATTATATTTCTTCTTTTAAATTTAAAAAGTAAAAAGTAAAAAGGAAAATTCAAAGAAACAATGGAAACATTTACAAATCTATAAAGTGACAATGAATTACCTCATTGTGGCCAGAGTCTGTTGCTTGCTTCCTTCTATTGCTTTAAATTTTGAGGTGACCTAGGGCAAATTATTTTTGTCTAGTTTGTGGAGGCAAACGATGTACAAACTGCCAAGTATGAAAGTTTTCATCCAGTTTGTGGTATGAAAGTTTTGTTTTGTGGCAAATATATTCGCTAGGTTTGCTTAGTGTTGATAACCTAAGGAAAATATATTTGCTAGGTTTTCCTAGTGTTGATAACGTTATCATGAAAAATCTTTCATAATGCAATCTTGCATGAATTTGTTATGGCATCGGTGACTATGGCACGACTGGGAAAAACCAAGCATTTTATGGGTTTATTTTCAGTAGTTGCTCAACAATGACCGACCCAATTCCAAGATTTGCCAAAGAGTTCACTATTTCCTTGATACCTAGGTTAGGGAAAGAGTACAGAGGCATCCTAGCTTTGTGCTATAATATTTTGAGCCAAAGATCAAATGGGTAGGGTAGATTTTTTTGTTGGTTTCTCAAAGGTTTTACAATTTATAATGATGGGACAATTTAGAGGTTGCCTGGATAGATTAGGCCATGAACCAGTAAACAATCACGAATTCAAATGCAAAAAAGAGAGCAGTAAACAATCATGAATTCAACCAAGAAAAAAAATTGTAATCTTACCTATGGTGTCGCAAACTAAATCTAATTTTTCATCAGTTGCTGGGAGAGCCCTGCTCTCTTCCTTCACGCAACGTTTTTCCCTTTTTTGTCATCTGATTTCTTCCTTCATGCGAGAAATTTTTAAAATTTTGATTTTGATTCAGTAGTCGGTGTTAGTTAATGCCAAGTTTAGCACCGAATTTTGATCATTAATGTAATCTGTTTGGGGCACCTAAGGTGGCGCCATGTGCGCCTAATTGAGCGCCTACCATTTTTGTATAGTGACTATTTTCATAGTTGTGTATCAAAGGATCCAGAGTATTGGAAATAATTCCAACTCCTTCCTTGTTTTTGTGACCACCGTTTTCTCATGGCTCCTTCATCGGCTCGGTGCAGTAGAGCAGTTTTTACCGCTGTCCCACAAGGTGCTTCATCCTTCTCGGTGGTAGTGCGGTGAAATATTTTGTGGCGGCACGTGAGTCTTCTTTCTATTGCTAGCGGTGTTGCATTGAGTCTCGCAAGTCTTCTACCAAAAGGCGTGCGGTAGTGTGGTGACCACTGCTGTCCCGCAACTCCTTCATCAACTTGATGCGATAGAGTGGTTTTTACCGTGGTGCTGCAAGTTGCTTCTTCCTTCTTAGTGGTAGTGTAGTGAAAGCTTTTTTATTCACAGAGGAGGCCATGGAGAGAGGACGTGGACAACATAGAAATACTAAATCACTGAGAGGAAAGTGGGTGGAAATAGATGAGACAACGAAATCTATAGATACAATAGAGGTAAGAAGAGAAAGCAACCTCAACCAAAGGAGGAAGGTGTTTATAAATTCACAAATGCTACAACATAGAGGAGATATCAATATGTCAAATATATGATTAAAGTGAGGTTTTATGTTGGATAGCATACTCGTTGAAATGATATAATTGGTGTACTAAACATTATTTACTATGTTGTGTATTATAGGGGAAGATGAGGCCATGGCAACAAATCGTGTCATATTAAATGAGGACACAATAGATGAAGCCGAACATCGGGTACTCAAATTTTGACTTAACTTAGGAAAAAATTATCTAATGGAATTTTGTGATACGTCCATCTTTTTTCACAGTATTATTGAAATTTATAATGTATTATCCAATCTTGACATAAATTAATGCATGTTGTTGATTATTTTAGATGGAGATTGGAGCAAATACAGAGCCTAAGCATTCAACTAGCAAAAGAAGAAGCTATGTATGTGGACATGGACCTAAAAATGTTAAATCACATATACAATAGTGGGTGGAAAGAGGATATGACAACAGATACTGCAAACACAACAAATGATTGCACTGAAGAAGAGGTAGGTCAGGACTATAGTACATGGGATGATTACTTTGAGAAAATTGTTGTTTGTGGATGTTTTGTATGTCGTGGAAAGAAACAATTCAAACGAACGATTGTACAAAGACATTACATTTATGATGAGCTTCTAGTTGGTAGTATGCCTCATACAATCGATTAAAACCAAAGAATAATAAATGAGTGTGGACTGATGTTTTATAAGCTATATTGTCAAATTTGTGTTTTATATAAATTATTGTATAAAAAAGGTAGTCTATAAAATAATGTTTCATTATTCAATTGATGTATATATGTTCATACAATTTTTATTTTTATTTTTTAAGCCATATTTGATTATATTTCTTTGAAACTGATACATTTATGATCTATCCAATTGTTTCCAAACATTAAATAATGTTTGCGTTTGTTGATAGATAGAAGATTTTGATGAAACACATACTAATATCCATGATTGAACCAAGTTATTAAGATTTGGACGAGATGATCCAAACCATCCTTTAAACCACACTAAGGCGAGAAGAGCAAGATTGAAGAGAACACTACCACCTGAGAAATTTGAAGAGCTGATGAGACTCGCATACATTGATGACATGCCACCTAGCCATAATGATGATGATCATGATAGTGAAAATTTAGTGCATGAAGAAGGATTGAATGAAATGCTTACAAGTTTCTTTGGGGATGGAAACAATGATGACAATAACGATGATATGGTTGACAGTAATGATGATAGCAGGGGTAATTACCACCAACGTAATGTTGATGATAACAACATCAAAGACTCCATCAAGCAAGAAACGAAGACACCTGTGTTCAAATTAGGTGCAAGTAGAACCTCAAAATTGGCATGCACATTAATATTATTAGAAATCAAGTCACTATTTGGTTGGTCAGACAAAGGATTCACTACCCTACTGAAGTGAACATAATTAGTAAACATTCATCAACTTCGTTTATATTTCTTTAAGGGGATTTTAAAACCATATATTGTATATAGACAGTCCTAGTATAGATTGACATATCAAACATGTTCATCATAAGTCAAACATTCAATTGATTTAATCTCTGGAAATCTTACAGGGCACTAAAAACTAAAATATTCCCTGAAGAGAATGTGTTTCCATCAACTTGCAGAGAGGTGTGTTTGTTGTTGGTTGAGTTGGGGATTGAATATAAGCAAATTAATTCATGTAAAAATGATTGCATTTTATATAGAGATGAACATAAAAACAAGGTAGAATTCCTTGTATGTAAAGAGAAGAGATAACGTACAGATGTACAAGGTCCTACAGTTCCAAAGAAGGTTTTACGTCACATGCCAATTATACCTAGACTTCAACGAATGTTTCGTTGCAATTCACTAGCACAATTGATGGACTGGCATGCAAAGAACAAGATTAAATATGGATTCATGTGAATTCCAACCAACTCCAAAGAAATGAAATTCACTAGCACTTACGTCACATGCCAATTATACCTAGACTTCAATGAATGTTTCGTTGTAATTCACTAGCACAATTGATGGACTGGCATGCAAAGAACAAGATTAAATATGGATTCATGTGAATTCCAACCGACTCCAAAGAAATGAAACACATAGAAGAAAAATGGCCAAGAAAATTCAAAGATGAACCCCGTAGTATCAGGTTTGGTCTTGCAATTAATGGAGTGTGCCCATTCTCTTTCTTGAGCTCAAATTATAGTGTTTGGCCAGTCGAATTAATAGTATACAATATTCCCCCATGGATGAGTGTTAGAAAGGAGCACCTTATGCTGACTCTCATTGTTCTAAGAAAAGATCAAGTTAAAAACATGGATGTTTATCTTGCACCTTTTATTGATGAGATGCAACTACTATGGAAAGGCATAAGAATGTATGACATATCACATCCTCCATCAAATAGGTCCTTCATGTTGTATGGTATGTTATGTTGGATTATTCATGATTTCCCGGGACTTGGTGTTTGTTCTGGTAAGATAAAATATTTATGTATTTACACTCATAATTTATTTTTATCCCAAATTTCATACTTAGTTTTATACTATTTTTTTGATGTTATTTACATTACTTATTGAATTGAAGGGCTTCAAACAAAGAGGATATTTTCATGTCCAAGATGCGCAGAACAATTTCAAGGGCGGTATTCTAAAGATCTACATAAATTTATTTTTGTAAACATTAGGGTTTTTCTACCACTAGATCATAGGTTTAGAAATCACCTGAAGAATCAATTTGATGGAAAAGTTGAAAATAAAGGCCCTCCCATGATTATCGGTCCAGGTGATTGGCTTAAGAAGTATGAAGATGCTGAATTGAAAGCTTGGGAGGATTTTTTTGATCGGGGTGATTCAATTGAAGAACCATAACAAGTTGTAGTTAATATACCAGAAGGAATGAAAAGGAAATCCATATTTTATGAGCTCCCTTACTGGAAGGATCTATTAATATCTCACCTATGAGATCCTATGCAAATCTTCAAAAATGTACCAGATTCTATATTTCAGCATATATCAGGTAAAGAGAAGGACACCTTGTCTTCGAGGAGAGATATTGCTCTTTCGTGTACCAAATTTGATAGAAAACATTTGTGGCCAAACATAGAAAATGAAACATATGCAGAAGGTCCATGGATTTTGAAAAAAAAAGAGGTAGACCAAATAAAAAATGTCATCCATTCAATAAGGACACCTATTGGCTATGGGTCATCATTGGCTAAAGCTTTTACAGTTGATGGACATATCACAGGATTTAAAACACATGATTTTCATAATTTAATGAAGGTATCATATATCAACATTTAACATTTACTGGTAACATTGATTACACACTAAATTTATTTTTATATTTTTTTGTGTGAGAGAAAATTACTAATGACCTTTTCATAAATGTGTTTGATAACACATCATTCCATTGGAAATTAGGGGGGATTCCTATCTTACAGTTGACTTAAGGAATGCCATAAGTTGATTGTCAGCATTTACAAGGTATGTGGTTATATGAAATGTTCATGTGTGAGAGACATAGAGATATTATATTGCATTTTAATTTATGACTAAAGGTTCATACTAATTTACTATTCTTATATTAGGTGGGTGACCTCCAAGGAGATCCATGAACCTGAAGTGCCAAAGTGGAAGAAGGAAATTGTAGAAATTGTATGTGTATTTGAGAAGGAGCTCCCTACAAGTTTCATGGACCTACAAGTCCATTTACTTATACACGTAGTCGATGAAATTGAATTGGCAGGTGTCATATCAATGAGGTGGATGTTTTTCTTTGAGAGGTATATGAAAAATCTTAAAAGATATGTCCGACA
Source organism: Sequoiadendron giganteum (assembly GCA_007115665.2). Classification (NCBI taxonomy): domain Eukaryota; kingdom Viridiplantae; phylum Streptophyta; class Pinopsida; order Cupressales; family Cupressaceae; genus Sequoiadendron; species Sequoiadendron giganteum. The sequence continues at coordinate 484,936,217 of CM021108.1, forward strand.
AAAGGCACATCCAGAGGGTTGCATGGCTAAAGGGTATGTATTGAATGAAGCATTTTTCTTCCCATGTGAATTCCTTGGTAAGGATTTTGAAGATGGCCCACGTGTTTGGGATGAAGAATGAGCATCAAATATTATTGATGGAGAAAAACTATAGTCTAATGGTGTTGAAATAGAAATTAGTAAGTAAATTCACGATCAATGTTGTTTTTCTTGCAATCATTAATTTACTCTGTAATTTATTTTTCAAATTAGCAACATGACATTTGGAGTTTGAAATAAACATGTTGACATGTAATAGGTGTAGACGAAAGTTCTATACTCGACAAGTTCATTATGTACCACATGGAATTTATGAACAAATGGACTAATTTGTATGATAAAAAGAGAGAAGAAGTGTTAGAAGCAAGGAGACAATTTAAGAGATCGAACCCAAGGAATACTCCACTTCCCACTCATTTGCTTGGGGAATGGGGCAAAGATTGCACACTAGAATGGGTTACTGAACAAATTGAAAATCAAATAGAAGATGCAAGTACATATTCAAACATAACAGAAGATGAAATCAACATGTCTAGAGGATATGAAAGAAAGGTACAGTTGGAATTTTATAAAATGTTGTTTCCTTACAGTTTTGACAGTATTAACTATTTTAATATTCGTCATTATGTGTGTTTTCACTGAAATAAATGGTCTTTCACAGGTGAGGAAATATCCAACAATGTGGGCATATGGTCGACATTATCGTGTAGAAAGTTTAGACGTAAAAAGACAATCCTTTGATTGCAGCATCATGGTTGACTTCAAGCAATCCAGTTGATCAAACTCAAAAGATAAGAATATAATTGAAGGGAATCTATAATATGTTGGGAAAGTACAAGAAATTATTGAGTTGGATTACCACTCTTTTAAATGTTGTATTTTTAAGTGTAGATAGTATGAAGCATTTGAGAGGGCATGAAGACATGATACCCATAGTGGATTGTTTTCTATAGATTCCTCATCATTCCTACCGGAGGATAAGGAGCCTTATGTTCTACCAATTCATTGTGAGTAGGTATTTCTTCAACTCAAACAAGAAGCGGTAGTGATCATTAATCTATTACTTCATAGCTTATTGCGAATATATACATGTGTTTATTAATCAATAAAATTATTATAACATACATCTAATATATGTATGTTGTTCATGTCTAGGTATTTTTCTATGAAGATATTTTGGACCCAAAATGGATATTTGTCATACATTATGATCCAAGATTAAGGCATGTATTTGACAATGCATTAGTGGATATTGAGCAAAACAATGATGGCTAAAAAAATGAGAGAGAGGGATTAGAGAACATCAAAAAAATTGACATCCATGATGATGTTGAAGATGGTTATGTTCAGGCACAAGAAGACAACAATCTAGAGTGAGATGATCTTATGGAAGACAACAATATGGATGGTATAGAAAGTGATGATCCAAATACATCTGGTAACAATATAGATGGTCTACAGTCAAATTTCAATGATGATGAAGATGATGCAGGTCAAGATGAGGATGATGCTAATATTAAATACTTGAAAGAACATATGAACATTGGCAATGATACACTAGATGACATTGTAGCAAACAATAATGTTAATGACCAAGAATTCTAAATTTTCTGAATTATTTGCAATCCATGTTTAAAAAAGGATGATTCTTATGGCCTAAAATTTGAAATGCTTCAGTAATATTATGTTGTACTTGGACAATTGAAAACCTTTTTTATTCTCCTAGCAAGCTTTTTTATTTTCCATTATAATTCTAGACCAAACAACATTTGCAGGGATGGATTTTTACACCAATCTTAATTTGTATGAAGTTCTCAAACCTATTATGAAGCAATAAATTCCTTTGGTAGACATGAAATGTAAAGGATTAATTTAAGAAAAGATAAGTAGTCTCTTTCTAAGGGTGATCCACATGCAAAAAGTAAAAAGCACATAAAAACAATTGTACAGTAGAAAATCAGATTCAATCAGAACTTATGTCTTATTGAACATGCACACTTATCTAAAAGACATAGGGTATTCACCATACATTTCCCTTGGCAAAGAAAACATGTGTTTTCATTTATTTTTACTATATATCTCAGAAGTGAAATTGTTGTTACATAATGATGCACTGAGAAAATAATATATACAAAAAATGCAAAGAAAATGTTTGAAATTTAACTTGCAACCTATTGTGTTGTTCTGAAAGGAATCAAGATTATTTGGGACAAGAAATAATAATAAAATTTTGATGATTGTACTTAAAAGTAAATAGGATATGAAAAATGTGGACAATGATGGTATTGAAATTGAAAACCTTGATTCTGATGACATTACTGTTTTATGTCATTAGAGATAAAGAGAACATACAATTTTATATACATAGCAAATGAAGATTTGAAACTACTAAACTGAAATTGTAAACACTTTAAGATTTTTCCTTAAACAATAATTCACATACTCACTTACAAAAAAGGGTGAAGCATTTTTTATTCAAACTTTGTTTTCTTTAATAGACATAACATTAAAAGAATATTTACAAGTACAAGAATATATACACTGTTTCATAGAAAATAAGGAATGTTTCATAGAATATACAAGTACAAGAATATATACAAGAATATTTACAAGTACAAGAATATATACATTATTTCATAGAATATATACACTATTTCATAAAATTATAAATTTTCAAAGTTATTTGCAATATGTTGGGTCTCAAAAACGTAGGTTTTTAGACCATATGAGGGTGCCAATCTCTAAGAGGTCTTTAATCATTAATACAAACCAATTAAAGTAAATTATTTGAAAGGAATTTAATTCACACCTAACCAGAAACCAATCAAAGCATCCACACAGTAACAACAAATGTGCCCTGATAAATCTTGCAGATTTAAACAACTTGAAAATACCACTTTAGAGACAACAAAGCAATAAATAAGCATGAAAATTGACACAACAATCGAACACTAAAAATGGATTAAGAGTTATAATGTATCTGCTCCATTATATTGCTCAAAATATAAACATACATAACACAAGTTCTTTTGATATGAATAAGTGGATGATATGGTCTAGTATCTATTCTAATGGATTGAAACGATGATGATATGATGATCAAAATTGGACCTTGGTTTCCCTATTTGTACGTGAAGCAGCAAGCTTCAGGTCCGTTCACAAAACTTACATCTTTTCTTAACTAAAGCATAATTAACATAAAATAGAAACTTAAAAAGAGTTTATTGTTGGATGCACAATAGTCCATTAATCATCAGCAAGTTTCTGTGACCACTAAAGATCTATTCAATCACCATGTTAATGCGTCCACACAATCAAACTCTGACTACCTCCTCATACAGCTCGTGCAAGGAACAATTTAACCTTTGACATGTGATCAATGTATTTCTCCTGGGCACAAGAGTTTGCATTTTGTAGAGTGTTTGTCATTACATTCTCCAATCCAACAATCCTCCCGAGCTGCTTATGCATTTTCTTGAGTACCTCATCCTCATCATTGATGTCATCAAGGATTCCTAGAAATTTTTTTGATATCTCATTTTTCCAAGTTTCTTGATCCTTCAAACCCGTTTCTTCAAAGAAATCTGGCATGGCCATACATAGTGGTTGGCTAAAGTTACTCAATTCCTATGTCAAGATATTCTGGAAGTTTTCATGTGTATTCATGAGGCTCTGACATTCTTAAAGAAAAGAATTAATATCTCCATCTTTTTCCTTGATATGGGATTCCATTTCCTTCATCCTACCAAGTAGTCCTCCATGCTCCATGAGGGCCTTGTATGTTCCACTGTGAGCACGCCAGACACCATCTACATGTTGGCACATATCTATGAATTTCATACAAATTATCCCTGATGCTACTTCAAAAGTAGTAGCCTTCAATTTTATTTTTAGTTCTTCCTGTTCCTTTTGAGCCTTTTGAAATTTATTCTTCCATTGAGCAGTCTCAGACATGGCCTCTAACACTTTTCTTTCATGTTCAATTAAAGGAGAGTAAAGCCTTGGAGAAGTAGGCAACGTATCTTTGTAGTTGGTTAATTCTTGTTTCAACTTGTCATTTTCCTCTATCAGCCATTGGTTATCTCTTACTAGCTTTTGGATCTAGGCTTTGGTGAATATGGCTACATTCACATTTAAGTCAATTCTCCAAGGGATCTGTCTCCCCTACTCTTTGCACCAGGAGATGTCCAAAAATCTGATCATGGTCAATGAGAGAAGGCTTCTTGCCTGAGGGTAAAGAGCCCAAATTTGCAAAATGGTATTATTAGGATTTTACCCTGACCTTGTATAGACCCTATCACCTGCTTCATCCATTATTTGCAAAGTTTTATTCTTTCTCTTCAAAAATATATCAAACACAATGACCGAACTAATATCCCACCCAGGAAGGAGCATAACCCCAACTTCTTGCAATAATGCTCTTCCTCTCTTAGCAGTCATGTTTTTAATTTCCCTCTCAAGTTCATCTTGCAACTCTTTCAAGGCATAAGCCTCTTTCTCAGGGTCAATGTCCTTTAACCTTTATCTTATTAGTCTTCCTTTATACTCATATATAAAGGACTTAAATTCAGGGGTCTGTACAAAAGTATCATCTGCAAAAAATTCCTGACTTGCCCGATGCCTCACATCATCTGATAGTTCATCAGAGGATTCAAAGGTGATCATACTTCTTTCCAACGGCATCTCATATTGGGTTATGATAAGAGCATTAAATTGTGAGACTTCTTCTTCCTCCTCGGTGTTATCTTTTTTCATGGATGGGGAACCAATTGAAAATCTCACTTCAGGAGTAGGTTGAGGTGATAAGTGATCCAGTGGTGTGATTTTTTCTACTTGCCTCCTAGGACCGATGCCCCTTCCTCTTTCAAATGCCACAAGTGGAACATCTCTTATCAGTTCTTGTTCATGGAGGATTAACTGTTCAATTCTTTCTATGGGATCCTGTACCTCAAGGAAAGTCCCTACGTATCCTGGGTTATTACTCACCTTCCAAGCCTCAGCCATCAGAACCCTACTATAGGCATTCATTCTCATCATGTTTTTTTTTCTTCACAATTTCTGATGACATCTTCTAAAAGGAAACTATGCTCATACCCTTTCAATTTCTAAAAAAATTTGGCATCACAAATGGAGTGTTTAGGATCAAAATTTTCCCTTTTGTTGCCAATTGACAAGCCATAATAATCCATTTTACCACTAACCAAGTCATATTCTGAATGAGAGATAGTACTGAAATCACCAAAGCATAAAGTGGAAGGCATGGAAGTCTGCCTCCCATAGCTCTTTAAATGCATGAAAGCAGAAAATGACAATTGCCTTATGATCTATAAATAAGCACCTTTGTTTGGCACAGTCTTAGGCAGAAAATAAGGTGCAACTTCAAATCCATAAACCCTCATAATAGTACTGTAAGGAAACTCAGGTGCGGAAACAACTTCCTACACTAATCTCTTAAGGAAAGTATGGTGCAAAATCGTTTTAAACCCTTACAATTTCAGATTCGTTAATCTACTTAACAATGATATTGCAGCAATATACCATACATACAGAAAATAAAGAATGACACAATGATTTACCCTGGGGAAAACCTTTCGGTAAAAAACCCCAGCACTCCAAAACCTGCACAATGTATTATCTTCAACACAACGGTTACAACACACTTGCAATGCAAGTTCTTTCAGGAGATTTCCAACACTTGAAGACAAAATGCGGCAGCATCAAAACGTTCCAACAATACACTCACATCACACATCTTCGCAACCCTAAAAAATGCTTATATCATGCGCTTCCCTTTTTAGGGAAACTTCGAAGATAACTGTATTAGGGTTTTACCATTCTCCGAGAAAATAGGAACCCGAAAAAATTCTCATGGAAGAGTGTACAGTACTCAACTTTATTAGTTGCCACATGTCTTCACCTATCATTGAATCTTCCAGACATAGCTCTTACGTGTCATAGGAATCCGTCATAACCGTTTCAGCCATGATCTCCTTACACACAATTCAAGATGCCGACACATCAAGTGGAGTGACACATCAACATGCCAACTAGACATGTACACTCACACTTAATTACATTATTTGCAAGAAATACATTTTACAAAACAAATAATAAGAATAGGAATTATCCAAGGTTGAGACACCTTATTCCTAACATTCTCCCACTTGTCGAACACCTTGTAAGAGCAATAGGAACATAACATGAATTAACCGCTATAGGCCAAAAGGCCCATAGACTCCAAACACCATCTGAACTTCACAGTGCCCACTGGTTTCATTAATGCATCTGCAACATTCTTCACAGTATCTACCTTCTCCAAATTTATCTTTCCATCTTCCACCATATCTCTCACAAAGTGAAACTGCACATCAATGTGCTTCGTTCTGGCATGGAAAGTTGGATTCTTTGCAAGGCAAATAGCACTCTGACTGTCACACCAAATAGTAATCTGTTCTGCATCAACACCAACATCAAAACACAATCTCCTAAGCCAAATGGCTTCCTTACAAGCATGAGTAGCAGCCATGTACTCAGCTTCTGTAGTGGACAAAGCAACCACAGGTTGTCGCTTACTCATCCAACTGATGGCACCACCAAACATAGTGAACACATAAACACTGGTGGATCTCCTACTGTTAATATCACCTGCCCAATCTGAATCCACAAACCCACGAATACAAATTGAATGCGGAGATCCAGAAAAGTTACCATAATAACATATGCAGTAATCTGATGTACCCCTCAAATATCTGAATACTCGCTTAACTGCATCCCAATGTACCCATCCAGGGTTAGCCATAAACTGACTCAGGACTCCCACTGCTTGGGCAATGTCTGGTCTAGTACAAACCATAGCATACATAAGACTGCCAACTGCACTAGCATAAGGTACTCTACTCATGTCCTCCACCTCACTAGGAGATTTTGGACAATCATCTACAGATAACTTTGTTCCCATTGAAACAGGAACACATAGTGGTCTACAATCTGCCATGCTGAACCTGTCCAACACAGACTTCACATACTTACTTTGACTCAACCAAAGTTTTCTGTTAGACCTGTCTCTACTGATTTCCATACCTAAGATGTACCTTGCTACCCCAAGATCTTTCATCTCAAACTGTGTTGACAACTGAGATTTAAAATCAGAAATCATACCCTTACCCTTCCCAAATAGCAACATATCATCAACATATAATGCAACAATAAGAAGGCGATCATTTTCAACTCTGAAATAAACACAATGATCTAATTTCGATCTTACAAATCCAATTGACAAGACAAAGACATCAAACTTAAGGTACCACATCCTAGGAGATTGCTTCAAACCATATAGGGATTTCTTTAATCTGCAAACTAAGGATTCATTACCTTTAACAATGTAGTGCTCAGGCTGTGACATATAAATCTCTTCCTCCAAATCACCATGAAGGAAAGCTGTCTTCACATCCATCTGTTCTATCTCTAAATCATATGATGCAGCAAGAGATAACAGAAATCTAATGGATGTCAACTTTGCAACAGGAGAGAATATTTCACCATAATCTATTCTCTCTACCTGTGAATACCCCTTTGCAACCAATCTAGCTTTGTACCTTTCAACACTGCCATCTGCACAAAATTTCTTCTTGAACACCCATTTATAGCCAACAGATTTTCTCCCTTTAGGCAAAGGTACAAGGTCCCAAGTTTTGTTTTTCTCCAATGAAGCCATCTCATCATCCATAGCCTCAATCCAGGAACCTACATCTTCCATGCCCAAAGCCTCTTTCACAGATCTAGGCTCATCAGTGTTAGTAATCAAAGCAAAAGCACAACTGGAATCTAACATAGAATAACCAAACCTTTCGAGTTGCTTTCTTTCTCTCATGGATCTCCTCAAGGGCTGAGGTTAAGGTTGTTCTTCCTCTTCTTCTGAACTATCAGAGCTGCTAGAGCTCTCCTCATCATTAGACCCACCATGGTCTCTCTGTTCAGTCTTCTCGGGGGTAGGAGGAAACTGAACAACATCTTTTTCCTTTTCTTTTTCATCTGGTTGTAGCACAATAGGAGAAGATGTTAGCTCTCTGAAAATAAAATTTCTACTATACAACACCTTACTAGTCATAGTATTCCAAAGCTTGTATCCTTTCACACCAACACTGTATCCGATGAAAATACATTTGACAGCTTTGTTTTCCAACTTAGATCTTTTCTCCTTTGGAACATGTGCATAAGCTTCACAACCAAAAACATGAAGATGTCTAATTGAAGGCTTCTTACCAGACCACACCTCCATGGGTGTCTTACCAACAAGAGCTGATGTAGGAGATCTGTTAACCAGATAGCAAGCAGTGGCAACAGCTTCGGCCCAAAATTTTTGTTCTAGGCCAGCTCCACTAAGCATACTCCTAGCCTTCTCCATCAGTGTCCTGTTCATTCTCTCTGCAACTCCATTTTGCTGCGGGGTGTAAGGAGTTGTCTTATGTCTCTCGATTCCTCGTTCTTTACAGAACTGTTCAAACTCTGTGGAACAAAACTCACCACCATTATCAGTTCTCACACACTTGATTCTTTTACCAGTCTGATTCTCCACGAGAGCCTTAAATTCCTTGAACCGACTGAAAACCTGTGTCTTACTTTTCAAGAAATATATCCAAGTCCTTCTACTGTAATCATCTATAAAAGATACAAAATATACAGAACTGGAGATAGAAGGAACTTTTACAGGACCAAAAACATCAGAATGAATAAGATCCAAAAGTCCAGAAGACTTGTGAGAACTGGAGTAGAACTGAACACGATTTTGCTTACCATAAACACAGTGTTCACAGAAATCGAATTCGAGATTACAATCATTTAGCCCCTCAACGAGATTTTTAATTTTCAAGGTTCTAAGACCCTTCTCACCAATGTGGCCAAATCTCATATGCCACAGCATTGTCTTTTCTGCAGGAAGCTTTCCTTCCAAAGTGTTTGCACCCTTAGGCACACTTACTGCACTACCATCAGAACCCATTGCCACAGTCTTCTTTACTGCTCGTTCAAATGGTGGGGATGAAGTGATAGCCGCTCTCTTCTTTGAAACAGAAGAACTATTGCACTGAGCAATGCATGCATCAAGTTGAAACAAAGTACCTCTCCTAGTACCTTTAGCGAGCACCATAGAACCTCTCATCATCTTGCATCCATCTTTCGAAAAAACAACTTGCACACCTACATCATTCAGCATACTTACAGATAATAGGTTTCGTGCCAAACCCGGAATGTGCATAACTCCGTTGATTCCCTTTACTCGTCCATCAAGAAATTTGATAGTGACCCTTCCGCGTCCAACTATATTTAGGTGAGAATCATCACCCAAGTACACCTTTCCACCATCAAACTCTTCATATTTTGAGAACCAGTTTCGATGAGAGGTCATGTGAAAAGAAGCACGCGAGTCTACTAACCACACATCATCAGATGCATGGGCTGCCAAAGCTGCAATAAAAGCATCTCCATCTTCTTGAGATTTTTCAGAAGCTGAATCTGAGCCTTTCTTCTTCTTCTTCGGTTCTTTGCAGTCCCTCCGGAAGTGCCCAGATTTATCACAGTTCCAACATTTCGCCTTGGACTTTCCAGGAGTCTTAGAACTCCCACGGGATTTGGATCTGCCCTTCTTTGACTTATTGTCATTCTGCTTTCCTTTGTCGTTGGATCTCCCGCGAACAACAAGGGCTTCCTTAGACGAATCCGAAGTCTTTCTTCGCATCTCCTCAGATAGCAGCGAAGACACCACATCATCCATACGGAATGTGACTATAGTACTTCCAAGAGCCATCACAAGATGGTCCCACGAATCCGGCAAGGAACAAAGCAGGGTCATACATCGATCCTCCTCCTCAATCTTGGCACCGGAGGATGCCAACTGTGCAATCAATAAATTGAATGCGTTGAGATGATCAGTTACGGATCCACCTTCCTCCATTCTTAAAGAATACAACTTCTTTCTCAGGAACAACTTATTCACCAGAGATTTGGCCTGATACACAGACCCAAGCCGTTTCCACAAAGAATTTGCAGTAGTCTCATCAAGAACATTTAGAAGAACGACATCTGCTAGACAGAGTCTGATGAGACCCTTAGCCTTCCGATCCTTGATATCCCAATCCGCTTGAGGTATCGCTACAGGTTTCACATCAAGTGAAGTAGCCTCCCATAGATCGCGGTCTTCAAGCATGTCTTCCATCTTGAGTTTCCACAACTCGAAATTAGTGCCATTAAATTTCTCCACCTCCATTCTACTGTATGAGGAACTTGCCATCTCAATCTGCAAATAAGATTTAGAATGCTCTGCACAAAAAACTCCCACTCAACTTGAGATTAGCTCAAAAAACCCTACCCAACAACTAGGATCAAAAGTTGATCAGGCTCTGATACCACTTGTAAGGAAACTCAGGTGCGGAAACAACTTCCTACACTAATCTCTTAAGGAAAGTATGGTGCAAAATCGTTTTAAACCCTTACAATTTCAGATTCGTTAATCTACTTAACAATGATATTGCAACAATATACCATACATATAGAAAATAAAGAATGACACAATGATTTACCCTGGGGAAAACCTTTCGGTAAAAAACCCTAGCACTCCAAAACCTGCACAATGTATTATCTTCAACACAACGATTACAACACACTTGCAATGCAAGTTCTTTCAGGAGATTTCCAACACTTGAAGACTAAAAGTGGCAGCATCAAAACGTTCCAACAATACACTCACATCACACATCTTTGCAACCCTAAAAAATGCTTATATCATGCGCTTCCGTTTTTAGGGCAACTTCCGAAGATAACTGTATTAGGGTTTTACCATTCTCCGAGAAAATAGGAACCCGAAAAAATTCTCGTGGAAGAGTGTACAGTACTCAACTTTATCAGTTGCCACATGTCTTCACCTATCATTGAATCTTCCAGACATAGCTCTTACGTGTCATAGGAATCCGTCATAACCGTTTCAGCCATGATCTCCTTACACACAATTCAAGATGCCGACACATTAAGTGGAGTGACACATCAACATGCCAACTAGACATGTACACTCACACTTAATTACATTATTTGCAAGAAATACATTTTACAAAACAAATAATAAGAATAGGAATTATCCAAGGTTGAGACACCTTATTCCTAACAAGTACAATCCCCAAACATGTACCAGTCCTCCCAATTATGATTTATCCTTTCTTCATGACCCATATATTTTGGTTAGAGAAATCTTAAGATCTTTGGGGAGAGGTTATAGTCACATTTGTGGCCTAGCATCTTGTATAGTGTTTTCACAAAATATTCCTCAAAATATAGGTAGTGGGACCTCCCACACCTGGTGTCCCACACAGATGTCCACATTTGTACAGGACTTGAATTTCCATCATTATTTAAGTCTTTTCTTCTTAATTCCTCACCCCATATTCCCATCACGTGCCCTTCGTATAATATCATGTGCATGAAAAGAGAATAGTGCTTGAAATTAATGGCTTCACTGTCATTCTTGATGATCTTGAGGGAATTATTGATGGAATTTGATAAATACTCTACATAATCATAGGGTCGGGCATTATGGATTTGGATGTTTGTGGCTAAAACCATGGGAGCAATTTTCATGTTCTCAGGAACATCAATTCCCAGTACTTGACTAGTTGAGTAATAAGTGTATTGAAAGTATTCTTCAAACAAAGCCATAGAGAATGGGGGATTATCTTCACTAGAGAACCTCATAGTTCGGTTACCCACAACTTGAACCCTATGTAGAGGCAATTTCCACCTCTTGTAACTTGTTTCTATGGTGTGGTATTCCTCCAACAAGTCTTTGATTCATAATTTTATTTTCAGGGAAGTGTCTAGCTAAAAAATCATGGAAATATAATCTGGCTTTATGACCATGAACTATGACCCATCAGGCAAATGAATTGATCTCATCTTTGGATTATAATTCTTTGCCAACACCTTGATTAAATGTACGTTCACAAAGACGTTGGGTTCTACAAGTTTACCCAAATTCAAATTCCATGGGTTTGACACTGGGCTATGCCAAAATTTCTTCCTATAATGATAAATAAAGAGATCGTAACCCCTACACGAAGTACATACATCTCCCAATTTTTTTTGTTTATCTTCTAATGTCACACACGATGGGTTAATTTGTGCTATTCTTTTGGATTTTGGCCCAAACCCAAGATACTGATCGATTAAGTCTTGATTCAATTGCCTAGCTTCAATTTTTTGTCTTTTTGCTTTTTGTTAGGGTTTTTTCCATCTCAACCCTACTCATGCAATTATTTCATCTACTTACTGAGAAAATGATTTGATATGAGTCTAGAATACTTACTTGGATAAATGCTGCAAATTTCTAGCTGCCTACCGCCGTCCAAGTTGGTTCTCCAAATCCTTCAATTACAATTCACAGTGATTTCAACTTCTTTGAGGCCATATTTATGAAATTTTTGTTAGTCACATCAATCATACTAATCATCATTTCATAATTGTCGAAGAGACTTTTAATTAATATTCCTTTTGTTTCTTCAATATGCTAGTATGGCGGTGTTTTCCCTTCCCTTTTGCTATTTACCACACTACCACCTTTCTCAAGGCTTCTTGTTGTGGGGTTGCGGTGTATATCGGTCTACTGCATATGTTGCTCACCTTTCCGATGTTGTAACGATGTATGCTTTTGATCATTACTTGAAGAGTGTCGATGAGACAATCTTATTTGTCTTACCGATATCTCAAATTCTCTTCGACATTAGATCTTATGTTCCTCCGATGTTGGTTGCTGGTGTCGATGAGACAAGTTAATGTCTCTTGCTGATATGCCATTGTCTCATCGACAATTACTTTGTTATATCCAAGAGTTGTGTTTCGCTGAGCACTTGTAGATATACCTTGTCAATGTGACATAAGTGATTCTCTCCTTGATATGCCCGTATCTTGTTGACATTGCACTATTTTACATCATCGATGAGACATATAAATAAGTCTCTTCTACATAGGAGTGTATCATCTACATTTCTGATCTGTGCTTTGTGATAATGTCGGGGAGACTTTGGAGGGACTCTCATTGACATGGTGTTGTCTTGGCGATATGCTATGAGAAATCATAGGAGTATTTCAAAGGAGGAATACACTTTGATGTTGTGATCAAGGGTTTTATTTGGAAGCTCATGTGGGGGATTTTATTAAATTTAAGTTATTATGATAGGAATTATATGCATATGGTGGATGTAAGAGATGAGTGGAAATGGAAGTATGCAAAAATAATTAGGATGGAATTTTGGCTACAACACAATCCATGTTTAAAAAAGGATTATTCTTATGGCCTAAACTTTGAAATGCTTCAATAATATTATTTCTGTTGATACAAATTACCTATTACAATATCCTTAAATTGTTCAATCTTTGGTATGAATTGTTGGTAGAAAAAAATAGGATTACTTGGAAGCTTCTTCCATTCATTTTATATCAACATATGTTTGTGAAGACACAAAAGTTAATAGCTCAATCAGGTAGAGATTTTGTGGTTTTCAAGTGAAGAGTAAGGTACATTTTTATTTTTGCTACATTACATTCATGTGCATAAACAAAATCAAAAGATCAAATTACTAGATTGCACTTATGAAGATGCATATAATATAGGAAATATTGCACAATCCTTTCAAAAATGTAGTCTTTATTGATAATGTAAATGTATGTTGTTCCACACAAGCCGTGGAACTGACTATTTGAATGCATATAATAAAAAAACTATAGATTTATAGATACAAAAGAGAAAAATGCACATAAAGAGAAATGACGAATCCTAGTTGCTTTGTTCTACATCATCTTCAGTTTTCCCGCTTGTCTAAGCCTCCAAGTTGATGTCTTCCTTGCTGCTCCTAGGTTCCCTGCATTTGAGTGAGAAGAGTGTTGTTAGATAAATGAAGGATCACAAGTCAAAATATGTGCATACATCTATAAACATATAATTTGATCATAATGTGCATTCAAATAACTTGCATACCATAGATGTCTAGGAAAACAAGAAAGTTATCAAACATATCTATCATATTCTTGGTTTTATCTAACATGTTTTCTCACTGTGCAGGTATAGATAAAATTAGGTTGTTGTTTTGTTTATCTAGTTACAAAATGTGGGGTGAAATGTGGCTCCCACAAGGGCCAAGCCTATCCTATTGCCCTATTGTTTCATTTGAGAAGGATAATCACAAGTAAACCATCCATGAAGCATTAAAGATCAATCTTTGCAAGGATAGTGGAGTATGTTGGTAAGGGGTAATCTCCTTATCGATAAATATTTATCCTTATTAATAAGAACATTCCACTATCAACATAGCCATGATTATGACGAAACTGATCATCAAGGATTCCAAGATAGTTTTCATTAACAATCTGGTTAAAAGTAAGTAACCCCAAGAATCATAACAGTCACAATAATTGAACATGAGGGGTAGTCATGTAGATTAAAAGCTTACACAATAGTTAGCACTTGCAAAGACAGAGACATGATGTTTTCACAAAACAAATTAAATCGAATGCATGAAAGGTACACTGATGAAGTCCATAATAGTGAATGTTGCTTAAGAGGGATTGAAGGACAACATTTTGTATCAAGGAAAATAAGGTAACCTCAAACTCTTTTGTACCTGAGTATGAAAATACTTGATCTTATGGTGTTTCTAGATGGAACCTATAGTGGAAAAGTGTAGTCTCCATCTGAAGGAACCATCTTCAAAGCTCTTCCCTAAAATGAGGATTGAAAACATCAGAAGAAAAGAAATGCCATAATTCTAAAGTAACAACTTGTATCAAGATAAATGTCAAAAAGTATAATTAAAAAGACAAATCCTTACAATTGGACCTCAACTTGGACCAAATAGATTTATGATTTTATCTTTAGAACGTAGGAGCTTTCTTTGTCGGAGCTTCACGACCTGAAATTGGATCTCAAATTGGACCAATAAAATTTTAGATTTTATCTTTAGAATGTACAAAATTTCTCTATCACATATTAAAGATGTAAGGTTGGATCATAAATTGGATAAGCAAATTTATGATTTTATCTTTAGAATGTAGGAGCTTCCTCTATCGGATATTTGGAAATTCCTACACACAAGTTCTGCTTCGAAGAAAAAACACCTGGAAGTGTTTCACACCGGCTCAAGGTACAATCCAACATGGTTATGACATTGATAGAAATCCACTTTTGCCTGAACCGTCCATACCCGAACGTTGCATCACAATCTATTCTTCCTGCACATAAAAATGCCACATATTAATCCCTTCTAAATAAAACTCAAAATACCATGAAACAATGAGTCCCCTATATTAGTAAGTAAGTAGGTAGTGTATAGGGCATAGTTTGATTTTATACAAGGATGCTCATGAAAGGAATCTTCAAGTGACAGTGAGTGAGTTTTTTGAGATTGCAGCTGATGGTGCAATATCCAGTCTTAAAGGCAGTTAGCAAAGTAGTAAATGTACACAACAAACAATTCACAATGCTATCCTACATAATGCCTTAAGTTTGAAGAAAAAAATCTCATTGTATCTTGATGAAAGTAGTGACCTTAATGGTCAATCACTGGCAACCATGATTTTAAAACATACTATTGTGCTTATGGAGGCAACATTTTAAGCAAGGCAGTGAGTGGTGGTTTGGAAAAATGGTGGATATGAAGGAATTGCTTTATATGCATACTATGCAGTCTAGCTTAATACGAAGTTCTTAGAAGAGATTGAAGGTGGATTATGGAACTCAAGGGTTACCATGATAAAGATTAAAGAAAATACTAAGATCTACTTAAAAGTCACTATCATGAAGATATTAAAGATGTCAAATGCAAAACCCTAGCAGCCGGAGTAATGAACACTATGTGAAAGAGGACAATGTGCTGGGGCAGATTTAGGAGATCTCCACATTATCTAATCACAAGAAAATACATCATTTTTTTAAATAAAAAAATTAAAAGAAATTATTCTAAACCCTATATAGGACACATCGATACTTCAAAAGCATCTGATTTATTTTTTTAAATTAAAAGAAGTCATTCTAAACCCTATATAGGATACATTGATACTTCAAAAGCATTTGAAGGAATTTGAGATTATGCAAACATATGCCAATTAAATACTTGGATTACAAATAGTAGGGTGAACATTGTAACCCTTGTTGATCAGAGCTAGAATATCAACAACAATGAATCCTATGCCTCCTATCACACACATCTCCTTACCATTCTTTGTCATTCTTTACTGAAACACTTCTCCATTTTGGTGGGCTAATTTTGAAAATAAGGTTTCAACAAAGGTTTTATTTTATGTTTATTAAAATGAAAACTCCATTCTGGTGGGCTATGCTTGAAATTAAGATTTCAACAAATTTTATAGAGTATGTTTATTAGAGTTTTAGAGTATTTTGGCGGGCTATATATTTATTCAAATGGATTGTGACTGATGTGATTTGTTACCATGATTACTGTACTACCACCGTCTCTTATTATATCCTTTATGGTATGGTAGTGTTTTTCCCTTCCCTTCTGTTGTTTACTGCACTGCCGCCTTGCTCAAGGCTTCTTACTGCAGGGTTGCGGTGTATACCGCTCTACCACATATGTTGCTCACCTTCTCGATGGTATAGCGGTGTATGCTTTTGATCATTACCTGAAGAGTGTTGATGAGACAATCTTATTTGTCTTACCGATATCTCAATGTCTCATCAACATTAGATCTTATGTTCCTCTGATGTTGGTTGGTAGTGTCGATGAGACAAGTTAATATCTCTTGCCGATATGCCACTGTCTCAAAGATATTTTCCTTTTACGGTATACATTTATATATTGGTGTAACTCTGCCATGTCGGGGAGACTCGTGATTATTGTTGTGGTATGGTGGTGTTTTTCTCTTCTCTTCAACTGTTTACCGCACTACCGCCTTGCTCAAGGCTTCTTGTAGTGGAGTTGCGGTGTATACCACTCTATCACATATGTTGCTCACCCTATCAAAGGTCTAGTGGTGTATGCTTTTGATCATTACTTAAAGAGTGTCGATGAGACAATCTTATTTGTCTTACTGATATCTCAATGTCTCATCGACATTACTTCATTATATCCAAGAGTTGTGTTTCACTGAGCACTTGTAGATATACCTTGTCGATGTGACGTAAGTGATTCTCTCCTTGATATGCCCATATATTGTTGACATTTATTTGTTTTACATTGTTGATGACACATATAAATAAGTCTCTTCGATATAGGGGTGCCTAAACTAGCACTAAACTTGAAGCTAACGTTCGGAGATAAAAGTGGCGCTAAACTCAAAGCTAAACTTGGAGCCAAAGGCAGTGCCACACTCGAAGCCAGTATCGGCACTAAAGGTGTTGATGATTCTGGCATGAAATAATGCCTAAATTAGCACTGAGTAGTCCTGATCGGTGCAAATAAATGCCAAAAATAGCGCCATCCCGATAAATAGCGTCGACATTTTCAGAAAATTGGCAAAAAATAAATTAAAACATTGGGTGGAAGAAAAAATGGAGCAAATCATAGGGATTTGTTGTAGTGTCTTAGCAGATTTGTGGCAACTATGCTCATTCATTATTGTTGCTTATCGTCTCTAGCCATTCCATACCCAAAATTGTGGATTTCATGGGGATTCTCCATGGATTTTTCCAGCAAATCTTCATGGCAAGGGGATGACATGCTAGTTTGGCTCTCTTTAGGCATTTCTTGGCATTATTTTCATAGCAGGTATGGGCGCCCATGCTCATTATTTGTCCTTTGTTGAATTTACATTCTGATCCGTGCCCTAGTCATGATTTTCACAGAGGGCTTCATTCTATGGCGACCATGCTTGATCTGGGCACAAATTTCTTGAATAGATCTTAGGATTTATTGGATCAGATTTATAACCCTAGCTAGGTTAGGGTTAGTTATTGTTCATCTCAGTTATGCTTAAACTATAAAAACAACACTTGTATTCACTTTCAGGGTTCTTCCTCTGGCTTCTCTAGTGTTTTTCTATTGAAGACACTACATTCTTGCATTCTACCATTGTAAATATTGCTTCTAAGCTTTTATATTAATAAAGTTCAGTTATTATCATTGTTATTCCTTGCATGTTTGTGTAAAATCTATTTACCTTCATGTTTGAATGTGTGCTTTAGATATTTATTGATGTATTATGTTGTTTAGAAGCAAGAATAAACAAATCTCTATCTTGGTGTATCACCTCCCTTTCAATTCATGTTATGTTTCTATCTCTTTTCCTTGTGAGCTGTTAGATTAGGGTAGTGATAGGGTTTTCATCGTGTTGGGTTAGAACCAACACAATTGAACTTAGTTTAAAAGATGAAGTTGGACTTCTCCAAAGATTCAACCTCATTCGTGCAAGGTCCCATAACCTTAAGGTTGTTTCCATTATGTCATTAGAACATTGAACTCTTGTTTAGTAGAGTGAAGTTTTATGTGACAATAGTTTCTGGAACACCCGGTAGAACAAGCAATAAATTTCATTTCATTTTATTGAGAGTGTTGCTTCTCCCAACATTTTAGCCTTGAAGAGGCTCTCAAACAAGTACCTAGTGACTCTGTTGTCAAGGGATGAATCTACATACAAATTGGTGACCCTGCTGCTACCTAGAACTCTTGGTTCAAGATCAGATTTACACATTCATACCAAGAATCCAAATAAGAGCATCTTCTAGAGGTAATTTCCAATACATTCAACTCTCTTTTTCCACTTCTAGAAGAAGAAATAGACAATCTTTGTCACCCATAAGAATAAATAGAAGCACAAGTCCTTCTCCTAGAGACCTATCTACACCACTTGTGGGTAGATTATTTCAAACTAGAGCACCTGCTCTCCACACAAATAGGAATTTACTCCATATGGCTTTACCCAGAAATTAGCCTTTTGTGTCTTTTACCGGTTAATTTTAGCCCAAAAAGATGATATACCAGTCAATGCCCTCAAGAGTATTCCTCATTTTACTGGTGAATTTTCTACTACTCTAGCATAACATATCATATATGTGGCCAATGTATGCTCTATACATGATGTGACAAAAGGCAACATGGCTATTAGGTTACTTGCCACTTCACTGAAAGGTAAAGCATTACAGTGGTATAGGGGACTGCCTCCCAACTCCATTCACAATTGGGATGAGTTGGATGAGAAGTTATGCAAACATTTTGAAGACAAGAATGACCATCTATCCTTGAAGCTCATGAATTCATGAGTGACTTCAATTATAGATTTCAAAGGACTTGGGATAGAATTCATACCACGATCGGGCCTTCACACGAGCATGCTTTTTTGTATTTCTTAAGGGCTCTTAATAGTGACATAACTATTATGATTCAGTCAATGGGTGGTTTAACTTTACCTGGAGCATATGATCTTTCTATAGGGGAAAAAAATTGTTTAATTCAGGCTGGGAAGATAGCTCCCAGGCCACCGATGCCTTTATTTCTAGAACTTCCTCCACAACCCACATTGGCTCCAATCTCGGTGGCCCCTATTCTAGTGGTTTCCACAGGTCAACCTTCTACTTCCATTACACTTCTAGAAGATTGGGGTACCTTACTCCAAAGTATGAATAATGAGTTAGTATCAATGAAGAGGCAACAAGCTCAAAAAAATAGGCCTTATCAACCTCAAAATCAGAATTATCAGCAGAATAGGCCACCTTATCAAGGACAAAATCAATGGAATCATACTAAGCCCATGAATAGAATGCATACACCTGCTACCAAAAATTCAAAGGTTTTGGTTCTAGTGTAAAATAATCTACCCCAAGAGCAGGAATGGTGCTACCCTTGTGAGCAAGCTCAAAATAAAAATGCTTGTCAAAATGGCGAGTTTGTGCAAACTTTGGTAGCTTAAAATGAGACCTCTACTTTAGAGAAAAAAAATGGCATAAACCAAACAACTGCTAATAATCAAAATCATGCATGAGGTGACTCTTCATTTGTCATTTGGGGTCAAGAATATTTATGTGGGTAAATCAAGTAGATATTGATGAAATAACACATAATACAAGATCAAAGAAAAGAGCAATGGAGGGTGGTGCATCTTCCATTATTGGGCAACCATCATCTTCCCAACCATCTCAAAATGTTGTAAATTTTGGACCAAAAGGTAGAAAAACAGAGGCTCCACAATCAAATCAGCTTGTTAATAGGCCTAAACAAGTGGTGGAGCAGCCTAAGATCACACAAGCACACAAGTTGACCTTGTTCCAAAGGTTCCTTCTAAATCTAGTTAACTTCCATTCAAAATTGTAGAGAAAATGAAGAAATCCAATCTGAATATTACTATGTGGAAATTGTTAGAGTAATAATTTATTACGCTTAATTAATTACATCATAGTGGTTAATTAATTAAGTCACTTATTCCTCTAGTTGCTTAAGCTAAACTTAGGCACATTAATAATTGATTAATTATTAAGTGTGCACACTAGGGTTTCATTTAGGGTTTCCCTTTTAGGGTTTCTTGATCTCCTTCATAAGGATTGATCTCTTTGTAATAACTAAGATTCTGATAATGCATTTTACACTTTGAGGTTTACAGATCTTGTTTTGTTCTGAATGTCTTTTGCATGTGACAGGTATCCATTTGCATGCAGGTGATCTTGGATTCTAACATGGTATCAGAGCTCCAGACCTGTCGCTGCCTGTTCGTGATATGAAGATATGGCTTCTCAGTGAGTTTCAGTGCAAGGGTTTCCACAGACATCTTTTTTTGCAAGATCTGGGGGTAGCCAAATTTTCGAGACACTATGGGCTCAAACGGACGTCGCCATCACGTTCGCAGTGCCCCAAAACCCTAGAAATGCCTGTCAAATCATCCATTTTCGAGCAGTTGGTTTCTGAGGCAAAAATTTTTTCTCAGGAAGGCCGTACGGCCTCCTCAGCACGCATTTTGAAGCGAAAACGGCACAAAAATCGAGAAAAAGGTTCGAAATCGGCTTTGGTTTTCGCGCCTCCAGTCTGCCCAGCCCTCGCGGCCCTTCTGCGCTCTACCCCGGTCATATGGACGACCGGGGGTTACCCGCCAGCCCCTGAGGGCTTCTCATCCTCGGCCGCCGGTCCCATGGACAGCCACCTGCTCTGCGCCCATGGTCACATGGGTGACCAGGGGCCGAAACTTTTCTGGAGGGGGGCCGGATTTTTGCGTCGACGGCCAGATGGCCATCAAATTTTTGACAGTGAAGTGCCGACGTCAGCATGACGTCATTGGCTGTACGGCAGTTTGTCCCCCTAACCCTAGTTTGCCTCTAAAGAAGCAGTTTTTTTCTTTTTTGCATAACTTGGGCATACGGTATCGAAATCGGGCAAACGAGATATCGTCGGAAAGCTGGTTCCGAGCACTATCCTGTGGTGCTGTTTATTTGACAGTATTTTCCTCTTTTACTGCATTTATTTCTGGTTGAAGTCAGATGTTTATTTTATGCTTCCGAGCTCATAACTTTTTACCACGATCTCCGATTTTCGCTATCTTTGCGGCGTTGGAAAGGTATTGAGGAGCTCTATGTTGCTGTCCATGCAATTTTTTCTGTATCTGTCCCAGGTTTTTCATTATTCCAGATTTGGCCCGATGGGTGTTTTGGAGATTACCTGGATATTTTGGCAGTTGGGAGAGTGCCTCTTGCATCTTTGCACTTCATTTTCAGTGATACATCATTTAATAATTGACTGCTGCTTCATAGATTCCAAAGTTGTTCCCGTTTGGAGTTTTCGAGTGTTCCGTGGCATCGGGTCTGCTGTTGCATCATTATGATTCCGATATGGTTTCGTGTAGACAAAAGTATCTTTCCTTGCTTGCCAGATTGCGGTTCCAGTGTTACTCTACAGTGTTCTTCCAGTGCTTCTTTGCAGCATGTCATATCATTGTAGGGGGGTTTTGTCCCACTGGGGTTTCCTCCTCTACCTCTTTCTTGCATTTGTAAATGGGTACCTGATCAGGCCTAGTTGCCGGGACCCATCTTTTCTTGCATGCATCTTATTCTAGTGTTTTAGCTTCTTCCTAAGTTCATCTTAAGGGGGGGTGTTAGAGTAATAATTTATTACGCTTAATTAATTACATCATATTGGTTAATTAATTAAGTCACTTATTCCTCTAGTTGCTTAAGCTAAACTTAGGCACATTAATAATTGATTAATTATTAAGCGTGCACACTAGGGTTTCATTTAGGGTTTCCCTTTTAGGGTTTCTTGATCTCCTTCATAAGGATTGATCTCTTTGTAATAACTGAGATTCTGATAATGCATTTTACACTTTGAGGTTTACATATCTTGTTTTGTTCTAAATGTCTTTTGCATGTGACAGGTATCCATTTGCATGCAGGTGATCTTGGATTCTAACAGAAATCCCTATATATCTCATCACAAAGGGATTTACTACAACAAGCTTTTAATGAGCATAAACAAATGGAGAATGTGTAAGAAAAAGAGCAACCTACTCCATAAATCAACCTAGTGCAACCCCAAAAGGAAGAAGGAAATCCAAACCAAATCAATAAGCCACCTCTCTTCTATCTTTTTTGAATTATTGGGAATCATATAGTGCATAATTGTATGATAGACTTAGGGTCAAGTAGTTCAGTCATGCCTAAGGGGATTGTTGACATGCTTGGCATCAAGTATGAATTGGTGACTAGACAAGTTTTACAATTGGATGGCACTGTTTTCAATACAGTGGGAGTAATTAAAGATCTAAATTTTTCCTTGCATGTGTGTCCTAGTTGTGATGTGTTGCAAGACATTTCAGCCATAGACCTCCCTACTCATTTTTCCATTTGCTTGTCTAGGGATTTCACAACTAAGATAGGTGGGTACTAATATGTTGATTGTTCTCATATGCTATTTAAAACTAGATATAGAACTAAAGCAATCATCAAATCTAAGCCTATAACAAAGGATCATCTAGAGCCTTACATTCCCAGTCCAATAAACATGAACCTTATATTGCATGATAAAAAAGAGGGATGTTCTAGTAATGAACCTACAAATCCTTTAGAGGAAATACCTGATTGTTTGTTGGATGAATGGGGCAATTCTCTATGTTTTGATCCATTTGTTGTTGCTGAATTAGAGGAGACTCGTCTTGGCACTTATTGCATTCATGAGGAGAATGATCCTATCCCCAATCTCATAAAATATCAAGAGGATATAGGGGTACTTTGGAAAATGTTTTTTGATGGTTCTAGAAATAGGAATGGTGTTGGTTCTAGTGTTATGCTAGTATCTCTGAGCAGGGAAAATTATTATTTCTCTTTCAGGATTCAATCTAGTTGCATTAAGAACGTGGATGAGTATAAAATACTCATTCAAGGTCTCCAACTTGGACAAAAAATAAATATCAAATTGTTATAGGCTTTTGGTGACAGTGAATTGGTTTTTCATCAAGTCCGAACTCAAAGATAAACCAAGAATAATTTGATCGAATCCTACAAGCATAGGGTTTGGGATTTAATTGAGGACTTTGAAGGTTTGAACATCTGAACAATTCCAAGAGATTAGAATAAACATGTTGATAGACTTGCAGAAGTTGGTGCTTAGTTTGACATACCGACACATATTGCAAGTATTTAAAGGAGCAACACATCAAAATTTTGGTGAGGCTTGCTATTCTAGATAATCAAGATCATTGGCAAGTCATTGAAAGTGACCAAAAGATAGTGAATTCTCTGCAAGATGAGACAAAATTTTCTAAAAGAAATCAGTGCAAGTTGCAAAATCACTATGGTGATCAGATTGTGTAGCTAAGTAGCAACAAGATACCAAATGGTCTTATCACCCTTGAAGGTATTTTCAACCCTGATGATCAGTTAAAGCATAAAAAGATGAACTTGGCTGAAAAGGAGGGGGTAAAAGCACAAACCTGTGTCACACTTTCGGCCTAATAAATAGTTTCGAGCGAACTAATTTTGACTGAAAATGTTTCGGCCGAAACCATGTGGTGTATACATAGCACACATGGTTTCAACCGAAACCAAAAAAAAAAAAAAATCTCCTTACCAAATTTACAATCGACTTTCAATCAGAAGGGTTTCAGTCGAAACACTTCTGATAGAAACCCTTTCGGCCGAAACTGTCTAGTTGGCAGCCAACTCAACATTTTTCAATTTTTTCTAAAACTTTCAACTCTAACTAAGTATTTATCCTAATAGAATGATTTTTCTACAAAAAATAAAAATACCCTTTTGTAGAGCTCAGAGTGAGGAATCCAAATATATAAATTTTTAAATATTTTGATTAGTTTTAATATATGTTATTTTTAAAATAATGCAAGTAGGTTGTTAAAATTTTAAAAAAGGCTGATTAGAAATTAAAAAAAAATTAGTAAAACATATTAAAATTCTTTAAAACTTATATGGTCCAGTAGAAGAGAGAGTCTTCTTCAAAAGGGTATAATTTGTCTTTTGAAAATGATTGAAAAAATTGAAAATAGTTGACGGCTCGTGAAAACTGTCAAATTTTGACATGTTTGACTTTAAAACGTTATTACGAGAAAAATATACATCAAAATTTGCTTGTTTTTTTTTTCATGGAGTAGATATTGAAGTTACCTATTTGGAGAAAAAAATTTGGGAGAAATAAAAAAAAACAATTTTTTATTATACTGTGGAAGTCACTTTTCTTTTAAATTTTCAGATTTCAAAATTTTTCCTTAAATTGAAAAAAAAAATAATGATTTTTTTTTTAAATTTTTTTTAAATTACATGAATAAAATTCATCAAAAGTTAGACATTTCATTAATTTACACCATTTTGAAATTCAAAACATAAAGACCACTTTTATGTGGTTGAAGTTCAAAAAAAATTGTTGTTGGTCGATTCCTTTATAAAGTGTGACACAGGTTTGTGCTTTTACCCGACGGTGACTTCAAGCCAATTGAAATTTCATAGGGCAAGTCTCTAAACTTGGGAAATGTATGCTCTACTATTGAACATGATGTTTTCATAGATATTCGTAATAGATACAATGATGTAGTTGCTTGGATTTTGAAGACCTAAAAGGTTTTGACCCAAGCCTTTTCCAACATACTATTGAATTAGATCCAGATGCCAAGCCTGTAAGGTAGAAACAAAGGCCTATAAATCCTAATATTGAACCTTTGATGAGAAAAGAGTTGACAAAATTGATTAAGGCTAAAATCATTTTTCCCATCAAGCATTCTTCATGGGTTGCAAATCTTGTGCATGTCATAAAAAAGAATGGGGAGATATGAATTTGTGTAGATTTTAGAGATCTAAATAAAGCATCCCTAAAGGATCATTATCCCCTTCTCTCCATGGAGAATATTTTTTAAAGAGTCAGTGGGTCAAAAAGGTTTTCTTTCTTGGAAAGTTACTCAGGCTATTACCAAATTCTGGTCCAAGAATCTGATCAACATAAGATGACATTTACTACCAAGTGGGGCACCTATGCTTATTATACAATTCCTTTTCGTCTAACCAATACAGGTGCCACTTTTTAGAGATCCATGGAAATGGAATTTTGAGGTGTGTTTAAATAGTTTGTTTTGGTCTATTTGGACAATATCATAGTGTTTTCAAAGCATGCAAGTGACCATTTTAGTCACCTTGAGCAAGTATTTTAGAAATTTAGGGAATATGGTATTTCCCTAAATCTAAATAAATGAGTCTTTGCCACTGATTAGGGAAAGCTTCTTGGGCACATTGTTTCAAAGGATGGCTTGGTCATTGATCCTGCAAGAGTAAAATCCATCTTGGCCATCCCACTTCCCATCCACAAGAAAGGATTATAAAGTTTCTTGGGCACAATTAACTTTGTGAGGAGGTTCACCCCAAATCTTGTTGCTTTGGTAAAGCCTCTTACTTCTATGCTCAAGAAAAATATGGTTTTCAAATGGACCAAGGAAGGTAAAGATAGCTTTGAAGCTATCAAACAAGAAATTTCTCAAGCTTCTACCCTCATCGATCCTAACTATGACAAGTATTTCATTCTTTATACCTTTGGAGGTGAAGCAAGTATATCAGTTCTTCTAACTCATCTAAATAAATAAAATATAGAACAACCCATTGATTTATTTAGTGAAGGACTCTAATATTATGAAGTCAAGTACAACTACATTGAAAAGAAAGCTCTTTATATTGTTAAAGCATTGAACAAATTTAGACACATGTTGTCTAATAATAAGATACAACTAATGGTGCCCCATATGAGCATTACAAAGTTTCTATTGAGAAAAGATATCAATGAAAAAAGGGTTGGGTGGATCACCAAGGTGATGGAGTATGACATTGACATCAAAATCACCAAGTTAGTAAGAGGCAAAGGGTTGTGTGAGCAGCTTATCTCAAAATTTGAGACTCCTATAGAGGTTGCCCTTGTGCTATAAGAACAACAAGCACCAAATGTAAACATACAAGGCAGTTGGGTACACGATATGACTACCTTTTTATAGGAAGGTAGATATCCTATAGGTCTAGATAGGGCCAAAAGGAGACATTTCAGATTATAGTTCATTCCCTATGTCATAGTGGATGGCGTACTCTTTAGAAAGGATTTCAATGGAGTCCAATTAAGATGCATATGGGCAGATCAAGTCAGTAGATTGCTGAATGAATTCCATGATGGCTCTTTAGGTAGCCATTTTTCTACAAGGACTATTACTGCAAATATTATGAGGGATGGTTATTATTGGTCAAATTTGTTCAATGACACCCACAAATGGGTGAGAGATTGTAAAAAATGTGCTTTCTTTTCTGGAAAGAAAAGGTTGGTTTCCCTCCCTCTTCACCCCATTCAAGTTGATTGACCATTTACACAGTGGGGTTTGTATTTTATTGGCATGATAAATCCACCATCAAGTGTTGGTCATAAGTGGATTTTAACAACCACAAATTACTTTACAAGGTGGTCAAAGGAAATTTCTTTGAAAGATGCCACTGATACTTCAATTTTAGAATTCCTTGATGGAATTGTTACAAGATTTGGTACTCCTTCCACCATTATTTTTGATAATGCCAAGGTGTTTACTAGTGCTCAGATCCTTGATTGGGTAATGAAGCACGACATTTACTTGAAGACCTCATCTAATTACTATCCTCAAGGTAATGGCTTGGTTGAGTCTTCAAACAATAATCTTATTAGAATTATCAAGAGGACCATTGAAGACAATTAAAGGGTCTGGCATAGAAATTTGAAGACAACCCTTTGTGTTGATAAAATCACTCCTAAAAGAGCAATTGGTAACTCTCCTTTCATGCTAGTTTATGGAAGGGAAGCAAGGTTTCCATTATCATTGGAGTTTCCTTCCCTTGAGTTGGCACGTCAGTTGGAGTTAGAATAAAATGATGCTATGACAGTAAGATTGGTTGAGCTCTTGGAGCTGGAAGAGACAAGGAACAAATCTATTCAAGTCATAGAAGCACATCAAGCACAAGTCAAAAGGAATTTTGACAAAAAAGCAGTTCATAGAGTGTTCCAAGAGGGAGATCTAGTGTTGAAATGGGATGCTGATAAAGCCAAGGATGAAAGACATTCTAAGTTTAATTCCATTTGGATTGGTCCATACGTCATCACCGATTGCAAGGAGGTCAATGCATTCAATATTTCCAATTTGGATGATGAGGTTCTTCCAATCTCAGTCAATGGGATTCATCTCAAACCTTATTTCTGATAGGTTTTGAGTTTTCATGCATATATTGTAATTGTTTTAATTTCCATGAAGTGCTTTGTGCACTCTACATTCTCCTTAAATGAATGTATGTTCCTAGTTTCCATGCTTTCCTCCAAGTGTAGTTGCACATGTTTTGGTTTTCCACGAGAAGGCCTAGTTGTTGAAATTTTACCCTCATGACCCCATTTTCAATGGATTGATAAGGTCTCTGGACTCCATGATTAGCAAACAATCATCCCGCATAAATCTCCAGAATTTTGTCATTTCATGCCCCCCCTTTGATGATCCATCACTGATATCCAATTTGAGTGATCTCCCATGGGTCATCTTGCATTGTTTCCCTTGAAGTGTCCCTAAAATTGACTAAGCCCTAGAGTTTCAAGTTTTCGGTTAGTCTCTTACTTGCTTACTTCATACTTTCTCCATCGCTCCCTTCATCTTTTTCTTCTAATATTTTCAGGTTTCGACCTTCGGCCTTACCCTTTACCTTTTACCAATCCCTCTCCCTTCTTCCATTTTTTCCTTTCTCCCTTCGACCTTCCCTCTTTCCTTTTCACTCATTGCGCTTTTCTTCTATCGGCCATCGACCTTTGGTCTTTGTGCTTACATCTTACCTCTTACCTTCTTTAGATAAGAGGTAAGCCTTTGGTCCAACCTCCAACCTCTGACAGTTTGAGATACAACCTTCAAAGTCTCACCTTTAACTTTCTTCTTTCCTTCACATTTTCTCGGTTTCCTCCGAATATGACTAAGTGTCATGTTTTTGAGCTTTAGGGGTAGGGCTTCCTC
This sequence comes from Sequoiadendron giganteum, assembly GCA_007115665.2. NCBI lineage: Eukaryota > Viridiplantae > Streptophyta > Pinopsida > Cupressales > Cupressaceae > Sequoiadendron > Sequoiadendron giganteum. The sequence continues at coordinate 484,964,708 of CM021108.1, forward strand.
CTTACCTCTGACTTTCAAAGGTAAGCCTCCCTCTCGACCTCCAACCTTCGACCTCTGATGGTTCAAGGTTTGAAACCCAACGCTTCCTTCTTCACGCTTTCTTCTTTCCTTCTTCCCAGTATGCGGTAAGCATGAAACTCGACGTCCAACTCCCAAGGCCCGATCTCCAAAGGCTCCTTATTGAAGAGAGAATGCAATGTCGGTGAGATCTATTTTGTGGTCCCTCTGATATTTTGATGGAGATATATTGAAGAGAGAACGTTGTATTGGCGAGACTTGTTTTGTGGTCCCTTCAACATTCTGATGGAAGGAAAAATTACCTCATCGAAGGGATAGATGGATGTCGGTGGGACCTTGATGCTTGCCCCTTCGACATTCCGACAAGCTCATTTTCAGAGGTCTACACCATTTAATTCCAAGGCTTGTAAAGGATTTTTTTTTGGCCTGATCCCTTGACAATCCATGAATTGGTGCAATTTTCTTCGCCAATGCCATTGATGCGTACCTACTCCCAACGATCGAGCTTGACTTTTTTAGGGTTCAAGGATGACTTTAATGCATTTCCATGACTTCTCCTAGAGGATTTGTGGTGACCATGCTCATTCATTTCTATTTCTCATCCTCTCTGGCCATTCCATACCCAAGATAATAGATTTTACAAGATTCTCCATGATGTTTTCTTACATATCTTCATTGCATGGGGATGGCGTGTTGGTTTTGCTCTCTCTAGGAATTTCTTGGCAGGATTTTCATAGTAGGTATGGGTGCCCATGATCATTCTTTATCCCTTGTTGACTTTACATTTTGATCCGTGCCCTAGTCACGATTTTCACAGAGGGTTTCATTCTATGGTGACCATGCTTAATTTGGGCACACATTTATTGAATAGATCTTAGGGTTTCTTGGATCAAACTTGTAACCCTAGTTGGATTAGGATTAGTTATTATTCATCTCAATTATGCTTAAAGTATAAAAGCAACACTTTTATTAATTTTTAGGGTTCTTCCTTTGGCTTCCCTAGGGTTTTTCTACTGCAGACACTGCATTCTTGTATTTTTCCATTGTAAAGATTGCTTCTAAGCTTTTATATTAATAAAGTTTAGCTATTATAATTGTTATTCCTTGCATTTTTATGTAAAATTTGTTTACCTTCATATTTGAATGTGTGTTTTAGATGTTTATTGATGTATTATGTTGTTTAGAAGTAGGAAGAAAAAAAACTCTATCTTGGTGTATCACCTCCCTTTCATTTTATGTTATCTTTCTATCTCTTTTCCTTGCGAGCCATTAGATTAGGGTAGTGATAGGGTTTTCAGTGTGTTGGGTTAGACCAACACAATTTTAATTAGTTTAGAAGAGGAATTTGGCCTTCTCTAGAGATTCAACCTCGTTCACACAATATCTCACAACCTCAAGGTTGTTTCCATTATGTCATTAGAACATTGGACTCTTGTTCAATAGGGTGCAGTTTTATGTGACAATGATAGCATAGAAATATGGAATGAATTTAAAGGATATTGCTCTAGAAGTCACTACAAATGAAGAAGCACAATACATTTATTCTCAACATGAGCATGTAATAGATGAAGGTTATACACAAGACAACATTCTTCTGGATGTGGAAGAATTAACAAAAGAATATGAAGAAGCAAAGAAGAATGTTGGTGAAGAAGCAACAAAGGGGGATACCTCTCCTCTAGTACTTGAAGAGAATATTATTCCACAAGATACCACATATAAGCCTATCGAAGAAGAGAATGTTAATGTAGAGAAGGAAGAAGAATAGGAAAATAATGGGAAAGATCATGAAGATACGAATGAAGATGCATTTAGAGATGCAAAAGTAGAAGAGAATCCAATAAACTCCAGAAAGAATGGGGAAAAGGACTTAAAGGGAAAGGTTGTAGAGAACACAAAGACTTCTAGTGAATTCTCTAGCTCCTTTGAAGATTTCTTGAAGAATCTACTTAGTATGCAACTCAAGTTCCAACCTATTGTATCAACACAACTACCTATGCAATAGGGAAATGTAGATCTTGATAAGATTTCCCCACTCCACAAGATTTAGTTGGAGATGTATTCCATGCATCTTCCTAGAAGGAGATTATAGAAACACATCAAAAGAGTGGAGATATGATGGAAGAAGATGTGAAAGAATTACAAGAGGCTATACCTGGTGCAAGCATTAACACCTTACTTTTTGGTATGGAGATTTTGAAGCTATTAATTGATACTTTCAAAGAATATGCCTCCAGTCTTAGAGGACAAGTAGAGAATGAAATTGAAAAGAAAACAAATGATAAGAAGATGATGGAAATCATTGAAAAGTGTGCTCTTGCACACAAAAAGTTTCAATATAATTTGAAGAATGCACGAGTTTGTGTGGATGAGGCAAAGGCTCTATTACAATATTGCATGAAGTGGCCCAAAGCCACACAAAGCATTAAGAGTAAAATAAAATCCATCGAGTCTCGAATCAATAATTCCTCTAGTGCCTATGATATGACACTTGACTTGGTTGGAGATACAAGGACTGCTATTGAGGATTTCCATACGAGATTCTTCTAGCTGCAAGCCCAAAAGGAGAACATCATTTTATAGTTTGGAGAGCTAAGGGACTTGGTGAATTCCAAATTCATATCTATTTCAAGTTCCCTTTTGAGTGATAACTAAGCTACACAGATGAATCTGATACTTAACACTCCAAAATAAGGAGAAGAGATACTAATGAAATTTGAAACACAATGCAAATTTCTTGGGTTGGCCAAAAGGACATGGGAAGAAGGAAAAAAGGCTTAGCAGAATCATGTGCAGAAACTTCAAGAGTCAACCTCCTCCGGTTGACAATATTTCTATTCTTTATACATTTCTATTTTTTTATTTCAGATTCTTTGTACATATGTGAAGTATATAGAACAGTTTCCTGTACATGTTTGGTATTTTCTTCGGTACATGACTTAAGGGTAAGTCAATTCAATCTTTTAGTTTGTACATATACATATATTTCTCAAGGGGAGATCCAATATATGTTAAGAAAGTTGTTGCATGCACCCTTTTCCCTTGATGTCAAAGGGGGAGAATATGTTGGAGATGTTTTGGCATGTTGCCATCAATGAAAAAGGAGGATAATTTTGGAAGAATGAGGAGTTTTTCATTGATGCAGTCATTAGCAACATGAGCATGAGGGATAGGCACAAGGTATACTATTATGTGTTACAGTGTTGTCATTGATGTCAACATTGTATCTTGATATGGAGATCATGTTGCAGATCATTTTGGTTGGTTATAACATATTTTGGGATATTTGTGGAAGAAAATTTTGCAAGAAGGTTTGATTCGTTGAAGACAATTGTGATGAAAAATGACTAAGTGTTTTTACTTGTGTTTCTAGGTATAGAGCATCCAGTTTTTGGATCCCCATTGGTCTGTGAATTAACATTTCACTCTCCAGTTGTGGTATGTTTTTGTTGGTTGATAGAAGCATCTAATTCCATAATTCCATCTTGTTTTGGAATTTTATTTGAAAGTTATAAATGCTAGAAGTTTGGCCTAGTAGTTACAATCATTTCCAGTACAATGCATATGAGTTGGAGAGTCCGCACTTCTCCGTGGATAGGATTTTTGTTTTATGGAATTGAGGAGATGTTGACAGATGTCAATAGAGTGTAAATTCTAGATGGCATATCATTTTGAGATATGTGTGTGAATATGAATATATTATTGAAGAATTTTTATATTAGGTCTCTTGTGGTGCCGACCTAATAGGCGTGAAGGTATGCGAAGGTTAAGTAAGTATTGCAGAGTTACGTGGGAGCTATTATAGGTCCATGTTGACCTATTTTAAATTGTTTTAAGGATTTAATATTGGCACGATGTGTGTGTGTGGAAGGATTAGAGCCGACAAGTCATATATTGTCTATTTTGTATGATACATCTAATTAGGTCAACCTAATTGATGTTATGTTTGAAGTAGATATGTAAGATGGATCATTTTAAATGTTTTGATATATGGAAAAAATATGCAAGTGATGTGAATGATGCAAATACATTGCAAATTTAAGTTGTGAATGTTGAGTATAATATTAGAGTAATGTGAATGTAGAGTAAATTAGAGTGTTAGATTAGAATAAGATGAAGTGTGTAGAGTCAGTTTATTGAGCTTCATTGGAACTATATCTCATGCATATGACATATGCAATTGTAACGGTTCAATCTAGGTTGTGAGCCACAAAAAAATTTCTATCTCTTTCTCTCAATGGATAGTGAGCCCACTTGGATAGTTAATCCACATGTAGTGAACACTTCTATAAATATACTATAATCGATTATAATATATTGTGAGCTAATCCTCATCGTGGTATTTCCCATTTTGGGTTTTCCATGTAAAGATCTTAGTGTTCATTTGTTATGTGATGTTGTTGGATGTTTCATGCTTTATTTCATTTAGTGAAATTGAATATGTTATGTGGATTGGATGTTTAAATGTTTCAAAGGTTTAAGAGAATACTGATTCACACCCCTTCTCAGTATTTCAGGTGTTCAACAAATTTTTAGATTTAGTAAATATCTTTAAATAAACACTACAACATTTAAAAAATAATGATCTCCATAATTGATTCTATAATATTTTAAATTCAGTGATGGTATCTACAATAAACACTAGAACCTTTTATATTTAGCAAAAATTCTACAATCAAAGCTACAATTTTATAAATTTAGCAATGCTCTTTATGATCAATGCTAAACTTTTTTCTAGAATAGGCCCTTAAAATATTTTATGGCTAACATCCTCTTTTAACATGACAAAGGAGTTAAATAATTATAAAACTTTGAAATTATTTGACTCTCCCCACTAGGCCCACCAAGCCAAGTAACCATTAGAGTATCTAGTAGCACAAGTGTTGTCTAACATCTCTTCATTCTCCTCTCCACAACCCTCAAGAATGTAGGAACCATTATATAAAAGAATATTCTATAGCATGGGGAAGGAGTCACATATTTGATACCTTTCTTCATTATGGTTTTAGACTGCCACACAACCCTTCATTTTAATGTGCATAGGTAAATCACCCATAATACTATGTAGCATAATGGTTTATTTTAGATATGAAAGAATATCACCTTCATTTATGAAGTTATATACCTATGTAGGTTTTCATTTAATTATGGAAAGTGCTTCATCACATCATGTTTAATGTCCATCGATAATTTTATAATGATATGTAATGAAACACACTATCTTCTTGATTTCATATGTATACTCACAATTCTTTTAAATTCTAATGATTGACCATAATTAAAAAGTTTATAGGGCCAAAAACCTAGTTTGTGCCATGGCCATACAATAGCTGCTACCATTATATAACACCATCTAATAGCCATCACATAATTTGTCTTATGAACACCCTACTAGCATATCCACATTTAAGTATAACTTTATATTGAGTATTATGTTATCTAAATTGGATGCAAGATACATTTCACCCCTCAATGATCCTACTATCAAGCTAAGTTCTAATCATAGACTCTAGCTTTGTTAAGCCAAAACTACATTCCATGATGACCAAACTTGTACAATATGAAGGATTACAAGCAATATGTTCTCTCTTATTATTGAAAGATATTTCCTTGCTTAGTGTGGATGAATTCAACAATAAACCCCTAAGAATAATTCTTAAGGATAGTAATAAATACCATCCTTTAATTGGCATTTTTTTGGCATCAAATAGTACATTTTTAAAAAATCTTGATATTTGAGAAAGATATAATCATTTTAAGAAAGAGAACATAGACATGTATCTTTTAACTAGTAAGGTACCTATACAACCTAGATTTCATGCGATACATATTTATATATCAACATAACCTAAATCTCTAGTGAAATACATTGATGAATTTTATATACTTGGTCCTTGAAATTATTAACAACTCAAGTATCATGGCTACCATTAGTGAGAATGCCTCACCCTTGAAACTACATTTACAGAGAAATGAAACTACACTTTTAAGCTTTGACTTAAGTGTTAGGAAAATTGGTGCCTCAACCTTGTGAGGTTAATATATTTGAGTGTGGGGGGTGAGTAGGGGGGAGGGGGTGCCACCTTGCGAGGTTTGGGGGGCCATCTCCTAGGTGGGGGGTCTGAGGGCCATGCACCTCAGCAAGGGTTCAAGGACAATGCCCCCAAAAGCCACATTTTATTATTATAAATTTGGACCGTTCATAATTAGGTCTTCGATTTGATGGTAGATATTTTTTTGGCTTGTCTTGCCCTAGAAGGCAACCCTATTTTATGAGGGTAGTGTATTACAACCGTGCATTATGATGTATTCTAAGAGTCTGATAGTTGTTGTGTTACCTCCAGATCTTTGGTTGTTGATACTCCTGCGAGAAGCTTGCTTTGCAACTATATTGTAATCTTTATAAGTTTTGAATAATATATTGGGAAAATTTTGGAGTGTGGGTTTTTCTCTCGAAAGGATTTTCCCCACATAAATTACCATGTTGTGGTATGCATGACATTTTTATTTAATTTCTATAACTATTGTAAAGATCTTTTTTTTTTCATTACCCTCATCTCAAAATTAATATAGGAAGTTGTTCTACTACCTTAACTTCTTTATAAGTGGTATCAAATATTGATCACATTTAATTTCAATTATGGATCATTAGGTTTTTGAAATAATCCATATTTGAGTGGGAGCTTATGCATAAGATACTTTGTGATCTCGTTGCAGTAAATTATGAATAGCTTGTGGTCCATTTATTATATTAATAAAGAAATTATACAATGCTTGGGTTTTGAAGGAAATCTCTACCTTCTAACTAGAAACTTATTTTGAAGAGGAAAATAGAGATTAAATGGTTGTCTCATTTGATAATAATTACATTGTTATTGTTAGTGTAAATAGGCATTTTACCTATCTAGGTCCTATTTACATGTTAAGTCCACTTAGGTCCTAGGAGGGAATCTTTCTAGTTAGTGTTAGTTGTCACTAGATCTTATCTTATATTTTGGAATTTAATGCTTGTGTGCTAAGTCATTTAATATTTGTTGAGATAGTTGTCTCATTGTGTAGGATTAAGACACATGTCAAAATCTTGTCTAATCCTATCTCAAAAATTTCCTTTATAAGAAAGGTGTCATATATACGTTGTCATATTCAATTTGGCAATTTCTTGCATCCATAATCGTAGCATGATATTTCTATCATTTCTCTCCCGTGGAAGCTATTTTTGTCTTGTAGGTGATCCTAGGGTGTTGAGGAATCCACCATAAACTTCTACATGGTATTAGGCTTTTAGTGTTGTAGACTTCTTCCTGAATTCAAAGGATCAATATTGGCATGAAATTTTTTATGGGTGTGAGTAGAGGTTTCAAGGACCTCACCATTGAATCTAAGGCATCAGAAAAAGTTAGGCTTGTCTTTTGTTTCATCAATTTTCATCATATTTTGACTGACCTATAATGGTTTCAAGGAGGGTTTCAATTGCCAAATCTTGGAGGTAGTTGATTTTTGTAAACACTTTCGGTTAAATTTGACCTCACCGTTGCGCTCGAAAGTCCCGAGAACCTAAGGATAGACTACTAATTCATTTTTTTTACATTTTATACTAAGGGGATGAAGCAATTTTTTTATATAGTCATCGTATGGTCCTATGAATTTGTACTTGGTCATATTATACAACAATATTATACATGCGTGTCAAGGTCGTAATTGGTAGTTTACAATACAAGTAACATATTTTGAGCATAAAAATGGTTTATTCCTCTATGTCATTATACTCTCGTGGCTAGCATATTATATGGTCTACAAGCGATACTAAGTAGTCAAATCAAGGTATTATCACTAGTGTACCAAATATTAATTTGGGAAGTTTTTAAGATTAAAATTTATTTTCCAAGCTTTTATTTTGACAACTACACATTTCATTTGGCGCCTGCATGTCGAGTAAAGGTTCCACCCCCGGCTTCGCCATTGTGGGGATCTTAGAGCCCTGAGGTGGAGTGGCTCTGCCCACCACCCTAGTAGTGTCATCACTGTTGGGAGCATGCAAATTTTAAAAACCATCTTTTCCAGTAGCAGCCTCATGGGTGACCAAAGAATTAAGCGCCAAGGGGCCACAATATTGTTCTTCAGAGGCCCTAATAGGGCATTTTTTCAAACTGCCATAACTTGAAATCTAGGAGGCTATTTTTAAAAAAATGAGATATTGCCAAAAATTTGGCTTCATCAATTTTTTAGTGGTGTAGGTTATTTTCCAAAATTCTACTATTTGAAGGCATTTATTGTTGTTTGAAGTCATATCTTTATTTTTAGCTCCTGAGCTCATATCTTTTTGCCACGATCTCTGATTTTTCATGATTTTTGTAGCATCGGAAAGGTATTAAGGAGCTATATCATGGCATCCATGAAATTTTTCCCATTTCTATCCCAAGTATATTATGATTTCAGTTATTTCCCAATAGGTATCCTAGATATTACTTGGATATTTTGATAGTTGGGAGGGTGCAATTTTGATCGTTGCACTTCATTTCAATATTAGAATGATGTTCTATCTTCTATTGCTTTGTTCAGATTCTAGGTTTGCTCCATACCGAGAGTGTTCCAGTATTCCTTGGCATTGGGTCTATTGTTGCTTTATCATGATTCTAGACTCAAATCCTTGAGTGAATCTAATACGGTTTCTAGCATCAAAATCATCTTTCCTTTGCTTGCCTTGATCAAGGTTCCAATGCTACTCCACCCACATGCTTCTAGTTTTTCTTTGCAACAAGTTATCTCATTAAGGGGGGCTTAATGGTCTCTTCTTAATTTCTCATAGGGGATATTTTTTCTCATATGTGTTTTTGTCCTTCTCATGCATCATTGAGAGTATTTTGTATTTTATCTCTCTTTTGGGGAGGAGTTTTGTCCAACTAGGTTTTCTCCATTCATCTAATTGTGAGAGATTGTATTTGCATATTATGTACATGGGTACCTGACATGGCCTCATAATCAGGACCCGTCTTTATGTCATTTGTGTAATAATATATTCCTTAAGTTGTAATTAATGTTGGAAAAAGTGCCTCAATGCTTACTGACATGGAACTCCTGAAAGAGCAGTATTAGTGAGACCCTTGGAATGTCTTTCCGATAAGAAATTGTGTTCTAAAGTCTTGGAGGGATCAAATCATTGTGACCTAGGACCTGTCTTTCCGAAGGAAGTCATCAGGGTGACATGAACTATAAGAGTGAGATTCCAAACTCATTCCAACAACAAAAGTCTGGGCGATATCGATGTGACCCTATGGCTGTCTTGTCGATGAGAACCATCGGCATGACCAAAGCAGTCAAAGTGGTATTTCTAACTCATTCTGATGGTAGGTGTTTGGGCGATGAAGATCATCGGGGAGACTCTTTCCGATGGACGTGTCGGGGAGACTTGAGCTGTCAACGTGATTTCCTGATCTCTTGCTAAGAGTATTACTCTTGTCGATGGATCTGCTCTTGATGAATGATTGTTGTGACTCTTGCTAATATGCATGTTCTTGGTGTTCTTTGGGACATTGGGGAGACTTGGACCATCGATATGACTTTCCAGTTTGCTGTCGATAGCATTGGTGTTGTCGATGGTCCTGAGATCGGGGAGACTTGAACCATCGATATGACTTTCCAGTTTGTTGCCGATAGCATTGGTCCTGTCGATGGTCCTAAGATCGGGGAGACTTCACCAAGTCTGAGCGATAGAACAGTAGAAGCCGATGCGGTGTGCAATGGTCTGTGGGAAGTCTGGCACCAGCGAGACACGGTCTGTTGTCTAGCCGATGAGCGATACAATTGAAGTCTGTTGACCAAATGTCTATTCTATGTGGTTTGTATTGAACCAATGAGAAGCATAATGCAAATTGATTGGTAGTTGAACTGTTGTGACTATTCTCTTGTGGGAAACAAACAAACTGCTTAGAATGAATGAACAATTCAGTCGAGGGTCTAGTTGATAGTTCAAAAAATGAGTGATCAGAATCTTGTGAACTTCATTATATGCTAAATGAAAGAATTGTAACAATGTAATTTGATACAAGGTTGATTATGGAAATGTTGTTGGTATAGAATTGTCATTTGAAAAGAAGAGTCTATAACTTTTATGTAATTTTTTTACTGTAATACAAGTGATCTTTCTTTGGTGTGGTGGGTTTCTCTCCTGTAAGGGTTTTCCCACGTAAATCTGGTGTCAATTATGTTTGAATGTATTTCCCAATTCTATTATTTCTTTCGTATGCATCTTAGTGAACCGTAATTGTAAAGTTTAAAAGGCATATCTCTTCCTCCTCTTAGTTTTGACATTAGGAAAAGTTTTTTCCGCAATCAAATTTTTCCTAACAATTAAGGGGGGTGTTAGTGTAAATAGATGCCTTACCAATCTAGGTCCTATTTACATATTAAGTCCACTTAAGTCCTAGGAGGAAATTTTTCTAGTTAGTGTTAGTTGTCACTAGATCTTATCTTATCTTTTGGCATTTAATGCTTGTGTCCTAAGTCATTTAATATTTTTAGAGGTTGTTGTCTCATTGTACAAGATTTTCAAGGTCTTGTCTAATCCTATCTCATAATTTTCCAAGTTATAAGCAAGGAATCATTTGTATATTGTCATATCCAATCTGGCAATCTTGCATCCATAATCATAACATGATATTTTTTCCATTTATCTCTTGTGGAAGTTATTGTTGTCTTGCAGGTGATCTTGGGATATTGATGAGTTCACCATAAACTCCTACAATTATCATGTAAATTGAGGAGAAACTAGAATTGATATACATAAATTTTTATTTTTATTTTTAAATTGAATTTTTATAGTTTAAAAAATATCTTGTAGTGATTGATACATATATATGCAAATGTATGTGTGTAGGCATATATATATTAAAAGGATTGAAAATCATATAAAATTATAATTATAATTTTTTAGCTTCTTTAAAAAATTATATAAAGATTTCAGCTCTACTCAAAAATTATATAAATATTTCAGCTCCTTTAAGAAATTATAAATAATTTTTAGCTCCTCCAATAAATTGATCGATTTGACTATTTGTATGACTTTTTAGAAATGTAGCATGCAATAAGGAAGAAAGATGAGTTTATTAAGATTTACTTTGTTTTGGTTGCACAATGTGTCTCCTGAGAACATATATACAAATTATTTTATAACATATATCTACATATTTAATTATCACAAGGGACAATCACAGATTAGTTATCACACAAAACCACCTAAGGAATGGTTGCTTGCTACTTTAAAGTTCAAATACTCCATAATATTCATGGTGCATCAGGTCATGCCATCATTCAGGTTGTTACATGCTCTCTATGGGATACCTACATTGTATGCCATTAAGTCCAATGTGACAATTAAAGTTCAAACTATTCTTCATAATAGTGATAATGGATAGTTTTTGATTAACATAAACACAGGTTTTAAAGGGAACCTGAAACCCTTTAACAACAAAGAAAGTAAATATAAAGCATAAGAAAGTTCAACATATAAGATAAGAAGTTGCCTAGAAAGATAAAAACAAAGACCATCACAACAAAAAACCGGCAGGAGTCCAACAAAAATCCAGCCGCTAAGCCAAATTTCTCAGGATATCAACTACTTCTTTTTCCAGATTGTCCATGTTAATTGTTGCTTTCTTTATCTCCTGAATATCCATAGGGGTCTTATCTGCCTGCCTTTTTAGGTTAGCTCTGGTTCATTTGCTCGATCCTGCACCCTCAACCTGGCTTTATTCTTTGTCTTCTTCCACATCCACAACATTTCTAACTTGATGAACCCTTTCCAAATTCTCAACCATCATTTTCATGGTACTAGCAGCGGACTTCAGGATCTTGTGGCTCATCTCCAAAACCTTCTGAATTGATTCTTTGACATTCTTTAGCTTTTCCTCCATTTATTAAAGCTTGCCATCATGGTTGCTCTTGAAATCCTGCAAATCCTCCACAGTTTTCTTTAGGCACTCAACCATGTATCTCTTTTCATCTTTCATCTACAAATCTTTTGCTTTATCTTTATCCTTACTAGTATTTTCCATCATTTCATTCTTTTCTAGCTTGTTATTAAAGGTCCTTTGATTTAACTTTATCTCCTTAATCTCAAAGAACGCCCACCTAAACAACCGAAAAAAATCCATAGAACCATTACGGGAAATTGCAAGGATATCAACAGGATACCCACAATCAAATTTAAAGTAGTGGTCATCCTCCTTAAGGTCATTGGGATACCAAGGTCTATCCTCCCTATCCGTAGGTGGGTAGCTGGAATTATCAGATAAATTGGTATGCTATGATTCCTCTTGGTTGGTATCATAGGAGGGGTCCTCCACAATCTTCCTCTTACCCTTCCCTTGAGGATAAACACTGGGTTTACCTTTCAACTTCATTTTAGTTACATCAAACCTCGAGAAGATGAATTTTTCCCTACCAGTAGAGGTCATAGTACTAGGTTTAGGAAGGGCATAGGCTTTAGGATTTCTTTTTTTATTACCCTTCGTTTTAGCCCTCAAAGGGTACTCTTTCTCCTCCTCCATTTCAATATCCCACTCATCTTTATTCGTATAGATAGCACCCAACTCCTACTTATCAAAAATAGAGTGTGGAGAAGGGGTTTGATGGGTAATAACCGACATTGCTTTAAAATGTTCATAAATGAGAACAAGCAAACCCTCGTGAATAATGGGGTACCTCACCGGGTTAACTAACTGAAAGTATTTTGAAATATTATTTGAAAAATATTTATACATTTTATTTGACTAAATTCAATTTTCAAAATAGTTTTTGAATATTGTTTAAAAATTATTACCAGTGCATAAATGTTTAACTAAGTAAAACTATTTTTTTTTAACAAATTGAAAGTATTTGTGTTCTAATTAAATGGAAATGGTTGATGTTGATGTTATGTTTTTTATATACAAGTTGGTATGATTTTAAGTTAATCTTTATAAAATCTAAAATCAGATACTTACAAAGCTACAGTTAATCAAAACATTAAATTATAAGTTTGGGGAGGAATTCCACTAAATTTTAATGTGTAGCCTTATATATGGGAATTGAAATAAATAATGATGGAAAATATAATGAAATCATATATATTACTTTTGAAATGAATGTTAATGAAGATGTAATCATTTTTTAAGGTAGCTATTTAACAAGAGTTAAAAAAACTACTAGTTATTTATTAAACATAAGCATTATTATTTATTAGAATGTGTTAAAGAAAAAAATATGTTTTTGATTAGATAAGTAGGGGAAGGGACCTAATCCCATGGTTACAAAAACATGAACAAAATGGAAAAGAAACAAGGTGGGAAACAACAACATCCAAGGTGGCACACAAGCCATATATCATAACCATAACCATAGACCAACCATAATTAATCAAAAACATGAATTTATTGCTAGAGTACTTAAAGCTATGCAGACCATTAATCAAATGCACCATGTACCAAGTAGTCCTAAACCAAAACAAAGCTATTATGAAATAGCAGTCCAAAATTTGGAAGCAAAAAGACAAAAAAAGGAGAATTTATTAAACAACATCAAAAGAGAAATCCATTACTTGGATTTTCCCAACAGGTCCCCATATTCACCAATGAGGGAGATATAATCCCTCTAGTTAGGCCCCTCTGAATCATCAAACATCTTCAAATCATTTGACTTTCCTAGTTTTTTCAGCTTCCTGGTGATTTTTGTTTGTCCAAAAACAACACCAATCACTGCCCTTCACATTAGCCTATTAGTCAACTTCATCAACATAACCAAGGATTTATCCATGTCGTCCATCTATACCTACAAATAAGTAAGTTTGATTTTCATAAAATCCATGCTAAAATCATCATTATTAATCACATTGCTGGTATTCCCAGCATTTGGAACAGTCAGATTGTCATTCTTTTGGTCCTCCTCCATTTCAGTTTACTCCTCATCATCATATTCCTTTTCTTCTTCTGATTCCTCTTCCCCTATATCATAGGAAGAATCCTCAAAATCCATCCCATCGAAATCTTCATCAACCTGGGCTTCAAATTCTTCAATTTCCAAGTCTTCCTCAACATACACAAAGATTTTTTATTTTGTTTTCTTATCCTTAGAAGCAGCCTTAGCTAGGCAAGCTGACCTACGACCACCAATACCTCCACTACCTTGCTCCTTTTTTTCCTCTTTAAAATCATATTTTTGCATGCCCTCTTCAGTGATAGTAATGACTTCATTTTTAGGATTCAGATCTATTTTGAAATTCTTAGACTTGGGTAGGTCCAGGAGAAGAGGAGAATGTTTTCTCTTCTCCAGAGTCGCCTTCACAAGCTTAGACTCAATGTACCTTTACCAAAAAAAAATTGAGACACATGGGTAGAAGGGTTTGAAACCATAGCAATTGGGGAAGGGCTATTGGTAGGAATTTATACCCTTCTAGCAGAAACAATGGGAGGTGGGAAAGGATTAGATCCACAAGGGGATCATCATTGTCACCATCATTGTGATTTTTTGTCATTTCTAGCAACAAGAGGGTTTCCATGAGGGTTTCACACAAGAGCATTCTTATACAGAGCAAGCATCAATCCTTGATTTAGGGGAGGGCTAACACCTTTCTCTATGTTAATTTACAGGGAAGACAATAAGTAGAAGGGCAAATTAATTCTTTCACCATGCCTAATATGATTTAGCAAAGGGAAATGATACACATATACAAACATGTATCTTCCTTCCAGCGTAAAATACCTCATGACAAAAAAACTTACCAAGGCATAGGGAGGCGAAAGCTCTAACCTAGCATACCCATTTTGGAAGCGTTTTAGGTTCTCCTCATTATGCAAAAACTTGTCTACAAAATTCTGGTAGTCGGCCCCACTATTCTTTGCCACCTTTATACCTTGATTCTGTAATCTAGTAGCTTTCACAATAAACCTCGTCATCACTTCAAACTTGACAGCATTGATAGCAACATTTCTCTTCCTCCACAAATTTGTGAACTTGGTTGTAAGGATCTCATTGTAGCCCTTCATAGACTCAAAGGAAGGAACCATGCCTGCATTATCAAATACTCTCCACAAATATGTATTCTACTTGAGCGCATAGCAATATGGAGGCTTTGTGCGCTTCCTCAACCCACCCATCTTAGCACTCTGCAAATTTTTTGACAGTTGCGAGAAATTCCTCATAACCACCCACCTTTTCAACTCTCTACTAGTCTTGCAAAAAACTCTTTTGCTCAAAGTTTCAAAATAAGCCCATAAAAAATGAGGAATCAAAAAATTTCTTTTAGGGGAAGCCAACGATACAATTCTCATCCTTATAATTATCAATTCTCGGAGCCACGATATCATACTTATGTTTGAAAATAATTAACATCTGATTAATAATCCTACCTTGCAAATGTTCACAAATACGGGGTGAGCTGACATTAGGTATATCGACACATTTGGATTTGACATCCCTCCACCACTTAGAAATTTCCATGTGAGCTTTGATCTCCTCGGGAAGGATATAATGATTAATTTTACCTCCAAATAATATCAATAAGCTCAAAAATGTACCACAATTATCATCATTTAACTTCATTCCTTTAGAAACGTAGGGTCTCCCATGCTTCCCATGCACTTCCACACTTCAACTTTGTAAGTTATATAATCATATTCAAATTCAAATTTAAAATTATGTCCCTTACAAACATTAGAAGGTTATTATTAACCCAATGAGTCCACCCCATACACCTCAACACCTCATTGGTAGCACAATCAACAAACTTATTCCCTTCTCTATAAACATGTTGCACCTTGCAGTTAATAAAATAACTCTTAAGGGAAAGACACTTGTCAATTATATTTTTAGCTCCCAGGGGGCGTGGCCGCTCCATTCAGTATGTCCACTATTAAATTAGAATCTTCTTCTAGAATTACATGTTTAAAGCCATACTCCTTAAGAGTTTTTATGCCCCCTAAAACAATGATAGCCTCAATTTTGTTATTGGAACAAGCTCCCAAGTTAACACCGAAGCTCACAATGCACTTCCCTCAATGGTTTCTGGGCAATCCAACTGTCCTATCAATACCCGAGTTGCCTTTAGAGTGTTGGTAAAACAAGGATAGACAACTGAGAGGGGGGTGAATTAGTTGTCACAAAATTTAAAACTTACTTAATCTTAGCAACCTTTAATCTTAGATCTGATAAGTAACAGTGAAAGCATGAATCAACAACACATCAAAAAACACACATAACACCAATATTTTTGTGTGGAAACCCTATTAGAGGAAAAACCACGATGGAGATTAATCTACAATTTATACCTTGTTAAAAGTATAAGAGAAATGAATAATGGGAATGCACATGCATTCAGGCACACTGCCTAGATCTCACTGCTCAAAAGGGAAGGCTCACTGCCTTACATAAAACTTTCAGATTAATTCCATTTGAAGAGATTGAACTGAGAAATTAGCTTCTTCAAAAGCCTGATGATAGTTCTGGTTAGGGACATAAATACTTCTACACACTTCCCTCAAACTCCTTCATACTCTTCTTTGAAATCAAATGATCTGATCTTTATTCAAACATATCTTGCACACTCTCACTTCAAATGAAGAAAACAATCACTCTTATATATCTACTTCATGGAATTTCATCAACAACTCTGTCGGCCAAAAATAAGGAATAAATGAATACAAACTATCGGGCCAATTATGAACAAATCTCAATGCACACCAACCAAATTTGGTCACAACATAATGAAGACCTAAAAAAATATTGTCAAATGTGCCAAGCATTCAAAAATTAATCAAGGAGGATCCACAACACGCTACAACCACCATGTCATCCAAGAACATGAAAACTTGAATATGCAAAGGAAAAATCTTTGATCACAAACACACCGATCAATGCAGACGTACCACAAAGATAGAGTACAATCTAGAAACATCAATGAACATCATAGGAGCATACACAACAATTGAAATCACCAGAATTACATTCTCTTCTTCCAGAACCACCAACTACAGTTAGCAAAATAACTGTAGGAACACAAAAGCTCACAACTTGCTCAATTCTTGATGGACACCTTTGAAACTTTCAAAGGATAAACTAGATAGGCTCAGAAACAAACTCTTTAATGCACAACTTTTGAATATCAATGTACTAAACTTTCCACCACTCTGATCTCCACAACTTCATAGACAGTCTGCAACATGTTTTTTTAATAATTTTCTCAATATCCTCGACATATACAACCTTTAAGACATTAATGATAATAGTGTTGACATCAATGACAAACACATATCAGCAACACAACCACAACATCCAACAATATCCCCCTTTGGCATTGATGGCAACACATGATGTGAAAATTACCATCAACACAACTAGCTCTTCTCCAACAGTTTCCTCCTTGGATATTGCACTCTTCTCTCATTTTCTTCACATAATTTTTTTCTCCCTTTCTTCCTCAAAGGTTTTTCACATTACTCTTCTCCCCCTTTGACATCAATGGAAAAGGTACACAAGTTTTGAACCACATATCTGAATCATCTGACTACTCCCCTTGAGTAGCTGCCACCATATCATCAATCTGAAACAAGATATGACTGAAAGTACATAGATTGATGCAAAGACTTGCATCTTAGTTCATATTAGGAGGGTAAATTACCCCTAACTTGCCTCTGAGACACTCCAGTCTAACTTCTAGATATATGCTTTTGTCTTTGAATGCAAAACCAAATTCTTAGAAATGTTTATGGCACTTGAGTTATCACAAAATATAGCAATAGGCTCATCACACTCAATTCTAATATCTCTCAGCATCTGCTTCATCCATATTACGTGAGTACAATTGTTTGCAGCAGCAATATATTTTGCCTCAGCAGTAGATAAGGAAATGGAATTCTACTTTTTACTTAGCCAAGACACCAACTTCTTCCCCAAGAAGAATGCACCACCACTAGTACTTTTCTTGTCATCCACATCTCCTGCCCAATATGCATCAGTAAAGGAATTCAAAGTAAGATCATCATCTTTAGGATACCATAGGCCAAAATCAGTTGTTCCTTTTAAGTATCTGAAAATTCTCTTTACAATAGTCATAGGTGATTCCTTAGGATCAACTTGATATCTAGCAACCATGCATGCAACATTCATGATGTCTGGTCTGGTCTGAGTCAAATAAAGCAATCCACCAATCATTGAATTGTACCTTGTTTTATTAGCCTTAGGAGAATCATCATTTTGTGTTAACTTACATCCAATTACCATAGGTGTACCAACGGGCTTTGAGTCTTCCATGCCAAAAATTTTCAGTAACTCTTTCACATACTTGGACTGAGATATAAAGATTCCATTATCTAACTGAGTAATTTTTAATCCCAAAAATAATTTTAGCTCTCCAATCATTGACATCTCAAACTCACTTTTCATTTGATCAACAAACTTCATACATAAGTCATCATCTCCTTCAAAAATGATATCGTCAACAAAGACTTCATTTATCAACTCTTTATCCTGATCTATCTTGAAATACAGATTACTGTCAATAGTACCTTTATTGAATCCAAGCTTCAACAAGTATTTATCCAGTCTAGCATACCAAGCTTTAGGGGCTTTCTTGAGTCCATACAGTGCTTTCCTCAATCGACAAACCATATCTCCTTTTACAGTCAGTTGAAATCCATCTGGTTGCTCAATATACACCTCTTCTTCTAATTCACCATTTAGAAATGCTGACTTTACATCCATTTGATAGAATTTGTAGTTCTTGAAAGTAGCATAAGCAATAAATAATCTTACAACTTCAATTCTAGCAATAGGGGCAAAGGTTTCTTCAAAATCAATACCTTCCATTTGTGAGTACCCTTTACTTACCAGTCTTGCTTTATTCCCGATCACTTCACCTTGTTCATTCAGCTTATTCCAAAAGACCCATTTGGTTCCAATCACATTCTTATCTTGAGGTCTAGGAACAAGAATACATGTATCATTTTTCGCTATTTGCATCAATTCTTCCTTCATTGCTTCCATCCAATATTCATCTTTACATGCTTCATTGGCATTGTTAGGCTCAGTCTTGGAAATTAGGCAATACTCTTCTGCAATTCTTCTTCTAGTGTGTACACCTTTGTTCTTGTCTCCTATAATCTGATTTTCAGAATGATTTAGCTTTACATACCTTGGAACTTTGGGATTTTCTCGAACTTCTAGTTCTTTCTTTTGTAATTCCACTAGCTTCTCCTTTTAGAATTTCTTGATTTACCAAAATAATTTGAACTTGACTCTGTGTCTAAGAATTTTTTCCTTTATCAATACTATCATGTTGGTCATTTGAATCATATCCACACTATCTGGATGATCTTTAAATATCCTCATCAATTATGATATTTTCAAAGTTTTCAATCATTTTATTCAATCTTCTATTATAGCACCAGTAGGCCTTGCTTTTAGTAGAGTAACCCAGAAAAATTCCTTCATCACTCCTAGCATCAAACTTGCATATATCTTCATTTCTTTTGATATAACATCTACTTCCAAAGATTTTTAAATATTTAACAGTAGGCTTATAACCAAACCACAACTCAAAAGGAGTCTTACCAGAATTACCATCGACATTTACCCGCTTAATAATATATACAACAGTGCTTACAACATCTCTCCAATAGATATGAGGTATATTACCTTTAAACATCATATTTCTGACAACATCTAGAATTGTTTTGTTCTTTCTCTCAACAAACTAGTTTTGTTGAGGAGTCTAGGGGGAAAATAACTATCTTTTGATTCCATGCTCTTCACAAAATGAATTGAACTCTCGGGAAGTGAACCACCACCTTTGTTTGATCTTAAGAATTTAACCTTCAAACCTATCTTATTCTCTACCATAGCTTTGAAACTTTTGAACTTCTCTAATGCCTCATGTTTTTCTCTCAAGAAATCAACCCATATCATCCTAGAGTAATCATCAATAAGCAACATAAAGTACCTTTCTCCTTATAGACTTTTGATTTTGGAGGGACCACATAGATCAGTATGCACCAACTCGAATACTCCATTAGAATGATGGTGTTTTCTCTGAAAAGAAATTTTAGTTTGCTTTCCCATCTGACATTCCTTGCATATAGTGTTAATAGGCTTCACTAGCTTAGGAAGATCTCTAACTACTTGTGTGGAGCTTACTTTGAGAATGTTATCAAAATTCACATGACATAGCCTCCTATGCCATAACCAACTTACATATTGACTTGAGAAATTAAACAACTTTCACTAGCAACACTCAGGTGAAAAATGTTACCTCCTATCTGTGTACTTGAAGCAATTACATTTCAAGAACTTCCCAAAATCTTGCATTTTCCATCTTTGAACTGAAGATTGTATCCCTTGTCGACCGTCTATCCAAAACTCAACAGATTATGCTTCAATCCTTCAAAATAAAGGACATCATCAGGATTGTATTTACCACCAAGAGAAATAGTGCCTCTACCACAAATCGCACCAGCATTGTTATCTCCAAATCTTACAACACCACCATCATATTTCTCCAAGCTTATAAATTTCCTTTTGTCACCAGTCATATGATGTGAGCATCCACTATCAATCACCCAATCATCCTTTTCATCAATTCTGGCTACAAGAGATTTCTTAATATTGTTACTACTAGCAGATTCAGTGGACACCAGGCCATTTTACTTGATAGAAATGAAAACCCATCCATCTAAATTTTTAGTTTCTTTATTAGATTCATCATCAGTAACACCTTCTTCGGCATAATAACATTTCTTTTGAAATCTATACTTGTTAGGTTTTCACTTAGAAACTCTTTCAAGACACCTTGAAACAAAATGACCTATCTTACTGCAAGAGAAACATTTAATTCCTTTATACTTACCTTTTTGTCTGGCTTCTCTTTTCACAATCAATGCTTCCAACTTTTCTAATTCTCTTTCTTCATCCTCAATCTATTTCATCTCATCTTCATACCTGAATGTATTCCTTGAACTTTCTCCCAGATCATATCTTTGTTGGCTTTTTCCAGATACAGTAGCTTTGAATGCAAATTCTATTTTAGGAGTAGATTCACCAAATTCACTCAGCTCAAAGGCAACAACCTTACCAATCAACATGTCTCTTGTCACATTTGTTACTGTCCTAAGTTATTCAATAGCATAAGCTTTCATTTTGTAAGAAGTAGGCATTGATCTGAGCACTTTAGCCACCATCTCATCTTCTTCCAAAGTTCCACTAGCACATCTAATACCCAACACTAGTTCATTTACCTTTTGTCTGAAATAAATAATATTTTCATATTAACTCATCTTCATGTTTTCCCATTTACCTTTTAGACTTTGTAGCTTAGCAACTTCCACTTGTGCATATCCTTCATACAATGTTTCCAAATTTTTCTAGATCTCATGTGCATTTTCTAGACCTATCACATTTGTCATCTCAGAATCTGTTAAAGCACTCAATAATTCTTCTATAGCCCTGATATTAGTTTTAGCTTCTTTGATCTCATCAGGAGGAGAGGGACCACTCTAAGGAATAACATATCTATTCTTTGTAATATTCTAGAAATTTTCACCACTGCACTTCAAATCACACTCCATTCTGAGCTTCCACATAGAGTAATTTGTACCATCAAATCTAGGAATATCCTTCTTGTATGATGCCATCTTGGATCACCTCAATTTTTTAAAATTCTTTAGAGGAACCTTCTCTGATACCAATTGTTGGCAAAACAAGGATAGACAACTGAGAGGGGGGATGAATCAGTTGTCATAGAATTTAAAACTTACTTAACCTTAGTAACCTTTAATCTCAAATCTGATAAATAACAGCGAAAGCATGAATCAACAACACATCAGAAAACATACACAACACCAAGATTTTTGCATGGAAACCCTGTTAGGGGAAAAACCACGGTGGAGGTTAATCCACAATTTATACCTTGTTAAAAATATAAGAGAAATGAATAATGGGAGTGCACATGCATTCAGGCACACTACCTAGAGCTCACTGCCTTACATAAAACTTTCAAATTAAATCCATCTGAAGATATTGAACTGAGAAAATAGCTTCTTCAAAAGCCTGGTGACAATTTCGATTAGGCAAAGAAACACTTCTTCACACTTCGCTCAAATTTCTTCATACTCTTCTCTGCAATAAAATGATCTGATCTTTATTCACACATATCTTGCACACTTCTTACACACTCTCACTTCAAATAAAGAACATAATCACTCTTATATATCCGCTTCATGGAATCTCATCAACAACTCTTTCAGCCAAAAATAAGGAATAAATGAATATAAACTGTCGGCCCAATTTATGAAAAAATATCAATGCGCACCAACCAAATTCAGTCACAACATAATGAAGACCTAAAATGACATCCTCAAATGCACCAAGCATTCAAAAATTAATCCATGAGGATCTGCAACATGCTACAACCACCATGTTGGCCAAGAACGTGAAAACTAGAATATGCAAAGGAAAAATCTTTGATCATGAACACACTGATCAATGCAGACGTACCACAAGATAGAGTATGATCTAGAAACATCAACAAACATTGTAGGAGAATACAGAACAATTGAAATCACCAGAATTACATTCTCTTCTTCCAAAACCACCAACTATAGTTAACATAATAGCTATAGGAACACAAAAACTCACAACTTGCTCAATTTGTGATGCACACCTTTGAAACTTTCAAAGGATAAACTAGATAGGCTCAACAACAAACCCTTTATTGTGCAACTTCTGAATATTAATGTACAAAAATTTCTACCACTCTGATCTTCACAGCTTCATAGAAAGTCTACAACATGTTTATTATAATTTTCTCAATATCCTTGACATATACAACCTTTAAGACATTAATGCTAATAGTGATGACATCAATGACAACCACATATCAGAAACACAACCACAACATCCAACATAGAGCACCCATCAAAGTTACACTTAATCCAAGCTTTCTAAGGAGGGGTCCATACTGCAGACTTTCTGATTAACATCTTGGTTCAATTTAGGTTAGTGAGATCCTTCATTATACCCCAAATCTGCTTTATTCTCATCTATTTGTAATTCGACCAAACTTTGGAGATTATGTATCTTCCAACCTCCATATTCTCCTTAATCTGTTCTTTTATTATCATGCAAACCTCATAGCTGCTTCTCTCCACTTCTCTGAAGATCCTATTATTCCTTTCCTTCCATATTCCCCAGGTAACAAAGGGGGACTTGGTTCCAGAGATCAACAATAATGTTATGGGAATAGGGATAATTTGAATAGATTTCTATAAACGACTTCATAGAGTGAGGGAACACCTAATCAATGAACATCGATGGAAGGAAGAATGACCAAACCTCTTTGGAGAACTGGCAGTGACAAAATATGTGCATTATTGACTCTTCATCCTGCTTGCAAAGGGAGCATTTTTTAACCAACTGGAACCCCCTTCTGACCAGGTTGTCAATCATAATAATTTTTTCATGTGAGGCAACCCACCAGAAACAATTAATTTTAAGAACAAAGTTCTTTAGCCACACTTTTTCCCAGTGATGATCTCTGATGTCTAACAATGGCCTAACCAATTCCTCATAGGCATGTTTCATAAAGAAACAACTTGAAGAGCTCCCCTTTCAAACCCATTCATCTTCCCTTTCACTATCAAACCGCTTCGCCTCCCTAATTAGATTGTTAAGCCTTAATAGGGCCAGATCCCAATTGATTTGTCTCTAACCTCTTAAATTAGCCCTCCTTAATAGCATATTGAACTCCTTCCATTTAGGTACATCCATCTCCTAATTGACATAGTTTGAATTTTTTTAACCACATATTCTAGTTAGACTTAGTTTGAGGGGATTTAATCCATTTTTTGAGGACAAGGTAGAAGTCTCAATCCATGGGTCCTTCTAAAAGTCAATATTTTTACCATTTCCAATTCTCTTTCTAACCCCCAATTTTAGCACTTTTTTTTTTATTTTAACAAGGTGATTCCAAAAAATAGAACCACTAGGTAGGTTAGCCATAGAGAGAAAATGACCAGGGTTCATGTTCTTCATATACTTGGCTTAAAAAATCTTCACCTAGTCTTTCAACCCTTCTAAGAAGTTCCATCCCACTTTAGTAGTTAGGGCTTTATTTAGCAAATTGATTTTCCTTATCCCCAAACCACCAACACTTTTTGGAGTGCACACTTTCTCCCAACTAACCAGAGATAGTCTATTTTTTCCCCAATGAAGGTAGGAATTTTGAAGAGAGACAAGTAGTAAATAGGGATACTCTGTAAGGAGGCTTTCAACAATTGTATTTTCCTTGGCAAGCTAAGAAATATCCCCTTCCATCCAACCAAGTTTTTTTGGACTATCTCAATCAGCTGATTCTAGTAATTATTTTCCAAATTCTTGGAAATCAAAGGTAACCCAAGGTAGGCTATAGGTAGGAAAAATTCCTAACATCCCAATATTTTTACCACTCTTTCCTTGACCAATTGGTCAATATTAAAGAAGTATATCTTAATTTCTTCATACTTGATAAACTGGCCAAAAACAACAACATAGTCATTTAGAACCTGTTTCCAAAGCCCAAATTCCCCCACCAAGGCTTCCCCAAACAAGAGAGTATCATCAAAAAATTATTGGTGGGAATCAGGCAAAAGAGACAAGGTTTCTTTAACACCTTTTAGAGCTTTAGAGTCCACCAAATTTTGAATATTCCTTGCAAGAACCTCAACAACAATTATGAAAAGATAGGGTGAGAGGGGGTCATCTTTTCTAAGACCATGACCACAAGAGAAAAATCCTTGGGAGACACCATTAACCAAAACATGGCACATAGGGTAGTTAACATAGGCAAAGATCAACTTAAGGAATCTTCCTTCTATCCCAAAATTCTTAAGAATAGCAAAGAGAAACGACTAGGAAACTTTATCATAGGCCTTAGATATATCAATTTTGAAGGCCATCCCAGGATTTTTACAATGGTCCATAGAGTGGAGAATTTCATGAGTAGAGATGACAACATCAAGAATGTTTCTACCTTGGACAAAACCTTTCTGGTTTTGGGCAAGCATTTTTCCTAACACCAGTTATTGTAACTGAATTTATAATAATTATTTTCATAATTATATAAATATTATTTAACAATTATTATGAACGCATTAATTTATATTATTTTTGGTTAAAAAATTGAAAGTATATGTGTTTTGATTAAATGCAAATGGTTGATGTTGATGTTGTATTTTTCTATATACAAGCTGGTATGGTTTTAAGTTAATCTTTATAAAACCTAAAATCAAATACTTACAAAGCTACCCTTAACAAAAACATTACGTTGTAAGTTTGGGGAGGAATTCCACTTAATTTTAATGTGTAACCTTATATATGGGAATTGAAATAAACAATGATGAAAAATATAACAAAAATTATATATATTATTTTTGAAATGAATGTTAATGAAGATGTAAGCATGTTTTAAGTTAACTATTTATCAAGAGTAAACAACTACTATTTTTTTATTAAACATAGACATTATTATTGAAGCATGTTAAGGAAAAAATTATGTTATTGCAAGTGAATTTATAATAATTTTTTTTTTAATTTCTTCACATTATGAAATTTAATTAAAGATAGGCTTAATGAGAGGAACGTTTATTACAAAACACCACCTCTTCCCATCATTGGGAAATGATGATGGATTCGTATAGCCTAAACCTGGCTAGTTTTCCTTCTTGGTCATTTAGGGGTTCCAACTAGCGCTCAACCCACTCACAAAATGCCTTGTACCCTATGCTAATCATACTACACCGCCCATTGTGTGTCACAATCACTGCCAAGTGTTGGCACACCCTGGTTGGTTGGGGTCAAGCTAATTTGCCCCATACCCATCAGGTGGTAATCCTATGGATCACATAGCCCAGGAGCCATGGTGGACTGCCACATCACCAAGTTGTGCCATGACATTGTACATGCTTCCCAAGCCTCATTCACCCTATGTATTAACAACTTGCCATATGACTTGCCTTGCATCCATCTTGGCTCAACGGGTTGACGAGCCCTTGGTATTCCATACTCGCAACAACCTACACACTCGACGTGGGCATGAACCCCCAACCAACAAATTGCTCAACATACCGTGTGGTGCTTGCCCTCTTTTTAATGGCCTCACTCATATCATCAACCATTCACAAGGCATCTACACAAAACCTCTTGCGCTCGAGGCCGTGCAATCCAGATTGTGCCCTTGCATTAGACAGCTCAACGACTGCCTTTTTTGGTGGACTCCTTTGGCCTTGTTCCCCAACCTACCTCTTCCTTGGAGACCCACTTCCAGATGGCTACCCACCGCTCAGTCTCTTGGGGAAATGGTTATCCAACCCCTATAATGCACCGGGGCATGGATGCCATTCCATACATCGTAACTGTCGTTCTCCATTTTTCAGCAAGTTAACTTCATTTTCACTTTCGTTAAGTGTAACATCATCCGAAACCAAAATAACTATAGTTTCTTCCAGAAAAATCAAAGCTATGAGAAGTTTACTTTGTTTTTTTCTATTTTAATTTCCTCTTTTTGGTGCTAAGCAGTTGTCCTTCTTTTTTCCAGCGCTGAATAAGAAAATAAGATGGTGATTAAACATTCTTACCATTGCTAAGGATTTGAAAATGAGTGAAAATTATTGTTGTTAAAATCGTTGTTTTTTGTTTGTTGTTTGAAAATGAGTTTTATAGTGCAAAAGTAGATCGTTGATAAGAAGTAGCCACCAACCAAGCCACGACCAAAAGTATATAAAAACCATATCATAGGGTTTTGAGACTACAGTTGATTGTAAGTGAGTTTGTTTATCAGGCACACCTTTTGACCCCTTTTGCCTTATCCACAGATTGCAGATCGGCATGGGAGAAGTGGCAACTGAAATGGTCCACAAAAGAAACACCTCTTTTAGTGTTGCACGGTTGTTGCTCTATTTGTGGCTTGATGCCCTTTTTTTCTTAGCAAAAAAAGGCTCTTAATATTTTCTAGGTTACCATGGCCACCCAAAAATCAAAACATCGAGTTTGGTTGTAGGCACGCTCTATCCATTTGATGAATTCTATCAAATAGTTCACATACTTGCTAGAGTTTGGATGTAGGTGTGATCTTCTCTTCAAACTATAATATTGTTTACTGCAGTAAATCAACATTCAGTTGCATAGGTATGGTTTCAATACTATATCATCATTGTAAAGAATCATTGGAAACTACAAATCTATAACTTAGGATTCTATATTAATTTATGAGGATTATCTTGATCAATTTATTAATCATAACTGATAGCTATGTAAATTTTGAAATCTTGACAAATACATTTCTAAAATTTAAACAAAAGTAGATTTAGGTCCAAATTGAAGCTAATTATCCATACACTTCAATTATTTTATTTAAATATTTATGTGAACATTAGTTATAAAATTTATTTTAGTTACTAAACCCAAATCTTAAATTACAAAAAATACTATTATTTAATTAATTATCCTAGACAAATTGTATTGAAATATATTAACACCAATTTTCTTCATAGCAATATTGTCTTGAATACTAAAATAATATTTTCATCCTATACATGAATAAACATTGCTAGATCTATGAAGTAGTGCTAACCAAACAAATATAACTACCAAGTGAAATTATCATAAGGATGTATGCATTAAAAGTGTGTTGTTTATCTTGAATATTTAAGTTATCTATCTACTCTCAATTCCAAAATTTATTTTCTATTCTATATTGGATTTTATAAACTATATTAAGATCAAATCATGATAGGAAAGATGCATAAAGGGAAAAAATTTATCTTGTTAAGGGGTCATAGTAAAAAACTTAAAGGGAATAAGGAGTCAAGGACAAGAATCAACATAATTTAATCACAGATAAAAAGAACTAAGTGCACATAAGAGAACACGTTGAAGCCTTTTTTTCTCAGTAATTATGAGAGTTCATAGCTTTTTGTGGGTGGAACCCTATTCAAAATTTATATGCTCTAGAAATATAAGATATTCTCTACTTATGTCTCAGGTTGTGAAAGAATGTTAGACTTAAACCAAAAAAAATATGTTCTCCTTATTTAAAGATCTTTAATATTTTATTTCAAATTTAGGTATATATTTTGAAATGGCATCAAACTTTCAAAAAATTGGACCACTTTAGTCATTGAGGGAGCAAAATTATTCATAATTATCATGCCCAAGGTACACATTGAATGAGGATTCATTCACACAACCAAAATACTCACATTTGCAATCCTTATTAGTTGAGGTGTTACACTTCATCGTAACATGATTGTAATTACAAACTAAATATTCAATGTGGTCTTTTGTAGATTAAGGTGACATAGATTATAGAACTATTGTATGCCTTTTAAGAAACAAGATAAAATTGCTATATTAAATTCTATTACATGTATATCAAAATCTAAACAATATGATTTTATTATCAATGATCACCATATGACGATTATTTTGATTGTATAAGATTAAAAAAAAAAAGAATTAAATCATAAAATCATATGAACATAGGATATATGTAAAGAAATCCTTTTAGGAAAAATCTCCATGAGAAAGAAGAAAAGTATGTTTTAATCTTCAACAAAAAAAGAAAATCAACATGCTAACACTATGATCTTCCTCTAAATCACTCTAGAAAAACATTTGAACTTGTAAATAATCTTATTAATCTACTATTGCATAACCTCCAATTAATAGGGAATGGAAGAATATTACAATAATTGGTTCTCAAAATTAGTATGCCATCAAACCATGGTAAATTGATAAAAACCCATTTACAAAATGAAGAGGATCATCTATGAGTAGTAAATATAACTCTAAATGAGTCATGCATAGTAAAAATAACCTTTGTGCCAATAATAGATGAGATATTTGATTTTTTAATCCTTCATAATGGAACATATCCTAAGGTAGGAATCTTCAATCAACACTCAACTCATATGGAACATGTTAAAATATGTAATTGTTACCAGATTTTCACCTATAGGCTCAATCAGGGAAAGCCATCTATGTTTCAAAATGAATGGTACATTTTTATTAAACCTTCTATGTTGCATTTAGTTATACAAATGAAACAACTTTACAAGATTACAAGAACACAAAATTATTACATTCATACAAGTGAATGATACATAAAAGATTTTACAATATTTTTGAAAATGTAATCTTTATTGAATGTAATTAGATACATATGTCTCACACAACAAGCCGTGAGACCGACTTACTCATTTGATACAAATAGGAACTAAAATATACATGAATGAGTAAATGCTGAAAAGAAAAAGAACATGTAAAGAAGGTAACCATCTTGCCTGAATGACTGGTACTACAAATGAATCTGCTCCTAATTTCCTTGCCTTGCTCCCTATAGCTCCTTGGCCCCTAGGTGCTTGGTGTCTGGTTGCTTGCATTAGTTAAAGAAATGAGTTAGAACAGTAAGTTCTAAGCAATGAAAGGTTGCATTCTGAACATGCACATCTACCCATACATACATTTGTTAATTCCTATGTGCATAAAATGTAATGCCTATCTTAAGTGTCCATAAAAGCCAAATAGAAGAATATTATACACACTTAAGGTAGGCATTTTATTTCTAACTGGTTTGCTTCATGTGTAGATACAAGAAAGACAATGTTTTTATTTCATCAAAATTCTAGTATATGAGTGGGGTAAATGTGGCTCCCACAAGGGTTGAGCCTAGCTCATGTCTGATGCACAAAATTTCATGCATATTCAAAGTGCAAATAGCATTACCTTTCAAAACAATTGATATCAATTATGATTACTTCATAATCATAATGCAGAAGAGTATACAATACTAAGAACAACAATAGCTTTTAACATACAAACTACAGGATCACTATGACACTGAATAATAAATACTTGAGACAATGAGTTATCAAAGTATAGTACAGTGAATAAAGTGATTATGTTGACAATGATTTTGTGTCATGTTATCTGTTAGCAATATTTTAAAATATATGACATTTAATGTCTTGGTAGAGGTCATGGCTAAATTCTCTTGTGTTAAGAGTGTCATGAATTCATGGTTACAGGAAACAAGCATCTTGTTTGATATCAATTGACATATACTATTAAGTAATTCAGAAGAAGCTGAAGCAAGAAACGAGAAATCTAAAGTGCATATTGATCATGTTACTAAATGCATTGATGTAGTGTATATAAACATCATTTCATTTTGCACAGGAAGTATGGTGAACAAATAATGAATGAAGGATGGACAATCTTTATAATTCATGTCTGCCAATGACACTAATTTCATTTCAACCATAACCAATCTCAGGGACTAGGTTTGCATACTCTGTGATAGCGATAAAAGAAATCACTGTGAAAGAACTATAAACCCTCGAGTTCTTGCCAAGAAGAAATAAAGAGACAACTACAACCATATAAAAATGAAGGTGTGGGTTTCAAGATCTTGAATGGCTATGAAGGAGGTTAAGTTTGTGCTAGGGCATGATTTTTTCTTGCTTATGAAAGAATGGAAATGTGGTCCTTGAATTAAGCCCGCACTGTGCAATGGGAGATTATGACACTGATGGTCATTAATTATTTGGTGTTGTGGAGGAAACTGGGTGCTACGATAGCATAACCAAAGGGAATACAAAGAAGATGCATGGAGTTTTGTTTAGTCCCTGTACTGTGCAATGAAATCAATTTTATTACAGCATAGTGAAACATAAGTGTGAGGAAAGGTCCTCATTTTCTTTGCAAACATGATGAGGGGGTGATCACAGAGCAAGATAATGAAAAATATACATAGCAAAAGGGAGATACACATGTGTTTTGTTATATAAAAATCAATAGGAGAAAGCTCAAGGCCGCGTCCATGAAGTGCAGGCCCATAAATCTACAAAGAGAATGCATACAGAGAGAACACATTTTCCAAATACATTAAATGCATAAAAACTTCAAAGTTTGCAAGAAAACAAGTTTAGAAGTGATTGCATTTATTTTTATACAAAGAATGGCACATTTTGAGCATTAAAATCAACATTAGATGGGTAAAAAGAACACAAAACATTTTCAAAAATACTTACCCTATTTTTCAATGCTCTCTTTCAACAGAAAAACTAGATAAAATGCCTCTATGATTGTGAAATCCACAATGAAAGCCTTTTACAAATTTCTAGAAAATCCTCTGATGGCGGCAGCCAAGCTTCTTCTTGAGGCTTTGATACAAAATGAAGTGAGGTTTCATTCTTCTTTGATTTTTGTTTTAGGGTTGAAACCCTATGAGTTACCAATGGGATATGGCATTTTTTCCATATTTTATATTAATGCATGTAAGTGTCTATTGAGCCCGTGGGCTAAAAGTTACAATTTTCATGCCTTAGCTTTTTTATAAATGGAACCTTCAAACCTTCCAAGGAGTCAACCTAGGTTATTTACCTTTGTTTTTGTATTCCTAAAAAATGTAAATATTTACCTAAGTGATGACCTATAAATCACTTAGTGATAAATCTTGTTTTAATGCAAAATTAAATGATGGAAGCTCCCAACACATGGGGATATGGATATGCTTGTATTTATGTCTTTTGAGAGATATAGGGGAGTTGCAAAAAACATTGGGAGTGTTTTTAGGGTTGTTTGAGGTCAGTTTGGGGACATGTGGAGCGTATTTAGAGGCCTTTTATGGTTTGATAGGGTCAAATTGACTTTTTCAACCATTGTGACCTCTTTTGGTGAGGATTTAGGTCCTATATTTTTGGCTTTTGAGGGGCTTACGAGTTTATGATGCTTCTGGTTCCCTTTTTGGTGCAATTTTTTGGAGTTGATGCATATAGCTTACTCTTGTAACTCATTTGGGGTTAGTTCTTGATATGTAGCTCTTGGAGATAGTGACTTTTGGCAGTCCTTTCACAGGTCTTGTCTATGCTATTGTAACTCAGTTTTGAAGATGAAATTCAGTAAATACCTTGATTATTATTGACTTGAAAGCTTTGCCTACTCATTATTTGCATTTCTATGTTCAGTCACCTGATTGATCAAGTATTTTTAGTGAAGTAATGTTTATTTCCTTGAAGCTTTGTCTCAATTTTAGAAAATTTATGCAGAAAGTATGTTTATGCAGGTTACAAATTGTGTCAAAAGGTGTACAAGATTTTTTGGATGTGAAACTTAACTTTCCTTCTAGGAGTCTGAGCACTAAAACCTGTTTGTGAAGCACTTTTGCAAGAATATAAAAAAATGAGTTGTGCAAATTTATCTTCAGTCATTACAAGCAAGTGTATGAAATCTAGTTTCAAATTCAAGTAATATTTACGTGTATCACCAAAGGATTTAGTTTTCATTTTATGCAATATTTCTCCCTTTTCCCCTCAAAATTCAGTAAAGTAGGTGATAACCAACTAGGAAGCCGACCTTCTCTAGATGTTCTTTTCCAGATCCAGGTGACCCACAACTTGGAAAAGATCCCATGTTCTCTTTGAAAAGTGAAGTGTTGCAGCTTAACATGTTTTATCTTGAATCTTAGCTAGGGTACAATTTCAGTAGATAACAATAATATGCACAACTAATCAATTCACATTTGCAAGTTGATATATTTGCTACAATAGAATCATAATCACCATTGTAAAATCCATATCGTTCATGAATTCATATAACTAATATCAATATTTTTTTATATTAAAGATTGTATATACATAGGATTTACACAATAAATATCAAAAGAAAAAAAACTAGTTGTTCTAGAAGACCACGTAGGGTCTTATCACAATACTATATTCTTGATATAAGGTAAGTTAAGATGAACATAAAGTGGATAATAGGCTCTCCCAATCATGGAATTAGTATTACACCAACAAATGGGTTTTTCTAGCATTGTGAACCAATGAAATATATTTCCCGTGGATGATCAAAATATATTTTGAGAATACACTCATTAGAAAAGACATCAAGAGTAATAAAAAGAGAGGAGAAAGAGCATAGAATAAGTGGTAAAAAACTATTCCTCTTTAATATATACTTTTGGTCCAAATTAAATTTAGTGCAAACTCCAAATGTAGTATTACCCACTTAGCATGGAATTTGGATAGGTAAATTTTGGACATAAGTTATTTAAAGGGGTAAAATTTCGCAATATTATGGTTCTTAACATGAAGTAAATAGTGATAAATATTTTGGATAGTAAAAATATAAGTTAAATGTTATTTTCCAATCTCATCATCAAATAATTTGATACTCATATAAGAAAAAAACATATTTTATAAATCTTCTTTAAATTGGCAACACTATTGAAGTATTTTGGGGCTGGGGCCCTAGCTCGGTTGGCTAAATCTTTCTTGTTGCAAAAGGTTGGTCATGAGGTCTAGTCTCCCCCACCCCTAGGTACCGGAGGGCGTGTCGTGCCAATGCTGCCGGTCACGTTAAAAAGTTTACTAGGCGCACTGCACTTTATAGGGGGTCGTGCTACCCGATTCCTACAGTCTAAAAAAAAACATTATTGAAGTATTTTGTTTACTATAGATCTCAAGGGGTAATCCTTTATACAAAAAAGAATAGATTGTCAAAATGGGAGATTACCAAGTATTTGATCAAGTGGAACAATATAGCTAGAAAATATGTAACATGAGAATATGAATCATTCTTGCAACTTCCCTTCTACATTCAACCCTTCAAGGTCATAAACTTTAATTTTTCATAGTAGACAATATTATTCTTACACATCTATATTACTAGTTAAGTATATTGAACACATGTGTTTGATGTTAAATATTTATATTTATTTAATGGTTTTGTGATTGGTAGATGTAGATTCTAGTTCTTCTATATGTGAATTTGTAAAACATAGTCCTTACATGTATTTAGTCAATTCATGTTCCTATATTATGTTGTAGCTTTTTTGGATTTTGGATGTTGTAGGTAAAGTTCATTTTTCTTCATATTTTTTATGAATTTATTTGACTTAACATCATAGGGTTTCACTTTAGGGTTTAAACATCTTCATTATTATTTAGGTTTTAGATTTATGCTTTCTAATATTGTGCTTCATCATTTTTAAGATTATTTCTATGGTGTTATATTCCTATTAATTTCTATTTCATTGATATGCATTTTTGGGCCTAGGGTTTATAAATTATTGTGTCATTACTTTTTCTCACTATACTCACCCTTGGAAACCTTTTAAAGTTTTATCTTAAATCTATTTTCTTACCAATAATCTACCTATAAAAAATTACACATCATTCTTACACCTTTTTTCTTCTAGATAATTAGGATTTAAGGCAACCTCTAAAATTACATAGTTTTGTGAAACCTGTACCATCCATCCCTGCATAGATCCATATTAGTACAATTTACATATGAGATTCCCACGATCCTTTGTCCAAGTGGTTTCTATTCATGCTTCAATAATGAATACTTTTTCTTATTTTTTGGACACCCAAGTACAATAGTCATATATGATTCTCAAATGTGGCATACTTATTGTATTATTTTTAGTTATCCTCATAGTTGGTAGTGTGCATATAGTTCATACAAAACTTAAATTTTGTAATTGAATGAGCCATTTTTGGGACTCCTTAGGTAATTTATATAAAAAATTCTATTGTCTCTAGTGCTACCATATTAACAAAATTGAATAGAGCTTACCTATATATACACGAATTATAATTATGTCATGGAGTGAATAGAAAACTCGATATTTGTTCATACAATTTTTTAACAAGATAGAGGACTACTAACCATTTTAATTTTATTCAGAATGGGTATAAAGATTAAATGGGAATCACTCATTAAACTAGATGTAGAAGACATTCCCAACCAAGGAAATAATTTCTCGAGTGAGGACCTTGAATGTACACCTATTGGAGATGATGGAAATATGGACTTATGTGCTGCAATTCCTCTTGAAAGACTCCCTCACTTTGTCAAAGGTGAAGGTTTACTAGATAGTACATAAACAAAATTTATACGTAAATATCATACAGAGAACAACACAACAAAACTTACTAACCACACTATCAAGATATACTCAAGGTTTATCTAGATTAAATATAATTAATAAGCATGTCCTTTTGTATTTATCTTTTTTATATGACTTAATATATATATATATTTTATTTCTGAGTATAAATAGATATTGGTGTGATTTTGGTCTTGAGGATAAGAGAAATAAAACTAAAAGCATGATAATGAAACAAAGGTTTATCCAAAAAAGGGGTTGTCAAACCCACTTTCATGTTAAGGTCATGTATGGTAGACCACAAGTTGCGATAATTAGATATAATGATTGGAGCCATTGTGATGCAAATGGTGAATTTTTTCATGGAAAGGATGACCCTTCTGGTGATCCAAGGAGTAGTTTTTCGCCGAGGTTATCAAATGAATTTAAATCATGTATATTGAGTCTTTATTGCTAATGGGTGTGGGGATCAACATAATATGTGAACAACACAACCTAGATGATGGTTTGAATAAGTTGACGAATAGGAGGGATGCATGTTTATTGAGGAAAGATGTGTTCAATGCATGAAAAAGAGTATGCTCCATTCGATCCCAAAAGAATGAAGATGATGCAAAAAGTGTTAGTTTGTGGCATGCTGAGGAGAAAGAGAACTTCTACTATAAAAGACCAAACACCAAAAAAAATGTTTCATTTATCATAGGCATCCAAACACCATGGATGTGATAAATGATGGTCAAGCATTCACATAACTCAATCATTGCAGCAGACTCAACATTTTCAACAAATAAATATGGTGTAAGTAAAACGACATTAATTATAAATTTATGGATTTTATTTTATCATTGATTTATTATTTGAAAATATTAATTTATCAACGTTTTATTCATGTGCATTATCAATTATATACCTTGCTTGTTTTTTATGAACAAGAGGCCAAAGTACCTATTGCATGGGCCATATCCTAAAGAAATAAAGTTGATGATCTAAATGAATGGCTAATAGAAGTTTCTAAACGAGGGAAACAATATAGAGAAGATTGGAATGTCAATGCATTCATGACAGATGATGCTAGTGTAGAGATTGAAGCAATTAGGTTTTTATTAGCCTTAGTTTATATTTAAACTTCAATATTCATTATAATTGATTAATATTTAGTTTATTAAAATACATATTTCATAATTTATAGCTTAAACTAGTTTGAATCTAATATTTTGTTTTTTTATAATGTAACTTGTAGATTATCCTTTCAATGCTGAGTACTTTTATGTATTTGGCATGTACGCAGAGCATGGCTGAAAAATGTATATAGGTAAGTCAATATTTAAGTAAGTTATATGAAAAATTATGTGTTTGAACCCCACAGATTGATATTATCTTTTACAATCTAAATATGCCAACAATAAGGATGTTGGTACAAATATATTTAGTAGATTGGGTGAGATCATGTATGTGATGAGTGACAATGCAGACATCACTACTCACCTAATAAAAAAATTCATGGAGGAATTCAAAGAAGAGAAATTTTTTATTGATTATTTCCAGAAAATTTGGTGCCATGATGAAGGTCGTATTGGTAAGTTTGCTAGATTATTCTTTTTTTTTATGCATTTACATCATTTAAGTTAATTTTTATGTTTACTAAGACATTAATATGTTTTTTGTATAGAAATGTGGGCAAAAAACTTTTGAAACTTCTCTCATGCAAATCAAGAAACCAATGCTTCTATACCACTTCCACATCAAGAGTGTAAGACCCTTCCTCATATGTACTCAATACAATCTTAATTTGTTAAATGCTTCTCTTGAATTAATTATTAAATAGATTGAGGATGGTAAATGAGGTGATATTTTGGCAATATGCTTGCATTTTCTCTTGGCATTATGTTTTATTTTCATTACCATGAAGGTGAAATGCACTAGTATACTATGGGATACAAATTGAAATTTTAACGGATTACTATATAGTTAAGTTTAGAATATTTAGCTAAAATATTAATGTGATATACAATTGTTATTGATGATTGTGTTGGTAATGTGCAAGAGGGTAACGATGTAGCATGAGAAGGGAAAACCCTCGAGATCAAATCAAAAGACTTCTTCTTGAGGATACAAATTTGACCCTTTTGGGGCTTAGAAATAGATAAAGTTAATATATTGGTAAATAAAGGTGATGAGGGTTGATATTAAAGGGATAATTGATTATGTATTTTATAGGTGTAAGAGGGCCTAGGAATTCGTAACTCTTATCCAAGTGTGAAACTCGGATAAATTTTTAAGTGGGCCTTTAAAGAGGGTTGTTGGTTGATTTCCTTGGTTGGGATGCAAAAAAACATCCCTTAGGGTCTATACTATAGTGGCAGGGGTCAAGTGGGCATGTAATAGGGCCCCAAGGACTTGTTTTGACTCTTAAAAAGTCCTCATTATGGAGAGTGGCGAATTTTGAGGAGAGGATGGGGGTGAAAAGATTGGGTGGTTGTCTAAGTGCATGCTTCTTCTTTAATAAGGGAAAAGACCCTCATTTATGGAAAAAAAAAGGACACTCCACACATCTCCATCCAAGTGTTGCAAGTTGAAGCTTCTATAAATTTTGGAGAGTAGGAATGAGTGGGGGTGTTACCCACTTCTCCTTATTGGAGAACTCTATTGGAGATAGTAGTAAACATGAGAAGAGGAGAAGAGTCCTCCTTTTAGGAGGATTGGTGATCAATATGGCTTGGTTGGAGAGGAAAGAAAAATAGCAGAGTTTAATCCCCCCCCCCCAATCTAAACAAAAAGATAAGTTTTCCCTACTTTCATCTTTCTTGGTTTATTTTGTTGAAGATAGTAAATATTTATATGGATCTTGTTGAATATGGTGAGCAAAGAGCCTATATGTAAGTAATTTGTTGCCATGTTGTTTTTACCTCTTTTGCAAAATTTGAGGAAACTCCATTCATCATCTTGGGGTTAATAGATTTCTTGCTCAGAGGTATGGCTAGAACCCACGAAGCTCCATGACACTATTATGATAGGGTGGAGAGCAAGGCCTATTCAGTTGTGTGTTTTTCTATGTATTTATTAAAACTAGTTGTAATATGGGAAGCTATTTTTTGGTTGTAACATGAAAGAAAGTGGGAAAAAAACAAGTCTTATTCTTGTGTTTTGCTCAAGGTGTTCCTAGAAATTCTATGCAATATTGAAGGTTTAGTATTTATTGCAATGAAAAAAAAAAAGGAAAATAGACATGGATACCTTATGAGTTGTGCTAAATTAGTTGTTGAGGCAAATAGAGGATTCATTTATAATTTTATGTATTTTTTAAGTTGTGTTTCATAGAAGAGAAAAAAATGATTCCAGTTATCATGAAAGATATAACTGATTGGTTATCTTCTTGACTTGGAGAAGTAAATCCCTTCACTATAGAGGAGCCAATAGATATGAATAAAACTAATCATAATAGTTGTTCTCTAATTTAAAATTGTAGTAGAATATTTCCCCTAAAATATGTTGAAGGTAGTATAAGGGAACTCTAATTGCATGGTCATATGTTTCTCTAATTTTTTTAAAAGTAA
This sequence comes from Sequoiadendron giganteum, assembly GCA_007115665.2. NCBI lineage: Eukaryota > Viridiplantae > Streptophyta > Pinopsida > Cupressales > Cupressaceae > Sequoiadendron > Sequoiadendron giganteum. The sequence goes on from CM021108.1 coordinate 485,003,231, forward strand.
GAAAAATGTATTTGTATGAAAAAGTACTAAAAGATTTGTGCAAATGCAAGCATATACTAAGTTGCATCGTTAAACCCTATTAACGACTAGTCTTGAAATCCTCTAATGAAATATATTTTGACATAGAAATTAGATGAGTTGATTTGATCTCCTTGAAATTTGAGTAGAATCATTTCATATCATGTTATACATGAAGGGAGATAGAAATATATGGGCTTCTGTCTGATAATTTCACAATACTATATCTAATTTAGAAGGAACATCATAGAATAACTACCATAATAATATGCTATCATTCTGATGTGCAATCACTATTGAACATTGACTAAGAAAATTAAGCATATTAAACAATTAACAAGGATACTTTTACAAGTATCAAAGGCATAGACAAATGAATGAATGAAGAATGAAGACTTTTAATCACGTACACGAAGCCAAAAAACCTATGGGACCCACAAAACAACAACATAAAATAAATTACACAAAAACAACCCAAAACAGAAGCCATCACCCAACAATTACTTGGTCTCTCTTTCCTTTTGGATCTTGGATCTTCTGCCATGTATTTTTATCAAGTAATCAACACTTTTTGATATTTTCTCCGTCTCAAACAAACTGTAAAGATTGTCGATATTTAGGATCTCAATATAATTGACCCGAATATCCATATAAGTTGGACATTCCATGATGTAATGCCATTCTATCTCAACATGATTTAAAGGAGATAACAATACATGCCACCAAATTTGTAGTCCATCTACCATCGATATTATGAGTGCCACTGTTATGATTAAGATTAAGATGTTTTTCGTGTTTCCCTGCAATAATTTCTACTTGAGTTCCTTCCTAACCATATGTTCTTACCTGTTCTGCATTCTACAGTTATATGTTCTAATGCAGCCCGCATCTCTAATCCTCTAATCTACAATCCTTCTCACTATAATCCAATTAAAAAAAAAGGGGGGTTCTTTAGGGTCAATAAGGATAATGCCTTAGTATATGAACTTGCGCAATATTGAGGGGCTAGCTATTTTCTCATGGGTATCATACTTGGGTATCGTACTTAGCTTCACTGCTTTGTAAAATCGACCCCTTCCTCATGGGGCGCAACCTTTTTCTTCCTGTGTTCAAGTGCTTTCCAGCATTGTCTACCACTTTGAAGATGGGTTCCTTGAGTTTTGTGTAGAAGGCATGCACTAGCCTAACTCATCTCTTTGGAAGAGATTCATAAAGCCTCAACAACCTTGGTGGTTAATGGCAACAACTCCATTCCAATCTTATATTTTTTTCTTCTGAAGAGTTGTAACTCTTGTTGTTTACCTTGAATGTGTGTGTAATCCTTTAAAGGATGCTGATATCGACACCCTGTTATAATTAACACCATTTATTCAACCTGTGAATGAGTGTACATAGCAAAATAGTCAAGGCATGTCCTAGCTTGGCCACAAAATCCAACATCATTTGTTGATGTGAGGTCAATCAAAAAATAAATGTATTAGTTGTAGACGAGATCTTGTTAGATCGATGTGAAGATTCAACCATCCCATCACATAATCTGAAGTTTGCATCACCATTAATTCCCTCCTATTTGAGTCAAAAAAATAGATAGTAGCATTGAATAAGTCGTGCCACTTGGAAGTCTCCCAGTAGTGGTTCCCAGGCTCAGGGTACTCAATGTAGCAGTTTACAAACCTTTTCAAGCCCTATTCGTGAATGGAAGGCAAACGAGGGCAGGGGATCCAGGGAGCTCAAAGCACAAAGCAGTTCGGGGGACAAAGAAGCAGTAGCAGACAAGTTTGCGGGTCCGATGCTCCAACCCGACAGAGACAGGTTTGACCCACACCGTCACTACGTTTTATCAACATTTTTTTTTTTCTGGCGACCTCTCTCTCTCGTAAACTTGGGCAATTCAAAACTGTTCAATGCACAATGGTTAAAAAAAGGGGTTTGGGGGGTAACTTGGCTCTAGTGGATCAGGGGTTCATGGTAGAGAAGACTCAATCATTGAAAAAAGACGAACATCCTACACCCTTGAAGATTATGGAGTGTGTGGTGAATAATTTTATAACTTTTTGGGGACCCCATGCACAACTGGCTGGCCCAGTAGCTAGTTTCTTGTACCCAGAATATATGGGATATCCTTGGGTTCATACCTTACATCTCGCAAACAGTTTTGCATCTCCTTACAACAACGGTCATGGAGGGGATTTTGTAGGCACTTGGAACACATGCACATCAAAGCCCTCAAAGGCATGCTTAGAGGATATAGTAGTCAAACCGGTCTTCGTAAATGCCAAATAGTATAAAGGGATCCTAAGGCGTAGGAAGGCTTGAAAGTTGAGACAAACTCAAAATAAAAAACTCACTATGATATTACCGAAAGGTATCAGCAGGGGAGCACAACTGTCCAATAAATTTTTTCAGACTAGATAAAAGAAAAGTATGCTAGATAAGAATAGAGAAAATGTAAATCTGATGGTAAATCTGAAGGACTCAGATTCAAGGGTGAACATAACAGAAGTGCAGGATTCAAGAAAAATTGTTGGGGTAGAAATACCTCATGAAAATAAAGATGTTTACAGCCCTACGTCCACTCCTTTAATGTGGTCATCAGAGTTGTATGTGGAGGAGCTCATGAACATGAAAATGAGACTTGAAATTTTAGAAACAAAGGGGTTGTATGAGGACAACAATGTAAAAGAGGCTACAGAGTCCTGGTACAAAATGGAAAGAGAAAATAAGGTGCTCAAGGAACAAATATTGAGCTTACAGAGTGATGTGGAAAGTGGACAACAGGAGCTAGTTGCATTAAAACAAGAATTAGACCACCTAAAGGTAACCAATATTAAGAAAACAGAATTGGAAAAAGGAGAAGACACAACACAAATAAAGGAGCTGCAATCAGCTTTGATAGACATAGAACTGAAAAAATGCATAGAAGAGGCCAAATCATGATCACAAGTTGTAAGAGGATCATCAAACAATCAAAAAGAAATCATAGAAAAGCAAATCTAGGTGCAAATAAGAGAAGAAAAGGACAAACAAAGTAAGGCAGTAAATATCATTATCAAAGGCCTAAAGGACTTTGGTGAGAAGGAGAGAACCAACATTTTAGCAAGAGACTTCCTCAAAGACCAACTGAAGTGGATGGGGCCTATTCAACAAGCAAGTCGGATTGGAAGGAAAATAGAGGGAGGAAGGGATAGACACGTTAGAATTGTCATGAGGAATATAGAAGACAAGAATGCAATTCTAAAGAATAGAGGATTAATCAAAGGTACACACATCTACCTAGACGAGGATCTAAACTTTTCCCAACAAGAAGCACAAAGGAAAGAATGGGAGAAAGTGAAAACAACAAGGAGTGAAGGAAAGTGGGCATGGCTGAAAAATGGGACAGCTCAAATTAGCGACCGTTTAACAAATAAGAAATAGGGATTAGGGGCCCCACAAGAGTTTTTGCATATAGTAAGTTGGAACTGTAGAGGTTACCCATGGAGACAAGGACCTGGTTTGGGGCCCATAGCCGAGGGGTAGGACATTATTATTCTCATCGAGACACACGAACATGATGGATGCAAAGTTCTATCGTTTGGAGGTTACAAGAAAATTTCTATGTGGAACAAAGGAAGCGAAACAGGCAAAGGTCATGGAGGTGTAACAATTTTAATCAAAGAGTGTTGGGATGGTATTGTAAAAGTCAAGAAAGAAGACCCAAATAAACAATAAATTTGGCTTCAGATAATAGGGAATGGGATCATTTTCAAATTGGCTGCTTGCTATTTTGGACAGCAGAACTCAAAGTTCTATAAAAGGAGAAAGTTAGATAGTCAAGATCCGTATGCCGCTTTAAAAAAAGACATTTCTATATTCAACACCTTGGGAGAAATAGTTCTTATTGGGGATTTCAATGCTAGGACTGCTAAAAATTAGTCTATTCAGTTGAATAATGAAGAGCAAGGAATCAACAATCCTCTATGGCTAGAAGAGGAAGTGGAGCAACCTTGGGAAATGACATCTCAAGAAAAAAACAAGAATTTTTCACACTTTGGTGCTGAGCTATTAGGGACTTGTAGCTTATATAATTTGGTTATTTGCAATGGCATGAAAAGCTGGCCAAGTTCTGGTAATATTACATGCAAAACTTATAATGGACAAAGTGTGGTGGACTACTTAATTTGCTCGCAGAGATGTATCTCTAGAGTTGCGGAGTTTGAAATTGGAGAATGTCCCTTGGAGTTGAGATCTGATCATGATCCTTTGTTCATTAAGATTTTTGTGTTCTCAAATAATCAACTTGGCATGCTGACCCAAAACAAGCAAAACAAAGTTACCACCAAAGCAAAAATCCTCCTAAATCAGAAAAATCAGGACTTCTTTAAGGCTGCTCTAGAGCAACATTTTCCTCAAACAAAAAACAACAAAGAGGGCAAGGCTGCCAGTGGGACTAGTGATCATTTCAGCAACAATATTCTTATTCCTATGATCCATAAGGCTTTAGATGCGTGTAAAAGGTCTCGGCCAAAGAAAGGGGCAGCAAAAACTTTTTCGGCTAACCCTTGGTACGATGAAGATTGTAAGGCTGCCAAGAGATCTTTGAAAAAGAATGGAGAGAACAAAGAAAACAAGAAGTAGTACAATAAGTTGGTGAGGAAAAAAAAAGAAACATATGTAGACACAAGAAGGAAAGAGTTAATTTCCTTGGGAAAACACAATCCCAAAGGTTTTTGGAGGGAGCTACAACAAAAGAGAAAGCAAATTGAAAATGACATAACAGATGCTCAATGGCTAGAATACACAAGACTTCTCTATGAGAGGGTCCAAGGGAAAGTCTCTCCCCCCATAATCAACACATCAAAGGAGCTCTTTTCGGTTGATGACATCAAACAAGGTATTAAAAATTTGGCAAATGGTAAAGCACTGGACATTGACGGGTTGCAAGCTGAATTTTTAAAGTGTGGAGTTGAAATTCTGGCTCCCCATATCAAAATAATATTCAATGAGGTCAATTGTGTTGGCTTCCCGATTGAGTGGACAACTAGTGTTGTCATCCCTCTTTACAAAAGTGGTGAAATAAATAACCCATCTAACTACCGCATTATTATGGTTAACCCTATCCTTGGCAAGCATTTTGGGAGCATGCTAGAGCGCAAAATCAGCAATTGGGTAGAAAAAGAGGGAAAAAGAGCGAAAAGCCAGTTTGGCTTTAGGCCTAAATATTCAATTATTGACCACTGCATCACTCTTAGACACCTAATTGAAAAAATATGGGACACTCAAGGTGACGAAGCTTTTTGCTGCTTTGTTGATTTTAAAAAAGCCTTTGATAAGGTACCTAGAGACAAATTGTGGAACAAAATGGATGAATTAAGTATTCTGGATGAGTATAGGGCTGCAAAGCATAGACTTTATGAACATGTTAGGGATAAAATTAGAACAAAGGAAGGTATGTCTGAATGTTTTGGCAACAACATAAGGGTCAAACTAGGCTGCCCCCTATCACCCACTCTCTTTGGGTTATACATTGACAAACTAGAAGATTGGTTAAACAAAACCGATGGGGGGGTGTATTTAGCTGGCGGGGTATGTGGTGAAGCTGTTGCTATCTGCCGACAATCTTATCCTGATCTCAAAAACTACCTATGGTTTGAAAGAGCTTTTGAAGGCCTTGGATCTCTTTTGTTAGAATGTCAGGATGTAGGTGTTATGCCTTACATAACCACCCCATCTTTTGCCTTGGTCAAAAGGGGTCCCCCTTATGTGTTTTTTTTATCCTTAGTTATTTTTCAAACAAAGTGAGGTAACTTGTTTTGCTAACACTTTGTTTTTCTTAAATTTCTCTGTCGAAAGCGGAACCAGAACTAAATCGGGTTTTGAAAGTTCTTTTTGAAATGGTTTTTGTTCCCATCCCGACGGTCTTTCTTTTTAACCCTTTTTGTTTGTCTTTGTCGGAGTTGGTGCTGGAGTGGGTGTTAAGTTAGTCTTTATCGAAAATTGCAAAATCATAATCAATTCCGCCCCCGCCTCCGCTATTACACCTTTTGGTTTTAATCTAAGTCCTTGTGTTTAATTTTATTATGTCAGTCTTTTGTTTTACTTTTTGTATTGGGTTTTGTTTTGTGTTTAGTTGGTGGACCCAGAACTAGAATGGGAATGAAGTTGCAAAATTTCTTAAAGTTTCTGAATCGGTTTTCAATTTTGATTCCGCCTCCACCATTTTCTGGGTCATTGACTTTTTGACTAAAGTCGCACTGTAGTGAAGTGTTGGTTCTCTTTCAGTTTTGACTCCACTTTAAACTGCATTCAATGCATTAATGATAGCTACTCGTGTAGGTAGAAATCCTCATTTTTATCTTCATTAAGGATTAAACGAATCATTATTATCATTATTAAGAGATTAAAGAGCAAGAAAGAGCAGCAACGAAGTTCATTTGAGCAAATCGATTGAAGGAGGAGAAGATTCTTGCTTGCGAATCAGTTCAGAAGGTTAGCTGGGTTCTTTTGTGTTCAAGGTAGGGTTTCTTATTGTTGTTGTTCTTCGTTTATTTACTATTGCATTTTTTTTTTATGTTTGCCCGTGCTTTGAATCATGTCGTTTTTAACGAATTCGTGGTTCTTGGCGTGCTTGTTTGAGTAAGGTCTTGCTTTATTTTGTTTGTATGGTTATTTTTTTCATTTCTTTTGATTTTGTTTTCAGTTCTTTGTGTTTTAGGGCACGGTCACTTTCACGATTTAGTCATGATCGCATCGGGCTATTTTAATTTGCAGTAAGTTTAGATTTTAATGGCGTTAGTTAAAATTAGGGATTTATAGTGAGGTAGATTAAATTCATGTTTTTACTATAAGTTAGGGTTAGTTCGATCTCATTTTTACTTAGGGTTTTATCGCGCATTCAATCTGGTAAAATGACAAGGGTTAAAATTCGTGCCCTAGTTTTATTGTGTTTTTTTAGATTAGGGTTTCGTGTGTTTCTGTGATCATATTTAAAAGATTAAAATATGATGCCCTAGAAATTCAATCACCCCTAGTCATATGAGGAAGGTTCTATGGAGTTCCGGGTTAAGCCCCATGTTGTTTTAATCACCTAGGTTGAAACTATAAAGTTCTGCATTAAATTGATGAAGTTGATTATGACGCCATGGTCAACTAGGGCGGAAGTGGGATCAAAATTGATTTTGAGCTCGGAAAGTTATGTTTTTCAAAAGGTATCGATTCTATCTTCCATCTCGTCTTTGACTCCGGTTATAGTAAGAAGATTTTACTTTATAAAATGTTTACCTGGCGGAAGCGGAACCAAACCCGAATAAGAAAGCAAGAAAATTTGAAAGTTACTGAATTAGTTTCCATTCCAGTTCTGACACCGAGCCCGCCTCTTGTTAGTAGAGTTAGCATTCCAGTTTCGACTCTGATCCTGACAGTATGTTAAAAGAGACTGTTTAGAATATGTTTTTACCTGGTTCCGCCTCCGATGTGTGTTGGAAAGGTATGATTTTTAAAGATATATTTTTGAGATATTTATTCAAGGATCTAACTAGAAATTTTGTTGCAGGAAATCTAAGAAGATGTCAAGAAAATCAGGAGAAGCTTCTCAAAGAAACTGGCCTACAGGGACATCAACGGCAGCGCCTAAACCAAAGCAAATCAAGCCTGAACAATTGCCTTATACCTTGAGGTATAATCACAGGAGTCCAGTTATCAAAGTCAACAAAGTGGAATCCAACTGGTCAGACATCACTGACACAAACTTGGGCCAGTATAGTTTGAGGAGGCATATGCTGAAACATTTACTGAGGATGCGACGCTTAGAATGAAGAAGATTGTTAAGTCTGGTTTGGCTCATATAACGTTGTTTCCTTTGTCATTCCAATGTCCAGAATTGATCTTAACTACAGCTAGTGCCTACAATCCTGCTACAAGACTATGCATGGATTCACAAAACAATGTGATTATTGATCTTACTCCTCAAGCATTTCAAGATATATTTAATGATCCAGATCCTAATAATTTGCTATAGTTGGATGAGGCAGAGGCTTTGGAGAAATATAGTGAGTATAAGGAATCCAGTAAGTCTCATTTAAACAAAAAATGGTTGAGGACAAAAAATAAATCTTGAAGCAAGCTTGCGACCAGCCAAAGAGGGCAGATTTCTATAAGGAGGTATCAGATCTAATGATGATGTTGTCTAGGGCCTTTGGGAAGAGAGATGCATTTCAGTTCAAGGAGTGGATGTTTCCTTTCATCCAGACTATCTTAAATGGAGCCCAATAGTTTGATTGGCTGATGATTGTGTCAAATGTTGTTCATGATCAACTGACTAGTGTCAGGCAAACTAAAAGCTTCTTTACGACTTCTTACATTGTGTATGCAACATCAAGGTTGGGTATTTTCTCAGGTTTGAACAGAGTGGGCATAATGGGAGCCTTGGATGGATAGAAGAAAGTGTGGGAGCATTATGACCAGTTGTCTCTTCAGGTTGTTGAGATTCATTTCAGAAGAGTCAATGATGCATTCATATATGTAGTCATCAATCAATTGAATGGGGATGCAGGGTACCGATAGAGTCAAGAAGCCATGACATTCATTGCTGAATGGGGGTGTTGGTACATTCAATACCCCAAGTTCACATATTTCAAGTTAGCTCGTTTTGAAGGCCATCCACATTTGCTTCCAAGGTGCTGCAATAATAGAATAGTGTTGATGGAGTTTGTATATCAGGCTCTTAGAGTTAATGCTCAGTTTGGGATAAAACATAAAACCGAATGTCATAAGTTTCCCATGAAGTTGGGTGAGTATAGTTGTCAACATTTGGTAGGAGCAAAGGTTGTTTGTAGGGAGCTGATACAATTGAAATTGGGCTTACACGCAACTCATAAGTATTTTGATCTGAAGGGTAAGATGCATGCCTTGTTGCCTTCAGTGTTTATCAGACATTTCAATTTTCTAGAAAACTTCTGGAGTGACCGGCAAGATGAGTATGATCTAAGAAAGAAAAATTATGAAAGGCTATATGTCTCACTCATGTCCAAGCTTGGTGTTAAAGAAAACATTCCTGACACATTGGTGGATGATGGAATTGTATTGGATCCATCCTATGAGGCTTTGAACATTGGCACCAAGAGTCTGGATCCAATTGACCGGGACAGTGAAAAAACCATTGATATTAAGCGGATCGGAAGTACAGTGTTGGATAGGATTGTGCAATGGTTAGTGCTAAGAACCCAGACTCCTCAAGGACCAGCCCCTAAAAAGGGTAAGGGATACAAAAGGATCAAGAGGAAGACAACTCCTAAAGAGCCTTTGGAGTTCTTTCCCCCAGATATTGATGAGATAGAACTTGAAGTAGCAGGAGATGAAGAGGAAACACAAGAAGGGGATGTTCCAGTAGGATCTGCTGTTTCAACACCTACATTAGGTGACTCTTCCACACAAATCCCATTTACAAAACAATAGAGAGGAGAAGTCCAAGAGGGAGATCTTCATAGCATGGCTGAAACTGCCAAGGGAAAAGAAGCGGAGAGGGAGATTCATGAGGTTGGAACGGATTCAGATGAAATTGAGTCAGAGAAAGATATGCAAGAAAAAATGCCTCTAGAGGAGGATATTGAGCAGATTTTGACACAAGAAGATCAATGGAAGTTGTTTGAAGATGCGAAAATAAATTCTGATGCAAGAGCTACAACGGAGAAACAAAAAGAGATTGATGCTAAGGCACAAGCTAATGCTATACTGCACCAACAACAATTAAAACCTAGACAAAGTAAAGCTAAGGCAACAACTGATGAAGTAGAGAGACAAAGCAGACAACAAGAACATGAACTCAGGGTTAAAGAAGAGAATGACAAGTTGGAACTAATACAAAAGATTCATGACCTTGAAGAAGAAAAGGCAAGGAACCGAAGGGAAAAATAAATCTTGGTTGCTAAGTTAAAACTTGCAGAGGAAGCTTTGCAAAAGGAAGAAGGAGCAGAACAATTATGAAAGGAAAGAGAGGCCGAAGAGTTGGTTAAGAAACAACAAGAGAAAGAAGCAAAGGCAGAAAAAATTAAGGCTTTAGAGGTGGAAAGATTAGAAAAGGAAAGACTAGAGACTTTAGAGAAAGAGCAATTGGAAAGAAAAGCTCTAGAAAGAGAAAGAATAGAGAAGGAAAAATTAGAAAAGGAAAGGTTGGAAAAGGAAAAAGTGGAGAGAGATCGGTTGGAGGAAGAGAGGTTGAAGAAAGAAGAGGAAGATAAGAAAATACAAGAACAGAAAGATAGGGAAGAGGCTGAAAGGCTTGTGCAGATGCATATAGTGCAAGAACAACAAGAGAAATCGAGGGTTGAGTCTCAACCCCAAGTGAATATGCAGCCACCTTCTACCATTATTTCCTCTTCCTCTATGATGACTACTGATCCAAGTGCTCCCACTTGGTTAAAACTAGACCTGCAGAAGAAGGCAGTAACACCTTCACAGCCTCTTAATTGGGAGGATATGATGAAGGATATTGAACAAGAGAGGCCTAAAAAGAAGGCCAAAATTCTACATTCTACTAGACTGACAGATAAAGGAGAGATTGTTGCTCAATGTGCCATGCCAATGACAGAAAAGGAGGTAGGGGACATGCAGCTAACGAATTATCAGTTGAGTACTATCAACTTGGGAAGGCCCACTAGAAATCAGCAGATGAACCTAATTGATGTGGTGGCTTCAACAACCAAGTCAAGAATGATAAAGGATAAACAAAAGAAGGATGAGCTTAAGGCTCAGTTGGATCAATTACATTCATTTTTGAAAAGTGTCTCTTCTTCGAGATCACAATAGGTAACAACTATTGAGACTCATATGTTGTTAAGGAAGAAGGAAGTAGATGATTTGGTGCAGGTAAAAAGTAAAGCGAAGATGGTAGACAAATGGATAGACAAGTTGAATCGAGAAGTAGGTGAAGTTTTGGTTGAGGGTTTTGAAGTTTACAAAGGCACTGAAGAATTGATAAAAGAGATGCATCAATACATTGAAGCATCAGAGAAACAAGAAGAGGAGTATAAAGAGTATAGCTAGAAATTGGAAAAGGTTAATACATTACCTTTGACTACTCTTCTTGAACAATCAATACTTGAGGAGGAAAATAAAGATTTTGTTGGAAAAACCTCTCGTATACTCCGATTTAGAGCAGATTTCTTGTGTAAACATAGGAATGAGGTTCAAGAAGTTGTTAATAATTTGACTGAGCAGTTTGAGGAGCTGGAAGAAGTCATTGCTATTATTGTGGATGTAAATGTGTTGAAAAAAGAAGGCATGCCTTTGGATCAGATAAAAGAGAAATGGGATGAGAGATTTAGAGGGCTCATGTAGAAAGAAGATGATGGAGAAGATTTGATAATAGATCGACTAATGGAGGTTAAGGATGAAATAAAATCTACTAGAAGAGAGTTAATAAAGATGAAGGGTATGAGGGAGTTTGCTGTAGCAGAATTGGATTGAATTAAATTTGAAGATAGCTAGATTGATGGGTCAGAATTAGATACATTACAACAAGTCTTCACCAGTTATGATGAGTTCATTGCAGATCCAACTTCACATGCATAAATCTCCAACATGCATGTTTTCTTTCTTTTTTGCATGTTGCATGCAATACTGCCAGTTTTTGAGGTGCATGACATGTTTTTCCCTTATCTTTCTATTCTCCAGTTCAACTAAAGTCTAATGTAAGAACTCAAGATCAAACTGATCTGAGTTTCCATGAAAGTTCTGTTCCTGAAAAGGTGGATGGCTTAAAATAGAAGGGGAGTTTGAATTTTGTATCTATAAATACCCTGTGGTACCATATTGTAAAGGTCGGCTAATTGAGAATAGGATTGACTTACCTAATATTAGGAGATAGAATTTTGTAGTGATTACTGAGATACATTGTTACTAGATGCTTACAGTTAATAAAATTATAGGTTTTCTCGAAATATGGTGTTAGAATGGAGTTGTTTTATTTGATAAGGCTGATAAGTTATAATCTATTTGAATGCCAGTGATTGTGCTGAAGCATGCTAGTTTCTTATGTGATGAAAATCATTAGAAGAAACCAGATTTAAGGATTATCTTGTTAGATTGTCATTGAATTGAAGTTATTAAAGTCTGTTGATCTATGACCTTGGCAATGAATGGATGTGTGTGTTCTTTTGAAATCTTGGAAATAATTGTGATATGCGAATAGTGGAATTAAATTAAGCACCTTAGATGAATGCAATGGTACGGTTTAGTCTCTAAATTGTGTCATGCTTTAGTTTTGTGATCTACTAGAAAACATTCATTGTTGAAAGTATATGTCCAAATGCTAAATGAATTTGATTCATACTTACTAGTTTACCCTTTGATCTATCTTTTTCTTTTGTTTGAAACCCCTTTATTTACAAGAATGGTTTGATAAAATGAGTCATGGCTTGAATCTTTTATTACCAGCAAAGGCCCCTTGAACATTACAGTTGCATGAACCGATTGAGTGACACCAAAAAATTGAGAACCAACTACCAAGACCTTGAGATTTAGACTACTATATTTTGTCTTTCTTTTTCAAGAGAAAGAGAGTAGAAATATTTTGTTTTAATGTTGTGTTTGTCATTTTCACCATCAACAGAAATTGGCGCTAGTGGGAGGGGCTGAAAGAACAAGCTAGCTTGCATAGGGTCATTCTCACCGAACAAATACAAAAGGATTCTCAGATCTTCTACTGATCCAGAACCATTACAAGAATTGCAAACCCTGGTTAGACCAAGACCTCATGCTTGTAGGGTTTTGATACCTACACTATTGCCCCCACTTACTCCACCTGGATTTCCTCCAAATCCACCTACACCACCACCAGTTCGACCTACATCATTGCCGCCATATAGGCCCGTGTCGCCACCAATTTGACCTATATCACCATCTACCCAACCAATCCCACCGATGGCTTACTTTGTGAATAATCCCTCCCCGTTAGGAACTATTCCTAGGGGGTTCCATGATTTACCAAAGAACCCAGAGAGGTTCTGTCCGAAATACATGTATGGAGAATCAAGAAGTGCTAAGGAACATATACAAGCATTCAAAGATGCTTGCACACGAGCTCAAGTTGCTCATCAAGATGTGGTATGTAGATTATTTCCTTACTATTTAGGAGATATGGCATATAATTGGTATCTAAATTTGCCCCAAGGATCTATTATGGGTTGGATAGATTTAGAAAATGCTTTTATTAATCAATTCAGGGTTTATGTAGATCCTGCAATATTATATCACCAGTTTGCCACCATAAGAAAGGAACATCATGAACCATTGCCCTTGTTCAACACTAGGTTCTAAAGGATGTATCGTAGGCTATAAGAGCCTTACTTAGTGCTAGAGGGTATGGCCATACAGGCGTATTTGAGAGCTGTTGATCCTTTGATTGGCCTATTCTTGCAGAGAACTTATCAACCTACTGAGATTGACTCACTATCTAAGATTTATCATCTGGCTATCAAATTACAACAACAGATAAGTCTGCAATCTGGAGGTTTAGGAGCAGCTTTGCCTCCCATGAATTAACAGATGCCTAATCCATTGTTATACAACACTGTTCCAGGGATGTCTTATTCCCAATATGGACCTGTATTTGAGTTGCAAGCTCCACCCACTGTGCCCTTCTTTGGAAATGGCATACAGGATTCCTCCCATCAACCTCAACAACAACAACCTCAAAATCAACCACAACAAGGGGGAGGATCAACCCATGTCCATTCTCCAGCCATAGTCCAAAATGTGCAGAATGAACAAACTGTTCAACTCACAAGTGAGTTAGAGACCCTTAAGAAGACTCTCTGTTAGATGTCAAATGACATGGCACAACTTAGGTGAAACCCTCCCCATAATCAAAACCAGAATTACAACAACCAGGGAGGTTATAACTATCAGGATAATTACTCTAATCAGAACCAAAATCAGAACACCAATAGGAACTTCCAGGGTCAGAACTCGTCAAACCAAAATTATCAAAATCAGAATAGAGGATATAATCAAAAGTTCAACAACAACAACAATAATAGGCAGTGGAATATTGGACCTAACAATGGGGGAGTTCCTCATAATTATCAAGCAGGTGAGGAAAGACCACATACTGCTAATGTTGCTGATTTGAATTTCATGACCAATTGGTGTAGGCTGCATGATACAACAACACGTTCTGAGGTCAATTGCCTAGAAATGGAGAAAATTGTGAAAATTGCACAGGCTGATGCCCATCTTCCAACAATAAATTCCAATCCAGATAATGGGACAGTCAACACTACCATGACTTATGAAGCCATTGAAGAAAAATATCAATTCCCTATGCAAGGAGATAATGAGCCAGAGGAAGATGTTTATGATGCTCAAGCTTTTCAATCCAAAGGAGGTCACTTTTTGAGAAATCAGAATAAGGGCCCATTCACTACATCTGCACCTCCTAATAACATGGTCCCACCTAACCAAAATGCAGATAACAATCCACCACCACCAAAGGGACCTTCTGATTCTCAGAATAGAGGTAATCCACGTCCTTTTCATAAATATCAAGTTAGGAATGATTCTGAGTTTGATTTTGTTGCAGAATTACAAAGGCAGAAAACATCACTGTCTTTCTTTGATATCATGAAGTGGTGCCTAGCTCAATGGGAGGTGGTATTAAAAGATTTGGAAGAGACAAATCGCCTAAAAGGGAAAGGTAAGGTGACTCCCGCAAATGAGACAAATGCAGCCATTTATAAAGGTAAGACCAGTACCCCACCTTTCTTGTTAAGTTTAAGAATCTTTGGAAAGAATATGCACAATTGTTTATTAGATTCTGGAGCATCAGGAAATGTCATGCCTTTTTCGATTTGTAAGAAGTTAGGATTGAGTCCTATCCCCACCAATAATAAGGTGATTCCGTTGGATAAAACTGAAGTCAATGTTGTGGGAGAATTGAAGAACATGCATGTGTAGGTTGGATCAAACCCAAGGATCCAAACCTATATAGATATCCAAGTAGCCGATATCCCAGAAACATATGGTATGCTTCTAAGTCGGGAGTTAATGAAGAGAATAGGGGGGTATCTGTCCTTGGATTTCTCACACATGTGGTTACCATGGAAAGGAGTTGCCACACAGATAAGAATTGAAATGAACCTAGGCTCAAACACATGATCACAAAGTATGATGCTCGAAATGAAGTAGCATTCTTTGAAATTGAGATAGGTGTTTACAAGCAAGAAGAAGTTCTTACTTTCTTTGTAGCTAGTCTTGATGACACATTATCCTTAGAACATAATGACACAATGATCTGCATCAACCAACAGGTTCTGATAAGAAAATTACAACAAGATAAGCTGGTTTTAGGAGCAGAAACTGATTTGAGTAGTTTGTTGCTCCCTAATTGGTGTAGGATACATTATCACAACCATTCAGAATTAACATGTCAATCATGGTTAGATATTCTAAGTCATGTAGATCAACATCAACAAATGGATCAAGAGGAACAAGCCCATACCCCCATCAATGAGTTTTCCTTCCAAGTTAAGGATGCAACTATTCTTACACGGGTTAGTCTTTCTCAACAGGAAGGTCTTTCACAAGAAGAATAGATTCAGGGTGTGTGTTCTGAAGTTTTAAAGGAGGTTGAGATGTGTCAATTCCTATTTGATACACCTGCCCCACATACTTTGCCAATACCTAAGGAATTGATGAGAAGTGAGTTGGATGGTAATTTGACCCAAGAAGGTATTCAAGAAGTAATTCCTAGGCAGGCTGAAAACATAGAAAAATCCTCAACTCAAATTTTTCCCAAGTTACATTCTGAAAAATAGCTAAAGTCCGAGCCGCCACACGTCTCAAGTAAGTCATCCCCCGTTATCCCTAAGAAGAAAGAACTTCCAGCCAAAGACCAGTTATGGACTCTTAAATTTGACGGTTCCAAATATAAAGCAGGAAGTGGAGCAGGGATTGAGCTAACTAACCCGAAAGGGAAGAGTTAATTTGCTTCTTATAGATTGTAGTTTGGTTGCACTAACAATGTGGCAGAATATGAAGCACTTGCTTGTGGGCTTATGTTTTCTCATAAGAAGAAGGTTACTGCTCTTATGGTGATGGGAGATTCTGAGGTGACTGTGAAACAAGTACGTAGCCAATACACATGCCATAGCAAAATATTGGCTACATATAGAAACATGGTTTGGAATTTGATTGAAGATTTTGATGCTTTTGGGATTACTCTTATCCCAAGGGAAGCTAATAAAATTGCAGATGCTCTTGCTGTTGCTGCCAGTACATTAGAGCCTATGCAAGACTCAAATCTTAAGAGGTTTTCAGTGGAGTTGATTTCAGTCCCAACTGTTCCTGATAATGTCAGATACTTTCAGGTATTTAATGATGATCAACATATTTTATCCTTTTTGGAAAGTTCTAATATATTTCAGGGATAGATAATTGATGAATCTGACAGAGATCAGGGAGATTGGGATCTGGAAAATAACAGTCCAGAAGGGATATTGGATTTAAAAAGCAATAACATCCCAAAAGGGATGATAGTATTAGAAAGAATATTTGATTCAGATCCACAAGCTTATCAAAGAGTGCCTACAAAGAGTGAGGGAGGTAAGTATGAATCTATTAATTTGACTCATTCAGGCCTAGAAAGGAATGTCCTTATAGGGAAGACTTGTCCTCGGGAAATTAAGGACAAAATGATCAAAGTCTTGAAGCAGAATATTGAAGCTATTGCTTGGAGCTATGGTGACTTGAAAACTTTTGATACATCTGTGATCACACATACAATTCCTCTCAAGCCAGAAGCTAAGCCGTTTTTCCAAAAGAAACTCCTGACCAATGCATTAATTGAGCCTCTAATTTAGAAAGAAGTGCAAAAACTTTTGGCTACAAGAATAATCTTTGCAGTTAGACACTCTACTTGGGTGGCTAATCTAGTTCTTGTGTAGAAGAAGAATGTTGAAATTAGATTATGTGTAAATTTCAAAAACTTAAACAAGGCCTCTGAGAAGGACAACTATCCATTACCTTCCCTTGATGAAGTATTACAAAAGGTTAATGGATCCCAGATGATGTCTTTCTTGGATGGGTATTCAGGATACAATCAGGTCCTTTTAAGTCCTGAGGATAGGATGAAGACTGCTTTCACTACAAAATGGGGCAAATTTGCCTACAGAAGAATGCCTTTTGGTCTCATCAATGCTGGTGCTACTTTTCAAAGGGCGATGGATGTAGCTTTTAAAGATCTGATAGAGAAATGTATAATCATCTATGTTGATGATTTGACCATCTTCTCTAAGAATAGAGAAGATCATGCTGCTAACTTGAAAAAGGTGCTTAAGAAATGTATAAGTTATGGTGTCTCTCTTAACCCAAAGAAATGTGTATTTGGAGTTTCTAAAGGAAAGCTCTTGGGTCAAATTATATTAGAAGAGGGGATTTCCATAGATCTTGACTGAGTGGAGGCCATCTTGAAATTGACTAAGCCAGGAAGTAAGCAGGAAATGAGATCTTTCTTTGGAAGGATCAATTTTGTTAGGAAATTTATAATAGGGTTCGCAGAGATTGTCAAACCCCTTAATGAAATGATGAAGAAGGATGCAAAGATTGAATGGAGTGAAGAGGCTAAGTCTTCTTTCATGCAGATTAAACAATCTATATCTGAGGCACCTGTTTTGACAAGCCTAGATTATCTAAAACCCTTTTACATTTATTCTTTTGCTTCTGAACATTCATGTGCAGCAATTTTAACACAGAGAAGAGAAGAGAATGAGGAGAAACCGATTGCTTTTATTAGATCTCCATTTAAGAATGCAGAAGTAAGATATTCATCATTAGAAAAACAAGCCTTTGCATTGGTACGAGTAGTAAAGAAGTTTAGGCATTACATAATCCGAAGTCAAGTTATGGCCATAGTCCCAGATCCAGCTGTGAAGTCTCTCTTGATGCAAAGTGAATTGGGAGAAAGAAGAGGGAAATGGATGGCCATCTTGCAAGAATTTGACCTAGAGATTCACCTAATGAAACTTGTTTGAGGCCAAGGTTTGTCAAAGGCAATGGCAGAAGTAGATAGAAGTATAAATTGTCAACAATACACAGTTCAATCATTCACAAAGGATCCCTAGTATACAGATTTGTTTTTCTTCCTCCTCAATAACAAATGTCCAGAAGGAATGAATGCTACTCAAAGGAGAGCATTAAGGATGAAGAGCGTCCATTACATGCTCAAAGGGGGATCCATCTACAGGAAGATTTTTCAAGGGATTTATCTACGTTGTTTGGATCAACAAGAAGCCAAGCATGTCATAAATGAATTTCATGGAAGGCATGGAACAAGATATGGATCTGCTGATGCTTTGGCTCATCAGATTTTAAGATCAGGCAATTATTGGCCTTATGTGTTTAGAGATGCACATCAACACTGCAGGACTTGTCATGTTTTTCAAACCTCCCCACCTAGAGAAAGAAATCCTGCAATGCCCCTACAACCAATATATGAGGTAAGGCTGTTTGCTCAATGGGCACTTGATTTTGTAGGTGTAATTAATCCAAATTATTCTGCAGGGCATAAATTCATGTTGGCTGCAACTGACTACTGCAGTGTGGCACAACCTTGCAAGAATAGTACCACAAAGGTGGTCATCAAGTTTCTAACGGAGAACATCACAACCAGGTTTGAAGTTCCATTTGCTCTGGTATGTGATAATGACCCTGCTTTTTCTTCTGCTGAGTTCATTTCATGGGCTTATGAACATAAGATTATGTTGAAGTATTCTTCCAATTATTATCCTCAGGGAAATGGAGTGGCTGAGTCCACAAATAAGAACTTGTTGGAAGTTATAAAAAAGTTGTTAGAAAGTAACCCTAGGGACTGGCACACCCAGTTGAGATTTTCCTTATGGGCAGATCAAACTAGGATCAAAGCAGCCCTAGGGAATTCACCTTTTAAGTTAGTCTATGGCCAAGATCCAATCTTCCCGATTCATTTACAAATACCTATTCTGAAGTTTATGCAGGAGTTTTATAACAAGGATGATAGGATTGAGGTTAGACTACGTAATTTGTTAAATATGGAAGAACAAAGAGATGCTGCTTTGCAACAATTCTCTAAACATCAGGTTGTTGTCAAACATTGGTTTGACAAAAGAGCTAAGATAAAAGCCTTTAGAATATCAAATCTTGTGTTATTATGGGATAAGGCTAGAGAAAAGAAGGGAGATCACCAGAAGTTCGATAGACTTTGGTTAGGTCCTTATCAAGTGGCTGAAATATTAGGTGAGAATAATTTTCATCTGAGTACCTTAACAGGAGAGTCTATTCCATTACCAGTTAATGGTCAGTTTCTCAAGCACTATTTTGGTGCATAGAAGTTCTGATGTTTTGGAGAAGGATGTACTATACTATATCATATATAATTAAGTCTTTGTTTTAGTTAGGTTTGCTTATTGTTGATTGTTTTGTTTTGGTTTTCTTGGTTTTCTTTTTTTTATTTTATTTTGTTTTGTTTTGTTGTTTTGTTGTTTTGTTGTGTTTTTGTTTCGTTGGGGATTTTTATTTTGTCCATCTCAAGACTTGGGGTTGTTATTCAAAGTATACTATTGGTACTAGGAGAGAAATTGGTTTATGTATTTTCATCATCATCATTGAAAAGGATGTCGTTCTGAAACTTATGTCTTATGATCATTCTAGTTTGGGTTTGAGAAGTTATTTAAAGATAAGAAGATACATTGTGAATATCTCATGAATTGTCATAAAAAATATGTCACCAAATTAGATGAAACATCTTTATGAGTAGGTGCCTATCTATTTTAGAATGACTCTACCTTTGATTCAAGTGAAAAATCCGATTCCTAGACTATCATGAAATCCATTGTAGTTCTCAACCCACATTTTAGATTCATTGAATCTGAATATTGAGAAAGATGCATAAAAGAATTTCCACAAGTGAAGTAAAAAAAAAAGAGAAGGAAAAGAAAGAAAGAAAAGGAAAGCTCAATATCAAGTGGGTAATCAAGTATCTCTATCGGGGCTATGGATGCCTGGATGGCAGTAGAGCAATGCTTTGTGAGAAATAGAGGCATCTCTGTCGGGGCTATGGATGCTTGTCAGGCAGCAGAGATATACCCAGGATTTTACTACATGATAGTTAAAAGACTCAACTCATGTAGCTTGAATTTTAGGTATGGTGGTTCAAAGAGTAGAGAAAGTATCTATGAAGAATGATGCACAATATAAGCACACACTCAGATTCAGAAATAACTCATGAGCACATACGTCTGAGATTCCAGCTCAAACTTATCTTATGTATAACTGATCTTATTTAAGTTCAAGTGTTTATAAGCCAAGAAGTTTTTTTGGGTGACTAAAATTTTCTTTGGGTATCTTGAAAATGGGTAAACCATTTTCCCAGCCGAGTCGCCATTTGTTATGCCTTGCATAACCACCCCATCTTTTGCCTTGGTCAAAAGGGGTCCCCCTTATGTGTTTTTTTTATCCTTAGTTGTTTTTAAAACAAAGTGAGGGGCCTTGTTTTGCTAACACTTTGTTTTTCTTAAATTTCTCTGTCGGAAGCGGAACCAGAACTAAATCGGGTTCTGAAAGTTCTTTTTGAAATGGTTTTTGTTCCCATCTTGACAATCTTTCTTTTTAACCCTTTTTGTTTGTCTTTGTCGGAGTTGGTGCCGGAGTGGGTATTAAGTTAGTCTTTATTGAAAATTACAAAATCATAATCGATTCCGCCCTCGCCTCCGCTATTTGAACTTTTGGTTTTAGTCTAAGTCCTTGTGTTTAATTTTATTATGTCGATCTTTTGTTTTACTTTTTGTATTGGGTTTTGTTTTGTGTTTAGTTGGCGGACCCAGAACCAAAATGGGAATGAAGTTGCAAAATTTCTTGAAGTTTTTGAATCGGTTTTCATTTTTGATTTTGCCTCCACTGTTTTTTGGGTCATTGAATTTTTTACTGAAGTCACACTGTAGTGAAGTGGTGGTTCTCTTTCAGTTCTAACTCTGCTTTAAACTACATTCAATGCATTAATGACAACTGCTCATGTAGGTAGAAATCCTCATTTTTACCTTCATTAAGGATTAAATGAATCATTATTATCATTGTTAAGAGATTAAAGAGCAAGAAAGAGCAGCGGCGGAGTTCATTTGAGCGAATTGATTGAAGGAAGAGAAGATTATTGCTTGCAAATCAGTTCAAAAGGTTAGCTGGGTTCTTTTGTGTTCAAGGTAGGGTTTCTTATCGTTGTTGTTCTTTGTTTATTTACTATTGCATTTTTTTTATGTTTGCCCGTGCTATGAATCATGTCATTTTTAACGAATTCGTGGTTCTTGGCGTGCTTGTTTGAGTAGGGTATTGCTTTATTTTATTTGTCTGGTTATTTTCTTCATTTCTTTTGCTTTTGTTTTTAGTTCTTTGTGTTTTAGGGCTCGGTCGCTTTCATGATTTAGTCGTGATCGCGTCGAGCTATTTTAATTTGCAGTAAGTTTAGATTTCAATGGCGTTAGTTAAAATTAGGGATTTATAGTGAGGTAGATTGAATTCATGTTTTTATAGTAAGTTAGGGTTAGTTGGATCTCATTTTTACTTAGGGTTTTGTCGCGCATTCAATCTGGTAAAATGGCAAGGGTTAAAATTTGTGCCCTAGTTTTATCGTGTTTTTTTCGATTAAGGTTTTGTGTGTTTCTGTGATCACATTTAAAAGATTAAAATATGATGCCCTAGAAATTCAATCGTCCCTAGTCATATGAGAAAGGTTCTATGGAGTTCCAGGTTAAGCCCCATGTCGTTTTAATCGCCTAGGTTGAAACTATAAAGTTCTGCATTAAATTGATGAAGTTGATTATGATGTCATGGTCAACTAGGGAAAAAGTGGGACCAAAATTGATTTTTAACTTGGAGAGTTATATTATTCAAAAGGTATCGATTCTATCTTCCATCCCATCTCCAACTCCGGTTATAGTAAGAAGCTTTTACTTTATAAAATGTTTACTTGGCAGAAGCGGAAGTGGAAGCGAAAGCGGAACCAAACCCGAATAAGAAAGCAAGAAAATCTGAAAGTTACTAAATTAGTTTCCATTCCAGTTCCAACTCTGAGCCCGCATCTTGTTAGTAGAGTTACCATTCCAGTTTCGACTCCGATCCCGACAGTATGTTAAAAGAGACTGTTTAGAATATGTTTTTACCTGGTTCCACCTTCGATGTGTGTTGGAAAGGTATGATTTTAAAGATATATTTTTGAGATATTTATTCAAGGATCTAACTAGAAATTTTGTTGCAGGAAATCTAAGAAGATGTCAGGAACATCAGGAGAAGCTTCTCAAAGAAACCGGCCTGTAGGGACATCAAAGGCAATGCCTAAACCAAAGAAAATCAAGCTTGAACAATTGCCTTATACCTTGAGGTATAATCACAAGAGTCCAGTTATCAAAGTCAACAAAGTGGAATATGACTGGCCAGACATCACTGACACAAACTTGGGCCAGTATAATTTTGAGGAGGCATATGCTGAAACATTCATTGAGGATGCGACGCCTAGAATGAAGAAGATTGTTAAGTCTAGTTTCAGCTCATATAAATTTGTTTCCTTTGTCATTCCAATGTCCAGAATTGATCTTAACTATAGCTAGTGCCTACAATCCTGCTACAAGACTATGCATGGATTCACAAAACGATGTGATTATTGATCTTACTCCTCAAGCATTTCAAGATATATTTAATGTCCTAGATCCTAAGACTTTGGTGCAGTTAGATGAGGCAGAGGCTTTGGAGAAATATAGTGAGTATAAGGACTCTAGTAAGTCTCATTTAAACAAAAAAAGGTTGAGGACAAAAAATAAATCTTTAAGCAAGCTTCCAGACCAGCCAAAGAGGGCAGATTTCTATAAGGAGGTATCAGATCTAATCATGATGATGTCTAGGGCCTTTGGGAAGAGAGATACATTTCGGTTCAAGGAGTGGATGTTTCCTTTCATCCAGACTATCTTAAATGGAGCCCAACAGTTTGATTGGCTGATGATTGTGTCAAATGCTATTCATGATCAACTGACTAGTGTCAGGCAGACTAAAAGCTTCTTTATGACTTCTTACATTGTGTATGCAACAACAAGGTTGGGTATTTTCCTAGGTTTGAACAGAGTGGGCATAATGGGAGCCTTGGATGGATAGAAGAAAGTGTGGGAGCATTATGACCAGTTGTCTCTTCACGTTGCTGAGACTCATTTCAGAAGAGTCAATGATGTATTTATATATGTAGTCATCAATCAATTGAATGGGGATGCAGGGTACCAGTTGAGTCAAGAAGCCATGACATTCATTTTTGAATGGGGGTGTTGGTACATTCAATACCCCAACTTCACATATTTCAGGTTAGCTGGTTTTGAAGGCCATCCACATTTGCTTCCAAGGTGTTGCAATAATAGAATAGTGTTGATGGAGTTTGTATATCAGGCTCTTGGAGTTAATGCTTGGTTTGGGATAAAACATAAAACCGGATGTCATAAGTTTCCCCTGAAGTTGGGTGAGTATAGCTATCAACATTTGGTAGGAGAAAAGGTTGTTTGCAGGGAGCTGATACAGTTGAAATTGGGTTTATACACAACTCCTAAGTATTTTGATCTGAAGGGTAAGATGCATGCCTTGTTGCCTTCGGTGTTTATCAGACATTTCAATTTTCTAGAAGACTTCTGGAGTGACCGGCAAGATGAGTATGATCTAAGAAAGAAAAATTATGAAAGGCTATTTGTCTCACTCATGTCCGAGCTTGGTGTTAAATAAAACAATCTTGACACATTGGTGGATGATGGAATTGTATTGGATCCATCCTATGAGGCTTTGAACATTGGCACAAAGAGTCTAGATCCAAATGACTGGGACAGTGAAGAAACCATTGATATTAAGCGGATCAGAAGGACAGTGTTGGATAGGAGTATGCAATGGTTAGTGCTAAGAACCTAGACTCCTCAAGGACTAGCCCCTAAAATGGGTAAGGGATACAAAAAAATCAAGAGGAAGACACATCCTAAAGAGCCTTTGGAGTTCTTTCCGCTAGATATTGATGATATAGAAATTGAAGCAGTAGGAGATGAAGAGGAAACTCAAGAAGGGGATGTTCCAGTAGGATCTGATGTTTCAACACCTACATTAGGTGACTCTTCCACACAAATCCAACTTACAAAACAACAAAGAGGAGAAGTCCAAGAGGGAGATCTTCATAGCATGGCTAAAACTGCCAAGGGAAAAAAAGTGGAGAGGGAGATTCATGAGGTTGGAACGGATTCAGATGAAACTGATTCAGAGAAAGATATGCAAGAAAACATGCCTCTAGAGGAGGATATTGAGCAGATTTTGACACAAGAAGATCAATGGAAGTTGTTTGAAGATGCGAAAATAAATTCTGATGCAAGAGCTACAACGGAGAAACAAAAAGAGATTGATGCTAAGGCACAAGCTAATGCTATACTGCACCAACAACAATTAAAACCTAGACAAAGTAAAGCTAAGGCAACAACTGATGAAGTAGAGAGACAAAGCAGACAACAAGAACATGAACTCAGGGTTAAAGAAGAGAATGACAAGTTGGAACTAATACAAAAGATTCATGACCTTGAAGAAGAAAAGGCAAGGAACCGAAGGGAAAAATAAATCTTGGTTGCTAAGTTAAAACTTGCAGAGGAAGCTTTGCAAAAGGAAGAAGGAGCAGAACAATTATGAAAGGAAAGAGAGGCCGAAGAGTTGGTTAAGAAACAACAAGAGAAAGAAGCAAAGGCAGAAAAAATTAAGGCTTTAGAGGTGGAAAGATTAGAAAAGGAAAGACTAGAGACTTTAGAGAAAGAGCAATTGGAAAGAAAAGCTCTAGAAAGAGAAAGAATAGAGAAGGAAAAATTAGAAAAGGAAAGGTTGGAAAAGGAAAAAGTGGAGAGAGATCGGTTGGAGGAAGAGAGGTTGAAGAAAGAAGAGGAAGATAAGAAAATACAAGAACAGAAAGATAGGGAAGAGGCTGAAAGGCTTGTGCAGATGCATATAGTGCAAGAACAACAAGAGAAATCGAGGGTTGAGTCTCAACCCCAAGTGAATATGCAGCCACCTTCTACCATTATTTCCTCTTCCTCTATGATGACTACTGATCCAAGTGCTCCCACTTGGTTAAAACTAGACCTGCAGAAGAAGGCAGTAACACCTTCACAGCCTCTTAATTGGGAGGATATGATGAAGGATATTGAACAAGAGAGGCCTAAAAAGAAGGCCAAAATTCTACATTCTACTAGACTGACAGATAAAGGAGAGATTGTTGCTCAATGTGCCATGCCAATGACAGAAAAGGAGGTAGGGGACATGCAGCTAACGAATTATCAGTTGAGTACTATCAACTTGGGAAGGCCCACTAGAAATCAGCAGATGAACCTAATTGATGTGGTGGCTTCAACAACCAAGTCAAGAATGATAAAGGATAAACAAAAGAAGGATGAGCTTAAGGCTCAGTTGGATCAATTACATTCATTTTTGAAAAGTGTCTCTTCTTCGAGATCACAATAGGTAACAACTATTGAGACTCATATGTTGTTAAGGAAGAAGGAAGTAGATGATTTGGTGCAGGTAAAAAGTAAAGCGAAGATGGTAGACAAATGGATAGACAAGTTGAATCGAGAAGTAGGTGAAGTTTTGGTTGAGGGTTTTGAAGTTTACAAAGGCACTGAAGAATTGATAAAAGAGATGCATCAATACATTGAAGCATCAGAGAAACAAGAAGAGGAGTATAAAGAGTATAGCTAGAAATTGGAAAAGGTTAATACATTACCTTTGACTACTCTTCTTGAACAATCAATACTTGAGGAGGAAAATAAAGATTTTGTTGGAAAAACCTCTCGTATACTCCGATTTAGAGCAGATTTCTTGTGTAAAAATAGGAATGAGGTTCAAGAAGTTGTTAATAATTTGATTGAGCAGTTTGAGGAGCTGGAAGAAGTCATTACTATTATTGTGGATGTAAATGTGTTGACAAAAGAAGGCATGCCTTTGGATCAGATAAAAGAGAAATGGGATGAGAGATTTAGAGGGCTCATGTAGAAAGAAGATGATGGAGAAGATTTGATAATAGATCGACTAATGGAGGTTAAGGAAGAAATAAAATCTACTAGAAGAGAGTTAATAAAGATGAAGGGTATGAGGGAGTTTGCTGTAGCAAAATTGGATTGAATTAAATTTGAAGATAGCTGGATTGATGGGTCAGAATTAGATACATTACAACAAGTCTTCACCAATTATGATGAGTTCATTGCAGATCCAACTTCACATGCATAAATCTCCAACATGCATGTTTTCTTTCTTTTTTGCATGTTGCATGCAATACTGCCATTTTTTGAGGTGCATGACATGTTTTTCCCTTATCTTTCTATTCTCCAGTTCAACTAAAGTCTAATGTAAGAACTCAAGATCAAATTGATCTGAGTTTCCATGAAAGTTCTGTTCCTGAAAAGGTGGATGGCTTAAAATAGAAGGGGAGTTTGAATTTTGTATCTATAAATACCCTGTGGTACCATATTGTAAAGGTCGGCTAATTGAGAATAGGATTGACTTACCTAATATTAGGAGATAGAATTTTGTAGTGATTATTGAGATACATTGTTACTAGATGCTTACAGTTAATAAAATTATAGGTTTTCTCGAAATATGGTGTTAGAATGGAGTTGTTTTACTTGATAAGGCTGATAAGTTATAATCTATTTGAATGCCAATGATTGTGCTGAAGCATGCTAGTTTCTTATGTGATGAAAATCATTAGAAGAAACCAGATTTAAGGATTATCTTGTTAGATTGTCATTGAATTGAAGTTATTAAAGTCTGTTGATCTATGATCTTGGCAATGAATGGATGTATGTGTTCTTTTGAAATCTTGGAAATAATTATGATATGCGAATAGTGGAATTAAATTAAGCACCTTAGATGCATGCAATGGTATGGTTTAGTCTGTAAATTGTGTCATGCTTTGGTTTTGTGATCTGCTAGAAAACATTCATTGTTGAAAGTATATGTCTGGATGCTAAATGAATTTGATTCATACTTACTAGTTTACCCTTTGATCTATCTTTTTCTTTTGTTTGAAACCCCTTTATTTACAAGAATGGTTTGATAAAATGAGTCATGGCTTGAATCTTTTATTACCAGCAAAGGCCCCTTGAACATTATAGTTGCATGAACCTATTGAGTGACACCAGACAGTTGAGAACCAACTACCAGGACCTTGGGAGTTAGACTACTATATGTTGTCTTTCTTTTTTAGAAGAAATATAGTAGAAATATTCTGTTTTAATGTTGTTTGTGTCATTTTCACCATCAACAAAAATTGGCACTAGAGGGAGGGGCTAAAAGAACAAGCTAGCTCGCATAGGATCATTCTCACTGGACAAATACAGAAGGATTCTCATATCTTCTACTGATCTAGAACCATTACAAGAATTGCAAACCTCGGTTAGACCAAGACCTCATGCTCGTAGGTTTTGATAACTACACTGCCGCCCCCACTTACTCCACCTTGGGATCACAATGATAAAACCTACCTAGGGGTTGCTATTAAAGGTAAAGCAAGAATGTTAATTGCTCAACTGAGGACCGGTTCACACCATCTCAGATGTGAGACTGGAAGATGGACGATGCCTAAGGAAGCGTGGGAGGGTAGAATCTGCACCTTTTGTAATGAAGGGGTGGTTGAGATGGAGTGACACTTTATCATGGACTGTGCTGCTTATGGGGACATTCGCACCCAGTTTGAGAGCAACTTAAAAGTCAAAAATATGCACGAGCTATTCGAGGAGGAGAAAATCAGCAAGACTGCTAGTTTTTTGGTCAAAATCCATAGCAGAAGATGCAGCATCGAAAAGAACTTGGATATTTCTTAGCTTCTATTTTTGGCTCTCGGTCCCATAGGCTGTTTGGTCTCATGGACGACATTAAAATCTCAATCAATCAATCAATCAATCATTCAGGCCGGCAGTGGCTGAGAACGGATGGGAGTACAATGGCAAGAGAGTAGTATCTACTATTATTATAGGTGGTAAGTGGGAGTGCGAAAGTGAAATCTCTTTATCTGTATGCACCATTTGGAATTTGAAAGTAACTCGATTGATGACTCCATAGCTATTCATACTTATCCTTATGATTTATTTCTTTCCTCACCTCTTCTTTAATTCACCAACATGTAGTCCAGTACGCTCTCATCTATAGTTAATAATTTCTATTACGGTGCACAATTTAACTCTTGTCAGGACGTATTCTGCATACACAAATAACAAGTATCACATTTCTCAAAACAAAAGTATAAAAGCTATATTTAAATGAGAATAGACAGCTGATGGGTTTCAGATGCCAACAACCCAAGCTATAGTCAATAGTTGGCCATTAATTTTTAGTATGGACCCTTATGTGGTTGCCTTGATCTCGTTGCATCCTTTTGTTCCTCCTATTATATTATTATATTATAATATCATAATATTATATATAATATATTATAATAAATGTGATATAATATAATATTTATAATATAATGTATAATATAAATATTATAGAGAGAGAAAAACTCAAATTGATAAATATATTTTAAATATAAAATTTTACAATGTATATTAATATATTTATATAACTAGCTTATTATCTTATTATATAATATATATAGGAAACACTGAGATATATCAACTTGTTTAAATCAATTTTAGAAATTTGATTGTTGTGTGTTTATCATAATGGATTGCTTAGTTGCACAATAATATAATATCATTGGCTTATCTTCTATGAATGTACACCATCACGACATGTGCATGATATTGAATATAACTAAGGAGAATGAATACTGTCTAAATATGAGGACATTATATTTCAAATGGATAAGTAATTAGTTGTATTATAAGACTTGTAGCCTATGATTTATTTTAGAACCCTAAATCTAACCCTACCCCTATTGAAATTCAATCCTAATTAAACTATAGATCCCTAATGTAACCCTAACCTATTAAAATTCAACCCTAATTGAATGTAAATAGTAACCCTAACATTAATTCTAACTGTAACCCTAATTAAACCCTAACCTTAACCCTAATTGAACCCTAACCCTAAACTAACTTTAGCCCTAACTATAGTTGAATCTTAATCCTAACCTTATTTGAACATTGAACCTAATTGAATATGAACCCTAACCATAACTCTAATTAAGTCCTAATTGAATCTTAACTCTTATAGTAATTGTAAACCTAACACTAATCCTAGTTGAGTTCTAACCCCAACCCTAACCCTTACTTTAAACTTTATCCTAGAACCTTTACCCTAATTGAACATCAATTGAACCCTAACCCTAACTCTAATTGAATCTCAACCCAAATTAGACCCTATCCCTAACACTAATTAATCCCCAACCCTAACCTTGATCCTAACTCTAGCTCTAACCCTTATTTTATAATTCCTAACCCTAACCCTAATCGAATAGTAACCTTAATTTAACACACATATTGGAAAGTATGAAACAAATATATTATATTAGAATATATTATAGATTGATAAAATAATATTATATTATAATAATATGATATTATGTTGTATTATATTGTATATATATATATGATATAATATATTTTATATTTTAATATATTATATTATTGTATTGTAATATCATAATATTATATTATAATGTCATAATATTATAGATAATATATTATAATAAATGTGATATAATATTGTATAAATTTATAGTATAAATATTATATGATACATAAAGAAAAAACTCAAACTTATAAATATATTTTAAATATAAAATCTTACAATATATATTAATATATTGTAGATTGATATAATAATATTATAATATAATCTATAATATATTATATTATTGTATTGTAATATCATAATATTATATTATAATATCATAATATTATATTATAATATCATAATATTATATATAATATATTATAATAAATGTGATATAATATTATATATTATATATATAATATAAATATTATAATATACAGAAAAAAACTCAAATTTATAAATATATTTTAAATATAAAATTATAAAATGTATATTAATATAACTATATTTATTACATTATATTTTTGATATATAATATTACATCTTCTATAATATATTTAAACATGCATTAAAAACAACAAATCTAGAATAAAAACTAAACACACATTTAGTTTTAAAACTTAAAAATAAACACTACTAAAACCAAAGTAAATACTAAAAATTATCAAATAATTTAATTTTAAAAATTTCATATGAGCTGGAAAGACACATTAATTAAAAATGCAAAAATACAACTTGTTACTCCACCGACAAGCATTTATAAAGAACAGGGTGCTAGCTACAGACACTAATAGTTATATGGTAGCAAGGATGGTACAGTCATCGGATGGCATGCACATGGCTTCCTCCATGTCTTTTGTAGGCTGCATAGCCATTGCCGTTCAAGCGTATGCTAGTCGTTTTATATCTTCTGGGACATGGTGAAATTGCTATTGATTTTAGAAAGCTTTTATTTCATGCAACCATTGTCAGTAGATGATTTGATTTGTAGAGTCAATGTCAAATTTGGTGCTAGCTGTCACAATACCTTAGAATTTTAGTTTGGGGGCATGTATCGATATTTGCTTGTAATTATTTCCTTGTTCCCGATCTTTAGAAGTATTGATCCTCAGTACATAATAATTTGATATAGCTTTGCATGCACATTGACCTTTGCTGCATTGCATAACCTGCTAAGAGCAGTATCGACAAATAATATCTAATCAAGCTTTCCCTGTGAATATTTCGATATTGGCTGATATCAATATGATTACCAGTAGTAATAACGCTTGGGAGTGATATTATTAATGGGCAGTAATGACAAAATACTATTACTAGCACTTGCAGCCGAGGGAGCTACAAGGAAAACGCTGATAGTTTTATATAATTAGCTAAAGTAAAGCATGGTTTATCAATATCTATGTGAAATTAGACAAATAATGCAGTGCAGACTCAGGTAATGGTTTCTAAGAGGCAATAGGGTGAATATTACCAAGATATGGAAAGCCACATTAATTTAGGAATCAGAAAAGGATGGAGTGTCAATGTTGCAAATGGTTCTTTCTTGCCATCGACATATTCTTTCTCAGTATACTACTCACTTTAAAAGCTTTAAGTGTGCCAAAAACTGATGATAAAATTCATAAAGTCATACTACGAATGGAAGGCCAAAGTGTATTTGACAAAAGGAAAAACCTTTCAATGTTACTCTAGATTAAGTGCGACTTTGTGCAAATATTTTAAGTACGCGAACCAAATATCAGTGAAGCCTTCTAACATAAATTAATAGCAATTGCACTGCTTGAGCTTGAGAGAACACAAAATCTTAGAAAACCAAAAATAGAATTGAATTAAGTAAAGATCAGTTTGTATGCAGAATTAAAGGTTACAGCAATTTTCCATCTGTCATTTTCCATGTCATTCTGTGTGGATCAGAACTGTGATTCATTAATTTGCTTTCATCTTTTGTGACTGAATTTTTTGTTTGGATATCTATAATTCTGAGCAAGTTAAGTGCATATGTAAATAAACTAATTGTTTGTGGTGTAAAGGTTTAATTTGAATAAACTGAATTAGATTTTGTTAAGAAACCCTAAGATTGAAACAAAATTATATATATATATATATATTAGAGAGAAATAATTGTTATAGAAAGCTTACAATTAGAACCCCAAGTCTAGACATAGTGACATTACTTGTAGCTAAATGTAAAATTTAGATCAAAACAAAATTTCATATATATATTAGAGAGAAAGAATTGTTATAGAAAGCTTAAAATTAGAACCCCAAGTCTAGACATAGTGACATTACTTGTAGCTAAATGTAAAATTTAGCTTGGAATACCAAAAGTTTCCTGCCATCAGATCTGACATTCTCAAAAAATAGCCCTCTCTCACAGTTGTCCCAATGACTTACCGGCAAAAAGTGTTTTCCCAATCATCAACACAGAACAAAAGTTTTTGAAAACTGGAAACGTAGAGATATGTGATAATTTGTAGATACAAGAAGTAAGTTTGTATGTAATTTGAGAAAGAGGTAACACTTGGAATGCCATTGTGTTTTTGGGCCAACCAGTATCTTAACAATGGAAGATTTTCGTGCTTGAAATTAAAACAAATATATATGAAATAAGTTACAAATTTCTGTACACAACGATCCTCTGTACACAAATTATTTCAGGTTGTATCTTTGTACACAACAATTGGAGACTGCAGTTTATTTTGTGGTTCATGCTTTAGACAATGGAGACAACAGTTTTTGGATCCCTTCACATCATGGAAAGTAGTGATTGTGTTATGTCAGTATTTGCAATTTTGAGTTTTCATCTTGATGGTGAGGGTCAAGCATCCGCCAACAGTGAAGATGATGTGGCATAGCATGTATCTGCAGAAATTGTCAATTGTTCAACAGATGAGTAATAAAATAAGTTGAATTGCGTGTACATGTCCACCTTTTAAAAGTAATATCACATGAAACAATTGCATAACAAAGCAATTCTGAAAACAAAACCAACAGCATAAATGCTACATTCTATCTTTGATTTGAAAAAATGTAACCACCATTTGAGTGCAATTTGATGGGAACTCATTACCTTTTTGTTAGATTGAAGCAATTATTTGTTTCCATGCCCAAGTAATAGAAGATGCATTTCCCAAGTAATAGAAGATGCATTTCTAAAAATTAAAAAGTAATTGCCAAATGGATAGAGTTTACAATAGAAAATAACTTAAAAATTGCATTGTTGAATGAACACAAAACCAAATGTGTTTATTTGAAAAACCAAGAAAAATATACCGAATAGTAAACAATTTATTTTTATCTATTGTTTTCGAAAAACAACCCAACAACTGTTCCTACTCAATACTTGTACCGAATAATAAACAATTTATTTTTATCCATTGTTTCCAAAAAACAACCCATCAACGGAACATACTGAATGAGAATACAACGTTCCCTTCCATCACAAGAGCAACAAACCAGAACAAGTTGCATTGCAGTCATCCTTTATAAGTCTTGTTTTCTCATCAAGTTTGTCCAAGACATTGTTATTAAGAGAAAAACTATGTGGTACCTTGAGACTTGATAGTTTAATCTCATTTTTTACTGCACAACAACAAGACAAATTTGTGTAATTAGACACTCCGATTATCATACCCACAAATTGTTTTGGCAAAAATAGAGCAGCTACACTTAAGTTGAACAAAGATCATACACACAAACTGAAATTGAATTTATTATTAAAATGTCTACAATTAATCAGACAATAAATGAGACTGAAGTAAAATCTATTACAACAAATCAAACTAAACAAACAAAACAAAAACAAATAACCACAAAAAATAATGGCACCAAAGATTGTATCTATTGCCCTTATAGAATTAAAAAACCATTATTTTTTAATGGATTTCTTGTTAACATTTGACTTCTTTGAAAGCAATGATAAGAACTTCAATCTATTGAGTAGAGAAATCTGAATATCAATTGTCATCAATGCTAAAGAATTTTTTGTAACTTTTATTGTTAATTTTTTTGCGGGTCATTCTCTTGTATTTATTAATTATTACTGTTGGGATTTCTCAGAAAATATTATTTTAATTTATTACTGTCCTCAGTCCTGTGAATCTTACACAAGTGATCATAAATTAGAATAAATTCCTATTGTGGCATTTTCATTTATCACGTATTAGAATGAGTGTATGCAGGGACGAAAGAAGATATGTAAGAAAAAATTGTTTGTGATAGAGAATGGTAACTATTGCATTTTTTCTAGAAAAGGATCTGTAAAAATTAGCACAGTACAAAGGAACTGTGGACATAGTAGAAAGGATAAAAAAACAATAACTTTTTGTTATTTTTTTTTTGAGCTGAAAGAAACACTGATCATGTCTTACAGCCAAAATATTTATGGTGTGCAAACAAAAGAGATTGAATAATATCTTTTAAATTTTAAGTAGTGCGCACAACTAAAATCCCCTACTTCGTATGTGAAGGACTAAGCAAGGATCTCTTTTCATCCTCTAGGTCAGAGGATCAAGTCTTAGTCTTTGTTGTTCTTCATTCTGATTTGAGACTCTATCTCTTCCTCACACTGCACACAATCTCTTCTGCGATAATCTGCTCTACATCTTGTAGAATACATATGACCTCCTTTGCTTCGAAGCTTCCTTTATACCATGTTCAATGGCGGTGGCTAGAAGGAAAATAGACAGAATAAATCGGAGGGAGAAATAAATAAGAAGCAACTGGGAATTTAAAGGTAGATTTGCTATAGCTATTAGCATGCTTAACTGAAATTGCCAATTCTACGTTCATCCAGGATAGTAGATTTCAGTTTTGTAACTTTTTTTCTATGAATTCTCACTGGTTCTCAGTTCTGCTTAAGATGCTTAAACGATAGTATGTAATGCATGCAAGAGTTCTAGACATAAAATATACTATGTAGTTGTTAATCATGATTAGATTTTCCCTTGTCTGACATGATTTAAAAGGTAAAATACTTAGTCTTTGCCTATATTTCTTATATATTTGTATAACTACTATACACTTTGTTGATGCTCCTAGCTTTCTTGCAATCTTATTCACTAATCTCTTGGTTTACTAAATAATAAATATATATGTCCTTTCACAATGGTAGGAATGCAGTGTATTTTAATTCATGTATCACAAATATGCCCCTGGGATATAACCATCAAAATGCTATTAGATTTATTATTAACATTAACTTGACTTCTCTATTTAATTTCTAACTATTGAAATGATAGTATTGGTAACCTTAATGCTTGCACTGAAATCCAAGCCTCAAATGTAAAGCTACTATTGGAATCTATTCATTTGGATATCTTGTGTTTGAGCAGAAGTATAATTTTCTATTTCCATTTGTTGCAGATGTATTATCTGTGACATGCATGAAGCTACATTGATTCACATCATAGAAACACTGTTCCAAGGGGATGTGCCCCCACCCCTATGACCCATCTGAACATTCAAAAAAAGCTACAAAAAATTAATAGCCATCATCATTGAGATCGGTCAGATTCTTCAGCTTCACTTTGATGACAGGTTGATGTCAAGCTCAGTAAAGATGTTGGCATAGCAAATCCAAGCTCTGGGGTCATGTCTGATAGAAAGAAGGCTACCTTCCCATATCCAAATCTCAGATAGGGACACCTTTTTGGTTTCTATAATAGCTCCAAATTCTAAATTTGCTACTTATTTATATTACTTTGTTTTAATTTTGAATGTTACTCATATTTTTTAATGTAGAGCTGTTTTGTTTTTGTAAAAGGAAAGGGATAGGATGTTGTTTAGGATTACTAGACACAAAACACCTGAAGACTCCTTTGCATCACTCTTCCATCGCTCACAGGGGGTTTGTATATGCTACACTCACAACTTTTCCAGTGCACTCTCAGGTAGTGCGAAAATGGGAGCTCTAGAAGAGGGTATGGGCATCCATCAAAGCATGAAAGTAGATGATAAAAACAAAATACAAATTATAAAAGGGGTAAATTGAGAATCTAATAATGATGGAAATATCATATTTATTTCTAAATTAGCATTGTTTTTTGGAGTTGTAATTACAGAAAGCAGAAGTAGTGCCCTAATTGGAATCATTGTAAGGTGTTGCAAAAATCTTCTGTGAGTGCTCAAGAATCTGTTAGCAGGCCCTGACCATCTTGTCCATAATAAGACCATCTGCTCGATTTGGATTGGGATTTTTCTTAGAAGTTTTAGAGAAGAGAGTCTGGCACGAGGATAGGAAAAACGGACATTCTCGAGAGAAGGCAGAATCACCATTAAAAAATGCTAAGGTTTATTTTCTCCCTTGCACCAAAGGCAATCTTTTTAGAAGGCTCGCTCTTGTTTTTATGTGAAGAAGGGAGGAGAAGAAAACGTAGGGGAGAAGAGAAGGGAGTTATGAGAAAGAAGAGAGCGACATTGAAGGGAAGAAAACACAATATAAAGAAGAAGGAAAACGACAACATACAAAGAGAAGTGAAATGCCCTATCTTATGTTTTATTTGTAAATCAATTGATTAACCCACATGTCATAATTCTTTAAAAAACAGACGGAAATGTCAATGGAAATTGCAGGGCCAAAACTGCATACCTTCTCTACTGAAAGGCTCGAGATTGTCCAGAAATTGCCTCCTCCTCTCAACGGTGATTGAAGAAATTGGCACGTGCTGATCACGAAACCCTAGCATAGCAGACATTTTCAATATCAAACTCTTACAAAACCTTACCAAAGCATTTCCATACTAAAACATGGTGAAACATGAAACAAGAAGAATGAAACCCTACCAAATGACTCGAGCTTCTGCAAATTGCGTCCTCCTGATTATGAAACCATTCATGCCAGAGCCGGTACCTCAATGTATTCATAGTAAATGGTGCATAAGCTTGAAGTAATTTAATAACAAGCATTTCACGTGACGAAGCACCTCCAACGTGGTCGCCAAGCACCTTCCAACGTAGTCGCCAAGCACCTTCGTAGCAGCACCAAGGAGCATGAGATGTATTGACCTCACTGTGACAAACACTGCATTTACTCCAGCCGACCACGTTTCCCAGCATTCAAATGTCCCCGACAAAGTTCTCCGGCAATTAAACCTAGCGTGAGACAACTTTCCGGCTAAAGCTCGCACAATATATAGCCTATCGGCTAAATTATCAATATTTGCCTTAGAGGTAGCAATATCAATGGTTAGCGTATTCATTCATCTAAGAAAAGTGGTCCCATCATCTTAATCTTCAACCACTCTCTGTTGCAGCCTTAGTTACTATGTGACTGTAAGTCTTATGCCAATAATTCTAGGTTGTGACATATTGGCGCGTTGGGGATGGTGAATTGGGCTTAACGCCAATAAATTGGCAGTCTATGTATACAAACATTTGGGTTGCATGATGAGCTCAGGAGTTAAGAAATAATAAAATCATGTGATATTTTTACATTCAATTGGCTGAAACTGGTACTTTCTTGTTGGAGGCATCCACAATCATTTGGTTAATAAATTACTTAAAAAAAGTTGAGAACATGGAGACACATCGCTGGCTCAAAATGGTGGTTGGGGAGGAGCTAAATCGTAGAAAGAAAACTTGCATGAAGCAAAATAGCAAATGGTTGAGAAAATGGAAAACTAAGCTACATGAGTGCCCCAACACGAATGCTAAGATAAAAAGGTATGTGCTAGAAAAGTTTAGGTGTGCTATGTGGACTAAGCAAGTTGGTTGTAAAAAGACACATTGTATCCGAGAGTTCAACCCCGCGTGGGAGCACGATGAGAAAGACTACCTAAAGGTTGAAATTAAAGGAAAGGCTAGGATTTTGATTGCTCAGTTGAGAATTGGGTCGCACCATCTTTGATGTGAAACTGGTAGGTGGGTTGTCCCCAAGGAAGCCTGGGAACAAAGAACTTGTATTTTTTGCAGCAAAGGGGTCGTGGAGACTGAATGACACTTCATCATTGAGTGTGTTGCTTATGTTCATATTTGTGTCCAGTATGAAGACAATTTGAAGGTGCACAATCTAAATGAGCTCTTTAAAGAGACTAGGCTCCTCAAAATTGCTGGCTTTCTGGTCAAGATCTTTAAGAGGAGGGTGGACATGGAAAATAACTTGAAAGTGGTTAAAGTTTTGACGTTGGATCCCATACTGATGGTTTTGTGGATGTCATTAAAATCCATTCATTCATTCATTGGCAACTTCCCGAGGCGTGCATAGGACAAGCCGGATGCTTGGAATAATAATAAAAAGAAATTAAAACCTTGCAAATCCGGGTTTCAAGGAATGCTATTGAAAAGTGATTACATTGTTTTTTATTTTTATTTTGGAGAAAGCTATAAAGAATTACAAAGATCAGCAACAATGCTGAAGCAGAACCTCAAGAACATAGTCCCAACACTCAAGAAGGAACAACAACATAACTGTGCAAAGAAGCAGTACAAAAAAGACTCAGAAGTGAAGACAAAACAACAACATGGCTGTACAACAACAACAATCACAACAACAACATCATTCTTTGTCAACATCGTTATTAAGGGCAACATCGTTCTTTGTCAAGTATTTGCATTGCCTTGGATGTCAATAGCGTTAATTAGCATGGTTTGCTTAGATACACCAACTTTATGGTGGTCAGTTATTGAAAGGTAATATAAGAATCTATTGAATTAAATCGATGGAATAGTTACAATTAGAATGTCATTGGTCTTGAATAGGAAAAATAAACAAATGACATGTGTTATGTTGTTTTCTTTATCACAATATAAACTAGCAATAGTGTGCAATGGGTATGCCGAAGAAGTGTGGAAAGTCAATTAAGATAAATTTTGATCTATTTTTGTAGTATATAAAACTATTATAATTATTAATTATTAATTTTAATCATTTTATGTAACTAATAGTTTCATTCAAAAATATAATATATAATAAAAGGTATAATTAAATTATTTATAATTTATTTTTTATTATTAAAATATAATCTACATTTCATATAATAAACTTATAAATCAAATTTTATATTTAAAAAATATATATATATATATAAATCAAATTTTACCTTACACAAATTATAAATCTAATATTATATTAAATTTTATTTTTATGCTAATTTAAATATATTAAATAACTCTTTCAAATAAATGAAAATAATTATTTAAAAATAAAAAAATAAAACAAAATGACCTAATGTTAAAACTTAAATATGTTCATTATTAAGATTTGACATAATTTTCATTTTTAGAAAAAAAATAAAAAATAAAAAACAAAATTACAAAAAATATTCATACAAATATATTACTTTTTAAAAAAATAAAAACTAATAATTAAAAATAAAAAATAATTGATAAAAAAACACTATTTTATTACATTAAATTCACTAAAGCAATATTAAATTCTCAATATGTAAAAACGCAGAATATTCACCAATAGATTTTCACTTTGTTGTCCTTCCTTTATACGGGTAGGCATGTAATTATTAATTTCTATCATGTGGAAACTTCCCTAAAACGACGTAGTAACTCATTGACTGCTAAAAAAACCCCATGATAATTAACTGCCTCACTCCTCATGCCACGATTTGACCGGACACCATAATGAATGGTATAACATTAATAAAAAACTTTTAATTCACCTAGAAAGCGGTGGGGAAGCAGTGACAAAAAGGCATGAAAAATGATATCAAACAAATTGATATCAATCATTGATAGGCAAAATTAGCTTTGCCTTTTTCAAATAGAATACGCCTTCGACGTAATAATATCTTAGATTCATAAATATCTTAATTTAGTCTCTTTTACTCCTCTTTTAAGAAGCACACATCTTTTTATACAAGATGATTTAGTTTATATTTGAAGAGTAATTTAATTAGTATTTATATTAAAATGATTTGATTTATATATTTAAGATTAATTTAGTTAATATTTATATAAGGATGATTTAATTTATGTTTTTAAGACTTATTTAATTAGTATTTATAAAAAAATGATTTAAGCTATATTTTTCAGAATAATACTAATGATATTAATAGATCAAACTATTGAGAATTGTGAGCTAGACCAATGTTAAATGTTATTAGATATCAATTCGCGAGAGCATCCCGAGGATAATATATCTAACTAATTGAATAACATCCTTACATTTAAATTTGTGAATTACGTTCGCAAAAATATAAAACTCTTATCATGTTTAGTATTGTGTCCTAAACACTTAAAGAGTGTTAAACAACTTAATTATTAGAGAAAAAAATTGTTATGTTTTTTCTAGCGAAAATTATGGGCATGACAAAGAGTCACTATCTAAGCGATCGTTCTAAGAAATGTACAAGGATAATGGATTCTCTCATCCATACACTTCTTCATAGAGTAGAGCCATTTTGCAAAAATAAAAGATATTTGCAGTTATCTAGATTTTTAACCAACTTTAAAAAAGAAAGATATTGCCTTACTACAAGTTAGAGGGGTCTAAAAAAATACTTGATACATATTGTTATCCATATGATCTCCTCTCGAACACATACAAGATGAGAAGTCTATTTGTTCCAACAAAATGGTGTTTTGTTCAAAAATTTAGACCGGATTTACATGTATGTGACTGTTAGTGGGCAAAAAGGGGAAACACATGCAAACATGTGTTGAAGATTTTAGATCTCCAGAGAAACATAACAAATGAGAAAGATCAAGTTGCTAGTAAGAGTCATTTAACATTTAAGTATTATATTTATGTTTTTACTGACTTATTATTTTTTCTTGAAACTAACTAAAATAATCTTATTACATCAAATTATAGATGGTGTTACTCCATTGGTTGTTGATGATGATGATGTCAAAGGAAATTTTAGTCATGAGAATAATACCATTGGTAATGTTGATATGATATTTATAATAAAATATTCATTGATTTTTACGGTTCTTAAAACTTATTTAATGTTTTATTTTTATTATAGATGTTTGTATTCTGCAAGAAGATCAAGATGTGATTGGTGAAGGCCAAAGAATTGGTAAATTTCAATATCAGTGAAAATATATTTTTTTTAATTTTTTGGACTTAATATTTATTAGTTTTATTACAAACGGTTGTAAATCATTTGATGCTTCTGATGATAACTTCCAAGAAGATGTTGATTATTTGAAGTCAATACTCCAAGATTTACCAACTAGAGTAGATCAAAAACATATTTTTAGTCAATGTGTTAAGATATTTAGAAAAGATCTCCAAACATCTCTTGCTTCTTCAAAACTTACATCGATCCTTGGCTCGGAGGATATGCCCATGAAACGAATATCACCATGGTTTAGTCTAAGAAAAATGTGTAAACATTGTTTTATTCATCAAAGAGGTAATACCATTCATCAAGAGTTGAATGAAAGAGTTGAGGAGCGTGAAGAATTTTGGTTTCCCTCCATAGGTGGTAGGAAACAAAAGAAGAGAAAGGTCTCTAATCGTTCAGGCATAGCAATACAAGAAGAAAGGGTTAGCTTCAGGAAACAACAAAGTGAGTAAGTTTATTAAAAACTATTTTAGTATCTTGCATTGCAATAATTATTGCTCTTACATCACATATTAAGAATATGTCATTGTAGGTTTGCATGATCAAGAGAATAATCGAAGATGTCGATTGCCCTTCTCTATATTGATTGAAACCAAACAACAATCGATGAAATGAAAACTATTGATGGTAATTTTCTTACTATTAAATATATTCATTCATTAAATGATATATTTCCCAATTCCTATTTCTAATCATTTTTTTGTACTTAATCAAATAAATAGCAGATACAATTTGTGAAACTCAACCATCAATTCTTAGTGTTATACTTGGTCAAACATTTCAAAAAACCATTTTTAGGTAATTTAGAATTTTAATATTATTTTGATTAAGTATATATTGTACTGTTACACTTAATTTTTTTTATCTATGTTGATTTATTGAATACATGTACATGTCATTGTAGCTTTAGATGATCAACAGAACACTGGGCAACATAGGTTACCATTTTCTATTGATCTTAATAAAACACCAACAACAATGGATGCAATACATGTTAGAGATGGTAAATAAATATGATGATTTTCTAACAATTTTTTTATGCTTAATTGTTAAGTCAATTTAATAACTAAACTATGTATTTTATAGGTTTTGATGACATTGCAATGGAGGATCATGTTCAATGTTATTCTCGATAATCAATACAATTTAATGTACTTTCAAATTATATTGTATATTTAAAAAATTGGCTCATTGGCCTAATTATAAGAAATATATTATACATGTTCATGAAAAATGGTATGATCTTGTATAAAGTTAGGTTTGATCCCTTAGAATTAATCCATTTATAATTTCATGCATTCACCTAATTTTCTTATTTATCACACTTATTCATACACCTACTTCTATATAGCTATTAGCCACCTAGATTTAATCATTTAGGTTTTAGAAACATATGAAGTAATTGGTATGATCTTGTGTAAAGTTAGGCTAGATGCTTCATGTGTTTCTTGTAATATTTAGGTTTCAAAAGAGTATGAAGTAATTGGTTGAATATGTAATTTCTTACACATTTAAGTATTCAAAATCCACAAGTAATAAGGATGATGTTATGAAAATACTAATAGTTTAACATGCCAATGATTTAAAGCAATATACTACTCATAGTAGGTATCTTATGGAAAATAGATCAAAATATCAAGCTCAACTTATGAAAAACACACATTAAAGTGATAAATTTTTAAAACAATATGCCAAATTGAAGCATGAAAAGATAAACAACATAGATTAATCATACACAACAAAATTTAAGAAAAACTAAAATACAAGGTTTGACTATCGCAATTGTGTGAATTACCACCATTTATGGAAAGCGTTAAGAATTGGGGTTTTAGTTAAGAATTGTTGGCTATAATGAATGTAAAATACAAAGGAGACAAATGAATTAGGAAAATTCATAAAGACCTAGGAATATTGGAGAATGAGAATGGAAGAATGTGTATAGTGATTGATAACTACAAAGTGATACAAAATATGACATATTGGAAAATTTATATACTTGATAATAAAGGAAAAGGAATGAAACTCCACAATATAAGGGAATGGGTGACATTTTGATGGGATAAGTGGGACAAATGATTCAAATTCATCGATTTTGGGATAATTTTGTTTAAATGAATAAACTAATGTTATAGTCCTTGAGAAGGATTCATAGCAATAAATTGAGATCGATAGATTGAGAACTACATTCATAGGAGTTACATAAATTATTGTTAATGAAAAAAATATGATGGGGATTAAAGTAAGGGTTCAAACAAGATTCAAATAATAGGGAAAGAGAGAAAATTTGGTTGAAATAGAGTCTAAGGGGGCGAAGAAGGAAAAAATTAAGAGGAATTTACAATATATATGTTGTTT
The DNA here is from genome assembly GCA_007115665.2 of Sequoiadendron giganteum. Taxonomy (NCBI): domain Eukaryota; kingdom Viridiplantae; phylum Streptophyta; class Pinopsida; order Cupressales; family Cupressaceae; genus Sequoiadendron; species Sequoiadendron giganteum. Next base: position 485,046,175 of record CM021108.1, read on the forward strand.
ATAAAGTCCTCCATGTAGAAGAAATAAATAGGACAACCCTTATTGATATGTAGTTCATAGAACCTTCAAATGGATTAAAATTTGGCCATACAAAGGTCAATGGGTGACCAAAATTAGGTGGACCTAATTGTTTCCATGCATTCAAAAATCTAGTGGAACCTCAAGTGGAAGAAATGAGTAATACACTAGGTTTTAAAGTGGTCCACCTCACTTGCCAACAAGAAGAAATATGTCTTTAGCTTCTAGAAGTGTACCTTTAAGATCAACACAATCTAGAAGGCTTCTCAAATGATACTTCTCATGGAAAACCATGTGATATGATACTTGTCAAAGAATGAGGAGGATCAACCCTAGCCAAGAAAAATAATCACAATCCTTAATTCAAGAGTGGATCTTGATCAAGGAATTATAGCACAAAGATTTTACAAATAGATTAAAATCCTTTATTCATGGATAGATAGACAGATAGAAACCATTAATAAAATACATATAATTTAGGGGAAAACAAATATAGTGGTAGATGATCGCATGTACCTCGTATAAATACATCAAATAACATATTCAGTGCAAATGATTATTTAAGTGCAATAAAATATTTAATATAATACTTTTGATGGTGTACAAAGGTTCCAAGGGATTGGAACTACATGGGGTAACACTTAACTATCAAAAATGCATCATAGTGTTATATTATTTAAGGACAAATAAGATACTTAGTTTAGGGGGATGTTGACCTAAGATATTTGAAGTATAATTATAGAGTTGTAGATTCAACATCCTTATTAGAGTCATTATTTAATACCTTGTTGGGTGAATATTTATTTTAATAGAAAACATCTTGAATTAGTTTCCTAACAAGATATATGTAGACAACAAACAACAATACAAGGATAAGAAATAAGTAGCCATAAAGGGAAGAAGATTCTTATGCAATTGGAGGAAAACCTCCTTAAAGGAAAGCTAGCTACACCATTTTTCTTTTGGATTTCAAACAACAACCTAAGGCCCCCACTATCCCATAGCCATCATCCATGAGATGTAAAATGGATTAGTCAAAAAGAACAAATTTATATGGAGAAAAACATGAAAGATAAATATTTGGTTATGGGCATGATTTGTCTAGGGTTAGGAGAGCAATTATGTTTATGGCAGTTTCAAATTTCTTCTCTTCAGTAATAACACTTTCCTAGATTAATTATTCAGTAGTATTTTCTCCCCATATTTTTGTCGATCCAATCACATCTTGAAATTGGAATGAAAAAAAGAGGACTAATAAAGATGAGAACGGTAAATTAATAGTGGCAACACCAAATAAATTGAAAGAAGGAACTAACAATGAACCTAAGACCCAAGATCTTATTCTAAGTCTCCAAGCTTGTACAAATAGTATGAATGCAAGAAAGTACAAATAGGAAATGGTCATTGTAATTGTATTAAAAAAGAGAAATATCATAATTAATAAATAAGTAATTCCTTCTACAAGTATGTCCCTTATCGAATGAGTTTGAAAATTTCTTCATACATCATATATAGAGAGAAATAAACAAAGAGGCATGCACATTAGTAAATTAGGCAATAGAAAGGGTTGAAGAGTGTATAATTTATACACAATTTGATCAATGACCTAGCATAAATTATAATCTTATATGTGAAATAGCAAATTCAATTGTCAAAATTTTAGAAGGAATAAAGAAAGATTAATTAATTCCAATAAAAATAATGGAGGTGAGTTACCATAATAAGGTATTAAGAGTTTATATGCACTAACATAATATCCTCAATAGAAACTCATTAGGAATGAAGACATAAGGAGTAGTACTAACGATGGCAATGGGTTCACCTCAAAATACTTGTAAATTCATTCACAATTACCAATATTACACCTCTCCACCTTCAAACAAGATGGATATAGTTGTGTATTTAATTTATAGGTAGAGAAATGAATTTTATCGGGGCGAGCATAGAAAAGAGGCCAAAATTCATTTTTTCAGATAAAAAGTGGCATTTTCCTTCATGTCATACAATAGATTATGGGGGACACATTCCTATATATGGATCATAGGTATGAGGTTAACATAGACATTATGCCCAAGTTTATCATAGTAATGTTTGACATGGAAGATGATAAGGACGCCATAAAGGGAATGGTGAAAGTATTGATAATGAGTGTTTTCTAGGAAAATATAGAAGTTATAATATCTAAATATTTTATGAAGAAAATATATCATTGATTGATAGGACAATGCTAGGTCGAGGAATGATGTAGTCGTACAATAATGACAACCCTTTATCAAAATATGGTGGCCAAAGTATTAATATAAAAGTTACAAGAAATTGATGAAGGGAATTGAATTTTTTAAATGGAAAATGGGATGGAAAATAAATGAAGGTATTGAATGAATAAATATACTTATAGATAATAGCTCTAACATTGAGAAAGTTAAGAGAATGAGTTTTTTGAATACTATGTATTTGGATAGATAAATATGTAAAGTTGGATAAATATGTATTTGGATATGTAGATAATCTTTTGTATAAAGGTAAAAATAAATAAATTTAAATTTGAATAAAAAATAATGAAGTTTTGCTATGCAATATAATGTGAGTAGACTATATAGCTAACTATTCAAAGACATAAGTAATTGTTCTAGGTTTAAAAAATTCTTTAAAATTTGTGTAAAGCATGGGACAAGCCAAGTTGTGGTTGAGGAGTTATAGTAGTTTTTCCAATACTAGAGTAAACAACCAAAGTTATTAGGGGCTAGCAATTGGTTGCTAATTCCTCTTTATAAAATTGAATTTGTAAAGCTATTTACATGCATTTTTCAAAATTTCTTAATATTATTTGATCCAAAATTGTGTGGTCCAAAAGAGTAAATTTTAGTTTGTAAAATTGACACATGACTTGAAGAGAAATAGGTTAAATATACCACATTTGAAGGAATAACATATACAAACAAAGATTACCATCTACAATAAACTTAATCTTTTCTTCTTGTAATTAAAGAGTAAGACATGCAATTACACATATTCTAATAAATCAATATATAATACAAAATAATCAACTTTATCACTAACAAAATTATCTCCTTCCATAAATATATTTTTTCTTTTATCTTAAATTTGCATTTCTCACTATTTATCTTAATACAAGACTTCAAATCCTAACCACCTTAAGCTTTTCCATTTGTCCTCTTTACCTAGCTCCATTTTCATTCTTTAAAAATAACTATTATATTGATATATATTAACATTAACTTATTTTCCAAATGAATTACAAAAAAATACCCATAAAATATGTTTAGCTTATTAAGAAGCAGAAAAAACGACATTCACTCCCAAAATATTAAATTTAGAATTTTAAAATAGAAAATTTTATATGTATGGTAGTTAGAAAATTCTGGATAGTCGTTTCCCCCATTTTGCCCTTTTTGGCCAATATTATGGACGCCAGAAAATTATAAAAGTTTAATATGACCTGCGCTGAAAAAAAAATAGATCGGCGCCAAGAAAAGGAGATTCAAACAGAAACAACAATAAAAAAAAACAGTCATCTCACAGCGTCGAAAAAAGAACTGCACGGTGAGTTTAGTTGAGGGATGGGAAGAACAACATTATGATGTATGGCTATCCATCCCCATAAGTGCATTCTAGGGGCTGGATAGCCGTTTACGGTCTCTCTGGCGGTTGCGCCGCCCTAACCGCCAGGTCCTTCGGCGACGTGGCGCTTGGCGTGTCAATCTGCAAGACGTCAGGGTTGAGCACCAACCTCAGCCACCTAGATGGCCCGTCGTCAGACTCAGAGAAGAAGGTGGTGCTGGCTCCGTGGTGGAGCACTGTGAAACCCCACTTACAACAGTGCCGCAGTCCATAAGGGAGCACGCTACCTTCCCGCCGGAACTTGGGCATCCCCACGTCATACACGGTTGGGATCTAGTTTCGGTGCGGTTGCCCAAGCAGTGCCCCAAAACTGGCCTTTGCACATGCTGCCTGGTTGGCGGTTGTCGGGGTTGCCAGTGTGCTATTGGCATATGCCAGGCATGACATCAAATTCCTTGCCTGCGCGGTAGCCCCATCAAAAAAGTTTGATATTTCGTCAATGCTGGGGTCGGGGCCCGGGGTCGACCCCTCCATCCACCGCCGTGCCATCGCGGACCCCCCGCCCCCTGCAGCCCGATCAGCGGCGCAGAGCCCAACACATAATAGCCGCATGTAGACGGGACGTCGTACATGCGGTTGATGATGTTGTCTGTCAAGACCCACCCCGGGGCCTCCGCTCCATATATGTGCGCCAGGCCGGTCCCCCCATCCACCATGGCAGAATCATTTCCTGGGCATAAGTGTCGAGCCAACTGGTGCGGTATGCTGCTGCGAAAGCAGCACCGCATGATGTGCGACGCGCACATAGGCGCAGCTGGGACTTCAAGTGACACATTTCCTGTTGCCCCTCTAAACAAGGCGTACATAAGCCGTTCGGCCAGCTCAAGCCGGCCAAGCCCTGTCTGGGCCAGCTCAAGCCCTATGATCTCGTAGGCAATACAGGTGTGCTTAAAGCTGTAGCACATCTGCATCGCCCACAAGCCTGCCACCCTGGCCAGCCTATTGTGCCCCAATGTGCAGAACTGAACAAGTGGGTGGTTCCGGGACCCAGGCTGTAGCAGTGGTAGTAGCCTCAACCTGCTCAAGTTGGTCTCAGGCAGCGGTACACCCTGGATCTGCAGGCAGGCCGTGACTAGTGTGGCGTTGGGGGGTTGCCCACTGACAAGTGGCAGCGCCGGCCGATTATAAACGCGAGTGTCGAAACTCGCAAATGCCAAATTCGCCGTTAGGTAAAACCCAAGCAGCGCGTCATCCTGCGCATTGAGCCTAATGGCAGCCTGGCTGATGTGGTTGCGCTAGGCTTCCGACCCGGGGAAGGCTGCCCAGTCGGCCCACCCGCCCATCACTGCATTGGCGTTCGGGCCGCAGTACCGGAACTGCCCCCCAGGGATCTGAACCCTGAGGGCCGTAGGAGTTGTGTTGTTGAACGCGTCCGTCAGTGTGTACGCCGGATATTGCACAACGCCAGCCCTCCACATCCTGCACCGTTCCATGGACGTCTCAGTGTCAACTACAGTGCCGCATATGGCCTGGTCGGGGCATCAAACTCAGCATGGGCTGCCCTGGAGTTTTCAATCCAGGCAGCAGGCGCGGCGGTCGCCAGCCCGAAAATCAATGGTTGTGCCATTATCTGTGCGTGCATCGCAGCTAGCATGTACAGCCACCACTTGGTGAACATGGTCGCGAGGGAAGCCGCTCCACATGCCTCAAGCAACCGCGGGAGGACCCGCCACCCGAAGTCATTCTTGTCAGTTACATGGTAGTACTGGGCCACCGGGGCAACCCAACGTCCCGCGTTCTGGTCTGCATCTGCCTTCAGCAGTGCGGCATACTTCTCTTTGAATGCCGGCTCGCTCAGGTCCTCGCTAATGTCACCGCTGAATTGTGTGGTGACTGGCGGGGTGAGAACAGGCACATGCGCCTGATGAGGCGCCTCCCGAGCGCGACGGGCCAGCCCACCCCCCGGTTGCCGTATGGAAACAACGTTCCCATCCGACCAGTTTCCATTGGCCTCGTAAGGCATCTGATACTGCGATGCCCTCAGCCATGTGCCCGCCACCGTAGGTAGCGAGTGGGCATTGCCCCAGTCAGTGGGTCCAGCTCTTGAAGCATGGATTCGCCCCAAGCCCATATCCGTGATTCCCATCTTGCCTAGCCTGCTCAACAATGCCTGCTGATTCCCATTTTATAATTTGAATTTTTAATAATTATGAAAACATTAGATTAACTCTAATGCAAAACCTAACCCTAATAATGAACAACACTCTAATTGAACCCTAACCCAAACCTTAATTTAACCTTATTTAAACTCTAACCCTAATTCTGATTTAATTGTAAACTTAATTTTACATAATCCTATTTTAAAAATGACACTAACCTTAATCCTAATACAAACCCTAGCCCTAATACTAGCTACTAATTGAATCCTAACTCAAATTAAATAATATTAAAATTAAAATTAATAATAGTTTTAACTATAATTCTAATTCAATTGGATTTTAAAATTAATATTTTATAATACTTATTAAATATTATATCGAAATATAATTTAATATTATATTATTATATTAATCTCTTAAATATAATTTAATATTATATTATAATAATTAACACTATTATAATATTATATTATTATATTAATCTCTTACATGTTGTGTCGCCACTGCTATTAGCATACATATATTAAATATTAATATATATAAACTAGCAATCGCACCTTGGTGTGCAATGGGTACGCCGAAGATGTGTATAAGGTCAATTAGAGAAAATATTGATTTTTTTCAATATATTTGTTTAATACATGTGGTAATTGTCAGGCAATTTAGCAGACGATCTCCACCTCCATCTTTTTCTTCAATAAGAAATTCAAATTTGTATTGTTTTTTCTTGTATTACTCAAGATTATTGATTCAAGTTTCTAGAGGTCATGTATTTTTCAAAAGAATTTTCATGTAAACTATGGTGTCATTATGATCAATGCTTGTGCATTTATTTTTACATATTCTTAAATTGTTAAATCTTGCATACATGTATCTCCTATTCAATTTATGTAGGAAATTTTTCTACTATCAAGTTTATTTTATATCTTCATAATTACAAATTTAATGAAAACAAATATATATTAATGAATTCTCTTTAAAAAAGAAGTTTAATACAATCACACAATGAAGTCAACATCATAGCATGCTAATGGAAAATCCTAGGTTCATGTCCTATCTGATCATGGACATTAACAACCCTTGGTTTTTTCAAGTAAAGTAGAATTGAGTCATTATTCCGAAAGAGAATCAAATTTGCAAAAGATGTAGTTAATAGTACTATTTTTATTCAGTAAAGAAAGTGGTGCAAGATTATTTTGATGAAGTAAAAGAATATGATTTAGTTGAACTAAACAAATTTGACAATTGATGTTAGAGATGGCCAAATATCAAGTGCAATGATGGGAAGTCAAGAAATTTGTGTCCAAGTAAATAGAAAAACTATTGATAGCAAATAAAGCCACAACTGAAAATTAAAAAACACCCATCCTTTTAGAATGCTACAGTAAATATTAGGCAATCCATCTCTCTAGTTGAAATTCTCTTTTGAATCATTATGAAATAGGAATCCCATTCATAGTTTTTTCACCATACAAAGAATTGATGAAGATGGTATAGATCTATCATAGACAAGAAAAAACACTTTCATTATGTTGGAAATATAATCCCAACTACTCCTACTTGTCTTGTCATGTCCATCTCAGCCTCTATATCAACATCGAATCAACATTGAAGACAAATTAAAAAAAAAAGAAAAAGATTTTGTATTAACTCTTACAACGCTTTCTGGGTGTTTAGAATTATATTATTTTATATCCTCAATAGTTGTTTAGGTTTCTACATATTGAATGAGTTTGATTTTGTATGTACTCCCAAATGGAGCTAACTGTAAGAAGTTGAAACAGTTGAATGCAATGTTGATGTCTAGAATAGTAGCTCAAGGTTATGCAATGGTGTGAGTCAGAAAGTTTTGTATCAAAATAAAGTAATGGTGAGCTAAAGCTAAAAAGATGTTTCATTATGATTAATATAAGCTTTTCCTTGCATGTTTTTTATTTATGTTTGTTTCATTTTCTCCTCCTCCTTCCATCCTTCACATTAAATGAGATTTAAAAAATAAATTTTAATTTTTAGTTAAATAAATACAATTTATTGAAGCAAGGTGCAACTATGGTCTTTCATATGGAATATGTGTTGTCTAGTAAAATATGAGAGTTTCATTCCCTCCACTTACAATATATGCGAATTTTTAACCTGATTCATCAATGTGGGACGTACCTCAACTACTAGACAATATATCTAGAGATTAAATAACAAATTAAAATAGTAAAATAGATAAAGTTGGGACAAGTGGCTTTCAAATAGGTAAAACATAAAGTTCTTATGTCACACGAAATCTCTTTTAGCTGTGGATAAGTTGTAAATCTTAAGGAATTGGCACCTAGTCATAAATTATTAGCAAGAAGTCTCATTTTTTTGTGTGTACTTGTAGCAGCTGGCTAAGGCGATGAACATGCCCAAGTTGAGTTCACTCAAAGAAGCTACAAGTCAATAAAAGTAATGTAAATGAGCTTTGTTCATATTATCTGCAAACCAACATTGGTCCTCCATTCTACAAGTAACCTTCTCAATGACTGAAATTAGGATACTACTGAGGAAACTACCAACTCATAAAACACTCAAATAGATAGCAATACACAAAACTTTCATTGTGTCTTGTATATGATCATAAAAATACTCTTTCATTCCTACCATTGTGTTTTGTATTATGATCATAAAACTATCATAATGAATGCACATAAAATTAAAAACTCTTAAACTACCACAATAAATACAAACAAGATAAGAACATAATATTAATATATTACAAAATTACAAGAATGAGTGCTATAACAACCATTGAACCCTCAACAACGACCGACCCCTCTCCCCTATTTAACTTTTCGTATAAATTTTAATTTTTCATTGTGAGTAATTTGCAAAAATTTATGTGCGAGACTTAGGTATAGATGAAGAAGAGGATTTAAAATTAAAAGAAACACAAAGGAAGTGAAAGTAGAAGAGCATGTCATCGTGGAATATCCCGTCCGCAGTGACATTCAGATCAGCTATGTGGAGACCTTTAGAGTAAACTATGCGCAGGAACTCTTGAAAAAGCTTAGAATTTTTTTTCTTTGTTCGACAGAGAATGTATGAAACTTCGTAAAGAAACACATCTCTATTTTCGGCCCCTTTTACCTCAGTGGCTGTTGTAATAAATACATACATAGATCAGTACCATATATACACCCACAAATCTTGTAGATTTTACTTCCTCCTTTTCTCGCCCTTCTTGTTTCCCTTTGGCCTTTTCTTTGTCTTTTGTTTCTTTTTAGATTGGGCTGTTTGCATGCACTCAGTGACACTCTGGGTGTCATCCTCGAATACAGATTTAAATCTGTTCAACCTGTCCCTGCTTTCCTGTAATTTGGTAGAAGTATGACCTATAGCATCTTTCTCTAGCCATTCAATGTCACACTCTTCATGCTTCTCATGCCTGCAAATCAAATAACGGGGGGCAATTCTTTAAACTAAACAACTGAGAAATCAAAGTATACTTTTACAAAGAAAGTAGCTTTTGCAATAAAAAATCTTTTTTATAATCTGGTACAGAGAGCATATGTACAAGATCGCCGACAGACCTTGGCTGAAGGAGTTCAGATAAATTTAACAATTCTTCATGGATGTCATGCATTTCCTCTAAGACATCACCTTCTTCGTCAGGTCGAACTTTGCCTTGTTTTACCTTTGGTATTGTTGTCTCTATCAGGTCCAAGAGTTCGTCAACCTCAGCCTGCATCAATATTATCAGAGATTGGTATAGTTAAGTTTTTGCCCTCTTTGGGAATAACTAGCTAAAAGAAGAAGAGAAAGTGTAGTTCTAATATATCACTTGGGTTGCCATAATTCACATGCACTGCCCTGTGCTTTTTATACCTTGAGAGGGCAAGCTTTTGAAATAAAAATCTCTGTATAAGAAGAATTTGTGTTCCCTTTGAAGACTTTGCAAGCTTCCCTGATATACTTGTCCTTAATTGATAGCGTTTGTTCAAGACGACTCCTAGCACAAGAAAGCCACCTTTTCAGCCTCCATTGGACAAACCAAGGTAAAAACTAACCATCAACTTCAAACTTGTAAGATGGTTTGATATCTTCAAGTAATGAAAACTGGGTATTCTTATCTCTAGAGTTGAAATCAACTCCTAAAGGAACAACCTTTTTCTGTTGATCAATGTTATTGGAGTCTAGTACGGGTGTGTAGAGAGTATTCCCCTTCTCTTGTTTATCTCTGAGAGACTCAGTATTGTCAGAAGTCTTCAGCTTTATAAGATTCAGAAATATGTTTTTTACTAGTTTCAAAACTACTACTATTTGATGGCTGCATGCTCTTTTTGTTGTGCATCGGAAGTGCTTTACTCTTCATTTCTCCATCACTTTCCTTTAAAGCAATCACATCACCTTTATCATGAAAGACGGACTGAAGGAGAAATTCCTTACATTTAATGCTCTCTGGCCCAATAACAATGAAATCAACATGATTACTATCAAGCTCGGGACTTTTATCTAAATCAATCATCACCAAAGGGTCATCCATATGTCTCATTAACTGGGAGAAGCGGATGAAAAACTTATCTCTGTTTGGATTGTATTGTTGTAAACATTGAAGCAACTTTCCTCCAAATTTAGGAGCCATACTCGTTCTAATATGCTTATCTTGGAAGATAGTCGAAAGCACACGCATTGCATTCTTAAACAAACCTATGTTGTTGACACCTATTAAACAAATCATAATGATCAAACGCACTGCCAACTCTGGAAAATAAGTCTAACTGTCAATCTTGAAAGTTTTTATCCATGTACATGTTTCAGCTCTATAAGTTACTAATAGCTGACAAATTATATCATAAATTGGACGATAGAAACTTTCAATCCTTCCCTTGACATCTAGGTAGACATTTTGACTGACCAAACCAAGCACAGGAGGGTGTCCCCCAGTCACAAAATCTACATAGAAAGACCTTGGCAAAAATAAGCCTCCAGAGAGATTCACATGAAGATGAAAAAAAGAACAGATTTTCCAGTAGAGAAAGAAAAGCATTTGGAGAAATGTAGTCAATTTGTTTCCCCCACCCCTGAAAAGTACTGGTTAAAGCTGTTTGAATTTTTTTTATCAGATCCAACCTTTTAGCCTGTAAAGTGTCCCCTATAAGAATTTCCATATGCAGCCAGAGCAGTTCATTATTCCAACAACTTTTGTCATGGAGACTCTCAATAATTTTCTTACCATAGTCTGTCACCAGTTCCCTAGGCAAAAAGGGGAGCAATAATTGCAATCTTCCAACCTGCCCAAGAGTTATGCCATTACTTATTTTGTTTATTATATTTACAGTTATATCTCTGAGAATCAAACTGCTTATTGGATTCTCCCGCAAAGAGATAAATCCCTTAATGTTTTCATACTGTGTATTTAATGGGAGAAAGATCTCAAAGAAACTCTCTCTAAGGCATTCAAGTCTAATCAACCTTGTCACCTGTCCAAACCTAGCCAACAACTTATCTTCCAAAGCATTTGAAACTTGATAAATTTGAAGTATCATAGTGCCTTCAACAGTAAGAGCACAATGCTGATCTGTGCAAGAAAGATAGATCTCTTGTATTTTTTTGACAACCTCATTTCCAACAGAAACAATTCCATCAAAAGAAAACAAGCCAAATACCCTATCAAGACGCAAAAAACTAAACCACATCCAACCCAAACAGTACCAACCAAAAAGACAAGCCAAAAAGAACAGTATCAACAAACAATCCACGAAAGCTTAAAACACCGAATTGAATTCATCCCTGTACCTTTCACCGTGATTCTCAAAAGCCAGCGAAAATAATTTGATAAAAGCACATGTAAAGTCAAAGAATTGAACTTACAGTGTGCTTAAAACATAGAAAAATCTAAGCTCTGTACAATTTAAGGATCGGTAACGGCTGCAACTAAAGGGCGGTCTCCTTCTGAAAGTGCGAGAATTTTAGGGCGATCTTTCAGCAAGCGTAGAGCCTCTATTGGAGACAATAAATGATGCTTATATTTACCTCAAGAACCGTTCAATGAAAAAACTATAGAACTGGGAAAGTGGCCACATTCTTTGGTACAAAGCTCCCCAACTGTAATGCAATTATAGAACTGGGAAAGTGGTCACATTTTTCGGTACAGAGCTCCCCAACAGTAATGCTGGAGAGAACGTGCTAGTGAAGCCGAACATATGCAAGTGGTGCGCTTGAATAACGGTTTTAATAAGGGAACCTACGTTCCATGTTTTTTTATTATTCTTATACTAATATTTTAAAAACATTCAATGGAGGAGATTTAACTGATCGTATTCCATTGGTTTTAGTGATCTTTTCACCCTTAATTTCACTAATTAGCTTGCCATTCTCAAATAAGACACGCCTTTGGCGTAAATATGGGGAGAGTTATCCTTTTCGTGGTGTCTATTTTCATCATTTTTCTCAGTGCAATAAATGCCTTGATAATGTTTCATATATTAATATTTAATATATGTATGATAGTTTCTTATGTTTTCCAAAACAAAAATCTTTAATTTATCTAAAAGATGAAAAATATTTAAAAGGGGAAAATTGAAAAAAATATAATGAAATAAATAATTCCAAGAATGATAAATCTATGAGAAATAGAATCTGAGTCCGAATAAACATGGTTAAAGAAAGAGGATCTAATCAAGTTTATAAAAAAATCTCTCAATTGTGAATTTTTCTTCCCATGTGTTACAAAAAAATAAAAATTAAATGACCCTCTCATGATTGATATTATTTAGGAACTCTCTACTTAAAAATCAAACACTTCAAATGGTCAAACAATCCATGTTAATATTATACTTCACTCATGAATGAATATGGTACATTATTGCTCTATTTTATGAGAAATGTTACTTTCAGTTGTTAAAATATTGATATTTAAGAATAGTTATGAAAACAATTCTTCCTAAAAGATTATAATTATTATGAATGGATGAAATCATCTAAACACTCTTGGACAAAATGATAAAAAATGATAAAATAATCAATATAATGTTTTCTCATAATTTATTCTTAAAAATGATAACTAACTTTCTTAATTAATGATACTAAAATATTTGATTTTATAAATATTTTTATATAATTATTTTTTGAGTTTAAAATTATTAATCTAAATCTTTTTTATGTAATATATGATATATTTTTATATAAAATATCAAATAAAAATAATATATTTTAATTTTCAAATATGATCAATAGATGGGATAAAAGAGATCTTTGTTAGGATTTTAGTCTTGATTTTGCTTATTTTAAAGTTAGTATCATCCCTTATGTCATATTGCATCTCTAAAGTAATAGTTTGCATTATTTTTTTACATTTATTGTGATGTGGATTCACTTGCCACAACTATAAGAATTTTTCCCTCTTTAAAATTCCTTAAACTTCATTAACTCAACTACAATTGGTGTTGAAATTTTGATGGCGCATGAGGATGGAACACAAAAGCAACCAAGAAAATTCATCTCTAAGGTCTTCCATTACATGCCTTCTAAAACACCTATGAATGTGGTTCTTCCCATTCTAAAATTTAATAATGTCTATTGATGGCTTACAAATTTTACTTTAATTAACTATTTTGTTGGGAGAGTTCCCCCTAAAAGCATGATCAAAGAATTGATTACCAAGGCTTTGGTATTGAATGAGATTCCCCTTTATGCTATTCAAAACCTTATAAAAGGGTTTTTTATTTTCTTTTTTGTCAAATATAGTCATGTAAATTTCTCAAATATGTCCCCTAGTTTGTCTATGCATCCTTTTCGGTTTTCACACTATGGACATGAGATTTTATGGTCTTTAAGGAGAGAGCTCTCCATTTCCTTGTTTGGGTGGATTTTCTTGGGTTGCCATTGCCACATCGGAGTTTCTAGCCAAAAATAAAACCCTTGCTAAGGAGTGTCATTTATGTTGAGCCCATTTTTTTTTTCTTTGCTTATTCACAAAAGTATGTTTATTTTAAAATTGATCTCTCAAAAGACCATAAGGATAACATTGACATTTACATGCTCCAAATATAACACATGGAGCATGTACTTTATTTGAACTTGTCAAGTTACACTTATTTTTTTGCCAATCCTCAAATCATAAGAATAGGGAGTGCCTCATGGTTACTACTCACAACACACCTACTCCTCATTCAACTATTGATGTGTTCTCTTATAAAAAAGTAGAGGGTTGGTCTACCATAGTTAGCTGTAAAATAATTAGAATAATAGCACTAGTAATGGTCCACCTAAAACCTCAGTTGATAATGGTGACCAACCATCAAAGTCTTAGGGTGGTATAATTTCAAAACCATAGGACTAGGGAAACCAATTTTCCCCTCACTTGGTGAATCATTTGGTTAGGTGAATAAGATAAAATTCACTAGAATACCGAAATTGAATTTTGTGTTAGATTCTCAACCATAAATTATTATTCACTATTCTTCATCTCATCCCTTAGTGGTTCAATGTTGTTCTCATAATCCATCTAGGAATTTGGAAGAGGGAAAGTATGTTCTGGATAAATGACAATATAACTATCCATTCATTCACATAGGCAACTTCATATAGAGGAAGAGATTTTACAAAAAAACTATGCAACTATTAGTGAGTTGGATAGTGAAGACATGAATCTTGACTCTCATCAATGAACTTCATATTATAGAATGTTCAACATTGTCTAATAGAACCCACAAGAAAATATTTTGTGTGAGACATTCGAAAAATATTTTTAGGTTTGGATTTTTTTTTTCTTGTAAGAAGTTACAACTTTTATTTTTTACTTTTTGTTGCATGTTTTTCAATATGACTAGCTCCATTCACTTTTTTGTGTAGCAACCATGCCATGAGTCATGGTTGTGTCCTAATTATCTCTCCTAAGTGGCATAAACAAATTTAGATGACCATGGATTTGATCCCGCCAACAAAGCATAATGAGATTTTTCAACATTGATAATTATTAATTTGGAGTAATTAATATTATGAATTTAATCTTGTTGTTGAATGATCTCTTCTTTGGAGATGGATTGTCATTTAATTATTTCTACCCCTTGGATTATATGAGATTTTAATATGATTAAAATGGCTTAAGATAAATGTGGTAACTTTCCTATGGATTAGTTAGTTGGTGAAAGAGAAGCTTGGCGCTATATGCACAAAAAATAGGGGCTCCTCAATCCCAATCTTAGTTGTCTTCATGATGATATAACATTGTACACATGGAACACTCTTATATCTAGATTTGATAGAGTTTTCAAATATCTTGATAGAGCCATGTTGTTATCTCAATCCTTTTTTTTCCTTTGCCAATTGACATTGATTTCTATTGGAGCCTATATAGATGTCCTTTTAGACCACTTCCACATACAATTTTGATTGAATGATAATTTATTAAATCAAGGCTAAGAAGAACTAGTATTTTCTAAGCATGTCATTGTTGACACATCAAGCCATGTTAGCCCATATTTAATTAATTTTGAACCTTGAGCCTTAACCCATGCATCAAACAATTTGAATTTCTTGGTGGAATGATTTCATCAAACAATCCTCTTGCTTCCTCTACATTTATAGTTGCCAACTATCATGCTTCTACCACCTCTCATATAAGGCCACCACTCAGAGATCTCACAAGCTACCATTACTTTGGAAGATTATCCCTTTTCTCTTTCCCTACAACTACGTGTTTCCAAACTCCACCACTACAAGAAATTTATGGATAATCATACAACTAAAGGTGATCAAATTATAACTTATCTTGATTGGCTAAAGATTTATGATAAAGTTTCTAAGAAAATTTTCTAGGCCTTGCATGTTTGTCATGATTCTCAAGCCATAAAAATATTAAAGACTTAATTTTTTTTGAATTTAAGCTTCCAATTTTCTTGTAAGTCTTTATGTAGCATTATGAGCAAGTATTTATAGCTCAATATGACACTCTTGAATGGCATATTTCTCTATAAAAATGCCTAAAAGTGGCTCCTTGACATGTTTCCAACTCTCAATGGATCATCTATGATTAGTTTGTTACTAGAGAGGTCCTTCATGAGTTTTCTTTTTCCATGGCCAATGACAAAGCTCCTAGCACTAATGCCTTTCCTTGTGAACTCTATAAAATCATTATTTTCTTAGTATTATTAAATCTTAGTATATTCTTGTTAATATTATTATTTTCTAGGAAGGGGTGGAATGGGCTAGACATTCTCGACAACCAAAAATCTTTCTTAAAATTAATTTTCCTAAAGCTACGATTGCATTGAATGGCCTCCATTTTATCCATTAATTCTAAATGATTTTTATTTTGCTTGTATTAACATCAATGGGCACCAATCTAATTTATTTGGAATTTTTAGGTCCATTTATCAAGGACATTATTTAGTTCATGTCCTTTTTGTGCTTGTATTTAAAGGATTTGACTATCTATATGCTCATGTTGTCTTGTAGAACTTGGGTTAAAGGGATCTACCTACCTAGTTTCACTAATCAACTAGTCAATGGTAATTTTGGAGATGAATTATTTCTTACTTTTTTGGAGGAAGAAGTGAACGTCAAGCATGCCTTGTAGTATCTGGGTATTTTTACAAAGCTTTAGGATTGAGTATTCAATGAAAAAAGCTCAATGTTATAGGCAATTTTTTTGCCTAAGCTTGGTTATCTAGATTCCTATGGATGGAAATGGATTTATCATGGGGAATTATTTAATTTTTTAGAATTCTCCTTGCCTTTCAAACCTCCCCTTACACCTTGTGGTAAGTTTTCATTTCTAAAATTGAGGAAAAATTCACATATTATATTACTAAGCCTCTTTAATTGGTGGTATCCAATTTTGGTTGTGCTCCAAAGTTTTGACTACCACATATGTCTATTATTCTTCTTGTTGGGTTCCTTCTAAAGCTTCCTATATGAAGATTGAAAAACTCTCCAAGTAATTCCTATGTGTCTCTTCTAATAATAACAAAGGATTTCATTGTGTGGCTTGGAATTATTGTTGTCTTTCTCACAACTTTAGAGGCCTTGGATTATTTTTAATTTGACACCAAAGTTTAGCAAGTTATGTGCTGAATGGGTTATCAAAGCCCCTTGAAGGTGATGGATCCTTGAAAATATTGGTTTAAAATTGTATATCTTTTTCCATGTCCACTAGGCACCCAACTTGTCCAAGGACCTTAGTTTCCATATCCTTCTTATCATGAAAAAATACATTCTAATCTAGGGCACTTTTGTTACGTGCCCCATTTCGTAGCTATTAAGTTACTTTTACCTTTATAAGTGAAAGAGTTGATAAATGCAAAATGTGACTTTGATATGTTTAGTATAGGAATGAAATATTGAAATATGCATATGTTATTGCTTTGAAATAAATTAATATGTTTATGTTGATGAAATACGATGAAAAGATATGTATTGAAATGTGAATATTTTGATGCTTTGTCAATGCAAATGTTTTGATGATGCAAATAATTGTATTGTGAACGTCTGACTACCTTGGTGTTGCACTAAGCTATATGTGGGAGCAAGTCGAGCCTCCGAAAGAGAGGGGAAGTATCACTCAAGAGAGGGGATTGGTTTGGTAACCTTTGATAAGACCTAAACTAAGCTTTCACACTCTCGCGACTTAGTAGGTCTAGTCGAGTTAGTAGTTTGGGAAAATGGTAAGTTATCCTTAGCCTTGTTTGAGTACAATTTAGAAGACGTAATGATCTTGTCTGTGGATCTCTTGATTCGGGTTATGTGTTTGAGTCTCTTATCTTATGTGAGTTCTTCCTTATGTTTTTATATTTGAACGATGAGATATATATACACTTTGTGTGTACACGTCGATCAATGAGAATGTGATTATATGTGTTTAATTATAACTATCGAAGAAATGATATATATATATGTAATATATGTATAAATTATATATACACTGATATATGTGTATGTAGTACATGATGGAAATGTACATACATATATGTTAATATATATATGCATATAAATATATATATATATATATATGTACATATACACCTATTTAGTTATGTATATATATATGATATATATATTAAATATATATATGATAATGATTTCTCTAGCGCGAAATCATCATTATAGCACATGGTATTGATTTTCTTACAAAACAAATGACATATTAAAATTGTTTACTATGGTATAAAGCTCCATAGGCCGCATGGTCAATGTGTGGGCCTTGCATAAACTAGCCAAATGCCTATGATAAAGGTTGCGTTTAATGGTGCATGATAAAGATAAAAGCTAGCAGATTGTAAACTGACGCAAAGCGCATAAGTGTTAAGGGAAGCACTTAAACAAATAGCATGGTGGAAAGTATTTAAATGCTAAGTAATAGGAAATATTAGTAGCGCTAAGTATAGCGCATAATTCAAACGCTAAACCAACATGAAAGTATATTTGCCAAGACTTTATCAAAACAAAGCAATAGTAAATTATCATGTACAGGAAGTAAGTTGACCAAGTCAAACAACAAATATTGACCCATGATAAATGGAATGAATGGCATAATGTGGCACCAACTGGGAAAGAGATGAATCAATTAGAAGTCTATTTCTCAATATGAATTTCTAGTTTATGAAGCATTTGAAATAAGTGGAAATGGTCACGAGTGCAACTGTCTATGTAAGTTGACTTGTGGAAGACAAATACCTTAGAATTCTAATTATCTTTCTTTTTGATCATTTGAGAAGTGTGACTCATTCACCATGATTGTGTATGTGTTCACTATGCATCATTTTTAGTTGCCATCTTTACTTTATCTTGCCGAGTCAAATCATTTGAGTTGAGAAGTGTCAATCCTCATGCCCTATTTTTAGTCTTTAGTTGATGATTTTTGTGTATAAATAGAGGATCTATTTACCTCATTGAGAGTACACATATCTGTATTCTTGTTGTGATTTTTTGAGTTACTATATTCTGATTTCTTGAGTTGTGAAAGAGTTTTTGAGAGAATTGATAGAGGCTTTTGAGAGGGAGTCTTTGGTAAAGTGGGAGAAAGTTACTTGGGAGATGCTTACTGATTTGGGAAGGCTATGTTGGGAAATCAGATCAATCAATTGGAGCATTGCATAGACATGCATGCTAAATTGTACTCTTTTATATTTTAAAAAAGTTTGTGACATTGTTTGTCTTGTTTGTGAAATCAGTTCAATTTCTTATCAAGGAAAGGTTATTTTATTCTTATGTGAAAGTGAAAGATTGCGTGTTGTACTTACAACTTGTAATGCAAACCTTGAGTGATAATAATTACTTGATTTCATACTCATGTATCCTTGAAATAGGAAGTGAGTCTTAACCCTAGTGTTAGGGTATAAACTTAGAGGTTATATCAATATCCAACATTAGGGATGTGAGTTGTATTATATGGATATGTTATTATCTTATTTTGAATTAGAATCTAATCATATAATTCTAGAAGGGGACTCACATGTTGGCAACCCAAAGCCATGATGAGTAGAGAACTTGTAGGTGTAAAACACAAACCCTTTTCAGGCTATTGTCCTCCATATTTTATGCAAATGTTGTGAACATGAGAATATTTGTGATATATTGAAAGAGAGGATTTTATGATGGTCACTTGATCGTTACACTACTTTTTGTTGGAAACCCTAGGTTAGGAATAACCTATTTTATAGGGTTTCCTATGTGATTATTGATTGAAGCAAAGAAGTCGGGATTAACCTACATATGATCTAATTGACCTTTTGATTGTTGATTATACTTTTAATTGGAGTCGATTTATTGTTGAGACCATACTTTTGAGTGAGTCCTTTATTGATATGATTATTATTTTGATTGAGGTCATTTATTGATGAGATTATACTTTGATTGAAGTCATTTATATTGAAGGTTATACTTTTGAATTGAGGTTGTTTATGGATAAGTTTATACTTTTGAAGGGAGTCATTTAATGTTGAGATAAACCCTTGATTTGAGACTTTATAGTTGGGATTGTACCTTTGGTACTAGATTCATTTAGTGATGTGGCGTATGTTATTCTGTATGGTTAATTGATAAGTAAGAGTTACTTTGAATTACTTAAGTAGAACTTGTGTCATAGTAAACATAGGAGGGAAATAGGTTATTCCTGGAGTTAAGATAATCCAATGAAGGGGATAGCCTATGCATAGGGTATGAATGGTCAAATACAAATAAAGCTAGGAAGGTGGGTGAGTGTGTGATGTACACTTAGAAATCAAGAGTGATGAATACTTTGGCCAAAGTAGTGTAAGTTTCCATTGTTTACACTGTCAGATCAATGTGATCCAAATTTTAGTACTAGATAGGGAATGCCATATGTGTAGGTTTTAGTCATAGTATGACAGATCTAGAAATGTTTAGGACACATCACCAAGCTTAGAGAAGGTCAATTTTATTATGAGGTTACCAAACCAATCTCTTCAACGAAGGGAGGGCCATCTTACAATATGTGGTAGATGTGTGGGGGACCGTAGTGAGTCCATGGTTAGTGAAAAAGCACCTGAGTGATGCTTCTCCTCATTAGTTGGTGACCAAGATTTGGAAAGGGGATGACCTGGACCATTTGTACACCTAGTGCCAGTAAACCTATGGAAGCTATGTAAGTATTTATGTATCCATTTTTATGGAAGATTGTAAAAGAGGAAATGTAACCATGAAATTTTGTATTATGAAATCAATACTTTGGAAAGTTGAAATACTTTGTTGTAATGCAATGGTAAAGTTTGGAATGATGTTTATTTCAAATGTGCATAGTATTCTTATTTATGAAAATAATTTTTTATTGCTAAGTGTTGGCATCAAAAAATTATTTACTTGAGGTTAAAAGCATAATAAAATTATTGGGCAAAATAATGGGTTTGTTACAACTTTTTTCATCAAAAGTATTTGGAAATCTTGAGAAGCTATCAAACCATGGCTTTAGTGGGATGCCATTGGATTTCATTCTTGTGGCTATCTATTTAATCAACCATTTATTTGGTGGTTGTATAGGAGTGAATTTGCACCCCTTGTGTAAATTCCCCTTTTGCATACCCTCACCTTAGAAAATCAAACCTGAAGGCAAAATTCCACATCACCCACCTACCTTCCACCCACTTGGAATTTGTCCTATGTGTTGGTGAGAGAATATTTTTTCAGGGACATGAGCATGACATGCAGACATCTACGCAACGCACTGCCATCCCTAACAAATTCCCACATTTGAAGTTGGCAGAGGTGTTACAATCCTCATTGGGAACGAATTGTAATGTCCCTCTGTTGACCAAACGACCTGAAAATGGCCTATTCCTTCTCATCCCACCTTCAACAGAACAATATTCACTATCACTTCAAGCTCTACACACTTCTTGATCTTACACAATCTCTTGAGCACTCCATTTTATAATTTAAGCAACTTTCACAACTCCATTGAGAATTGCAATAGCTGGTTACTCCATTAACTCCATTTTATACATGTGAGGTTACCATATAAGTTGCGAGATTGGAGTATTGCGAGAAATCCCTTCATCACTGATGTGGCTGTGGTGACTTTTCCAAGTTCATTACTTGCATTCTCCCTTCATTGGTCTTGAGAGCCTTTGGGTGGAGTGGTAACGCTTCACTCTCCCTTTTGTGGTTTGATAGAGTAGAGTAGCATCTCTTGTAGTGTTCATTTCTTTCATTTCTATCTTCTTTATCATACTTTCTACTTCATTGCTTTTTTGGCTGTCCGTGGAGGTGGAAAAACCAAAATAGGGATTGACTGAGGCAGACCCCTATACAGCCTTGACAATTTTCCCCTCTTTCTTGTGTGTAGGTGAACACGTGCATGGAGCTCATTGGCGAACTGGAACTTTTGTGAGTTGATATTCATCATCTTTGTGTTCATCTATTTTATTTATCATTTTCGTACTTATCTCTCATACTTTATCATTCTGTTTATTTCATTAAGATTAGTCAGCTAGGCCGTTTAGTCAGTTTCTGGTGTTCTTTATTGTATTTTACATTTTTTTACTGTACGAACGCTAGTGCATCAGAGAGATGCCAGTGCACTGCGCTGTCATCCCAGACTTTCCCTGTCATCCTAGGACAAAGAGCTATTTGAGGTGCAATATTGACTCCAAAAACCAGTTTGTCTAGCCCCAAATAGAATTTTGGGTCTGTAAGGTGACAAAATTACTTCATAGTGCTCTTCATTCTCGATCCTCACCCCAAAACACCCTTTAGAGTGAGGTAAGTTAGGGTAGCCCTCCGCTCTCGGCTCTCCATGACCTGTAGCCTTGGTGTGGTTGGCCCCCCTCTCTTACAGTGGCCTCCAATTCTTTCCCATCAAGATGGCACACTTTCAAAGTCTCTATGAGTTCATGATTTTTCTTGAAATATTTCCCAAGTTTATCAAGAATTTATTTTCTTGGCTAGAAGATAAAGTAAAATTCAAGCTACACAGAAAATATTTTGAGACTTACTAAATAATCATTGATTCAGTTCCTTTTAATATGCTTCTCAAAGTTGGGGTTAAAGCCTTAAAGCCTTAGTGGAAAGATTAGAATTGGTATTTAGACCTACCATTTCACAATTACAAAACCCATAAGGGATATGCTTAGCTTTCACCTCAACATCCCATGGTTTGTCAATTAAATCATCAATGACATCTCTAGTATTCTCTCAATACTTGGCGCCTCAAATTTTAAATTGTTTGGTTTGCAATTCTTGAAATAGAGCTTGCTCATTTTTCTTGGTGTATTCTTTATTAGAAACTTCCTACTGGTCCTCAATTGGCTCATCTAGGAGTTGTTGATCCTCACTGCCCATTTTTTCACTAACTCATTTGATTGCAAAATTTGACGAAAGCTGTATAATCAGATGTATTGTCGGGTACTTGTGATATTCAATGTGAAATTTTCATTTTTCAATAAATTTTATCCCTGACGTTCGTCGAAATTTTGACGAACCTTATTTTGCGTCGAAGTTTCGACGAAGAGTTTTCGCCGAAATTTTGACGAACTTGCAAAGTTAAATTGTGGCCGACATAAATAAAACCGAGCTCGACTATTTATTGCGATAGTGTTTTGCTCGACGATTTTCTTGGGAAAAATTAAAAAAAACTCAAGAAGATATTGCCAGGTTGAGGGTAGTCATTGTCTTTTTCCAGAATTCATTTGTGAAGTTAGATTTGTACTTCCAGGTTTGAAAATCATATTTTAAAGCAACATCTCATTAGATTTCATTTTTAGTCTTGTGCATTTTCAGAATTTTATTCCAGATTTTAGACCTGACTTCACAAATTCTTTATAAGGGAATTGTTTATAACTGACGGAAAATTCTTGATGCATTTGGACAAAGATTATATTTGTAAGGTTTCAATTTTAACCCTAATGATCAATTTTCAATAGATTTGGGAGCCATAACTAGATAATATCAAAGGCATAGGGATAACTATAGAGTGAAATAGCTGTCAAGATTCAAGCCTAGAGGGTTGAACAAAGAATTGAGAATGTTTGATAGTGGATAGTTAGAGCCATTTAGCTATGATATTTTTGAAGACTACTTCATAAAGATGTATTTTTCCCTTTGCCAAGTTTCAGAAATAGATTTTAGATCTTAGATGCCAATGTCTTATAAAAGCAGTTATGGTATACCTGTTACCTGAAGTTCTTGAATTCATCTTGACTCTATATAAATGTATCTATTTTTGATTTGAACAAGAAAGAAATAAAACAACCAATTTCTAAATATTGTGAGATATTTAGAGCAACAAACTAAAAAATGAAAAAATGAAGGTCAAGGCCTCTCTATTTTTCTCATTTCACTTAAACTTTTTAGATGCTGCCAAACATCTAGCAAGCTATAACTATCATGCAGATTATATGATTTCTATTTGTTTTGTACTTTGGAACAATTTACAAGATGAAATTATCTCCACATGTAGAAGTATAAGCTGCCAAATTCCTTCAGAAGTTGATATAGGAATCAAAAGATGAACCTTTCAAATTGGAAACCAAAATTTTTGTGGTAAGAAGAGTTGATTTTGACATGAATGGCATGTTGTAACAACTTTATTAAGTAATACAATTTATTTAGTTATTTGAAAATTTGGTGATTTGTGTGTAGATATGCCACCATATGAAACTGAGTGGAAAAGAGCACTCCTTACCTTATCAAATAATATCTAGGTAAGATGTTATAAAAAATAACTTGTTCTTTTAGTGAAGCTGGTCAACCTACTCATTCTTTTCCATGCTTTATTTTTTTATTTTTTGATTGAGCTACTTATGATAAATTTTTAACTTTCCTTGCAACCTGTGTATTACCCTCTCAAGTTTTTAACTGGTTAAAAGTAATCTCTTATAAAGGATATAAAATTCCTTAGTACTTTAGATTGTCCTTTATGTTAAGGGAGGCATCTGACTATTGTTTATATAATTCAAATTTATTTGAGAGTAAGCATATTTAATCTCTATGTGGTAGATTCAAACACTAAAAGAAAGTATTTGACCTTATTAGGAAAAATGAAGCAAAAAACGTAAAAGTGCATCATAGGATTTTTTTTTCATGGTTTTCATTGTAAAGTATGCAACTTATTTCAATATTTTCTCATGGCAATCATATGACCTTCTTCTATGGACTATATAAACTCCTTTAGTGTAAATGTTGTCCTTTCCTTCCTATTATGCAAGATCATTCAAAACCTCTGCTACTTTTTGACAATGACATATGACTGTCATATCTCTGTAAGTCTTTAATAGACATAATGGGAGATCCTTTAGAAACATCATCATCTTTGTTGAAAGTGATCCCATATCCTTTGTGATACCTTACCTCTAGAAACTTAACTATCCTTTGTCTTTTAGCTTATGCATGAGTTTATTCATTTGATTTCAATGGCCTTGCATAGCACTTGAAGAAATTAATTATGGTAGCTCCTTGAGATATTTTCCATGCACTCCTTAATACACTTGTAGGTTGTCCTCTTTTGAAACTTTGTGAGATAGAAATATTTATTAGTTTACCATACTGCTATAAAGAAAATGAACCCTTGACAAGATTTATGATGTTTTAAAAGCCCTCTTGACTACTCAGTTACTTTTCTTTATGTATCTTTTAAAGTTCGCCATACTACCCTATCACTGTTATTATTAATTTCAATGCCTTCTTCATGGTTATGAAATGGACTAATCATTGTTTATTTGAATAGTCATGATTGTGATCTCCTTCTGGGAATCTATAGTAAAGTGTCATGCCTTTCTTTGAAGTCCATTTCCTTAAATATTTTCTCTTTGCTCGTTGCTCCTTACCTCTATAGTATCCCTATATTGCATATACATAATAATAACAATTATTGTGATAACTAGTGGACATGGGTATAACATCAAGCATCATACAAATGTAGTTTATATCTGCATATATAATACCCTGAGATACTAATATTGTAGCACTAGTCAAAGAATCATCATCAAACTATATTTCTTGATCAAATACAATGAAAAATAAAATATATTAAAATATAAAACATTGATCTTTTCTATCTACTCACTGTAAATAATAAAGACTTCCAACACTCAAATTGGAAGGAAATTTCTACAGTCTTTATTATTTACAGTGGAGTAGATAGAAAAGATCACTGTTTTATATTTTACTATATTTTATTTTACAAATAGCATTGGCTAGTAAACTGGCCAATACACTGTCAAACAAAATGATTGGACCCTAAGAATATATAGGTTATCAATGTTTAATCAATTCACATGAGAAATCATACTAACCAATAGTATCAATGAAACTTTGATACTATATAACAATGACTAGTCTCAGTTTGATGACATTTCAAGACCAATGCATGAATATCATTTGGGCCTCATGGCATTGAACATTGTTTTCATTCAACCATGATATAATGTTCTTACAGGAAGCACAATACTAGTATGATCGAATGTATTAGAGGAAATAGGAGTTAGAGCAGATAAAAAGAGAACACAAATATTGTAGTGTAACCTTATTATTATATAAATAAACAGAAAAATAGTAAGAGTAAGAACCCCAAATATCATGTTCATTATCTATGTGAATATGTGTGGAATAGAGTGACCCCTTATCTATTTCAATTGCTGATAAGGTTACGGTTTATTCTTATTCTCCTTTGCATAGTATAAGCTCTAACCAATTTTTAATATTCAGCTTAAAAGTCAAGATAGTATTCCATATCGATTCTATGTCAATAGGAGGGAGGAAGTTGTATATGGATTATGGAATAAACATTGTGACCAAAGACATGAATTACATGGATGGAAGAAAATTAAATACAAATGGAAATAGATTTGACATATAAAACCAGAGGATGGCCCTATGATATTTTGAAGCACTATTGTAATGGTGAAGTCAATTTAGATAGAGGCTTGCTTCATAAGTAGATGGAAGTGTACGAGACATTTGAAGTTGCTTGTGAGAACAAGATTTAGCTTAACCTATAAAACTAGGAAAATGAAGTGTTGTCCTTACAAAAAAAAATTGTTGAGAGTGTGGAAGTGAAGATCTATACAAGATTGTTTGTATGTATTGTATTCAACATAAATATTTTAGGATTGGTCTCAACAATCATTTCAACCTTTCAAAATGATATCATCCTTATTCAACCATACACTATTTTTTGTCAGATGGATGTAATCATTAAGGAAGACCCTTTCATTATTCCCTTAATGGATTGAACTTTCAAGGAGGCCATCTAATGGTGTTGCCTATTGATATCCAAAGCAGGGATGTGAATAAGATTGATGACTATGCAAGCTATATTGTAGATAAAACTCATAGATCTTTTAACTTTATCAAGGCATATAATAGGGTGGTCCACTTCAAATGAAACTCTTTATTATGCCATACTATTTTATTTCCAGAAGTCATTTGTGAAGTTGGATTTGTACTTCCAAGTTTGAAAATCATATTTTAAAGCAACATCTCATCAGATTTCATTTTTAGACTTGTGCATTTTCAGAATTTCATTTCCAAATTTTGTTGTGCAAGTTCAATATCCTGATTTTAGGAGTCTAACAGTTGGAAATCATAGTAAAATCAAAATTTAATAATTTCTGGAATTAGCATTTTAAAGTGTTTTTGGGGGTCATTAATTTCAAACTATCTTCTCTTTTGCAGGGGTGGTTGCATGCCAATTTTTTTGGTATAAAATATTAGAATTATTAGATTTTGTTACCTATCTATGATTAAAAATTACTGGAGTGTGAGTTTGATATTTTTTTAAGATCTAAATATTCAAGCTTAGTAAAGAAAAATCATGTCAGATAATATTAGTCCAAAACAAAATGAAGAGACAGTTGCTAGATTGTGGGCTAGATTGAAAAGAAAGGGTGATGGGAAATGTTATTGTCCTTGCAATAATTGCAAGGGCTTAAAGATGAGAATACTTTTAATCACAACAGTTGAGAAACATTGTAGGTAGCATGGTCATGTTGAAGGGGGGCATGATTATCGTTCATTGGTAAGTTGTTCATTATATGTGTTTATATTGATTGAATTTGTAAATATTTATATCATTTTAACATTATATATATATATATAATCACTTGATCATGATCATGATTTATTTGTGTCTATCATTATTATAAAGGTGGGGTGCCCTATGGCACATGATATGGATTATCATGGCCCAAAGAATGTGGTTTTGCAAGCAGAGGAACATGGAGCTGTGAATATCAAAGATGAAGTTAATGATCCTATGGAAGAAGATGATCATGCACCAAAAAACAAAATTGAAGATGATGGTACAAATACATTGATCCATGACACATTTAGTTGCACATTTGATCATGATGATCGAGATGAATTTGATGATGTTCATGATTTACCTGTACTTGAGAAGGCATATGAGCCCCTTTATGAAGGCTCCCAAAAAACTCTTCTCTCTATTGTATTGTTGTTGGTGAACTTGAAGGTTATGAATGGTTTATCCAACATAGCAATCTCACGGATGTTAAGGTATGTCATATATGTCACCTTTTTTCATCTATTTTAATTGTTGTTAGTTCATCACTAGTAAATAAAGGATAAAATATGTATCATTAATATTCTTTATATTAACATTTTTTTTTTGTAGATTGATTGGTGAATTTTTGTTACCACCATCAAATATTTTACCTCGCTCATATCGAGATTTATCTAGCATTATGAAAGATATTGGAATGGAGTATCAAGCAATAGATGCATGTCCCAACGATCATATTATATCATAAACAACATGAATTTGCAACAGAATGCCCAAAATGTCATATCAGTAGATATCAAACAGATCAACTAACAAAAAAGTGCCTCGCAAGGTTCTTTGTTATATTCCCATTATTCCACGTATGCAACGATTATTTAGGTCTGAAAGCTTAGCGCAATTTATGGATTACCATGCACGGAAATAGAAGTGGAGATGACATTATTTGAATGCCTGCGGATGGTTCTGCATTTAGGGACATGGAGGAAAAATGGCCACACTTTAAAGAAGAACCTTGTAATCTCAGACTTTCATTGGTAGAAGACGGTGTCAATCCATTTGGAGAGTTGAGATCTATTTACTCGATGTGGCTTGTTTTTGTTATTAACAATAACATTCCTCCATGGACGTCAATAAAGAGGGAGCACATAATGTTGGCAATGATTGTTGCAGGTATTTTTTTACATCAATTTTCTTTAAAGTAGTAGCATCTCATTTGTCTTATTTGTTGCATAATGACTTCTTCTTTTTCATTTAATAGTCATGTACACTAATCTATATATATTGCAGTAAAATGGTTATAATAATTATGTAATGTTTATGTTCATTCAACTAGGTAAGTACCAAGTTAAAGATATGAATGTATATATCGAGCCTTATCGATGAGTTACTAAATTTATGCAATGGTGTCACTATGTATGACGTATCTAGACCAATAAGACAAAGACAATTTCAATTCCATGATTGTATGGAAAATTCATGATGCCCTAGGGCTAATATATTTTTGTGGTATGTTATAACGTTCGACTACACTTTAACGATATTTAATTTTATGAAGTAGATATCATGCATGTTTTTTAAATAATCTATTCATTACATATAATTATAAAAATTGACATATTTAATCCAATTATATATGATCTTGCAAGTCTTCAAACAAAGGGAAAATTTGCATGTCCAAAGATGAAATCTCGTCGTTCAACAAGTTTAAGAAAGTAGGTGTTTGATGAGTATAAGCACTTCCTCCACATAAACCATAAGTATCGAACTACTGAAAAAACATCTTTTCAATGGGAAAGAAGAGACTACATCAAAACCACGAAGAATGACACCTCGCATATGGAAGTTGGAATATAATAGAATTAATCGTTAAGGTTATACATTGGATCAAATTGTTTATCTATCATATATGATATGTTTGGAATTTATATTTTTATACTGTGTTGTGTTTATTCATGTTGTAATTAACAATGATTGTCATTGTTAATTTGTTTAACTTATATGCTTCATGAAGGTCATCAAGGCATTAATGGTTGGCTTCCATAGGGACTGAAAAGTTATTCCAGACAATTTAGTAGGTTGCCCTACTATGAGCAACTAAAAATTGTGCATTTGTTTGATACAATGCATATCAGAAAGAATATAACAGAACGTTATGGAAAATATTGGATGGAAGGCATGACAAAGAAAAAATTGTCAAAATTTGTAGTGACATTCAGGAAGCCAATCATGCAATGAAAAATGTCATTCAACTAAATAGCGATGGAGACCAAATTAATATAAGTGCCCTTCCTTGTTTATTAACAGAGCAACAAAGCAATGCTATAAAAGAAGTCATACGAAAAATTCAATTTCCCACAGGATTTGCTGTGAACATAAACAATATCATAACAAAGAAAGGTGAATTTGGGTTAGGGATGAAAATGCATGATTGGCATACCTTCATTAAGGTAATTAGTCTGGTATATTATATATATATTTGTATACTGCATGTACTTTTCAGTGTATTATGTTTACTACTTTTGGAAAAATAATGAAAAGATCATTTTATAATTGTTGCAGTACGTTCTACCTCTATCTCTCCTAGACAACTTCGACAACAATGTCAAGCAAGTTATATATGATTTTGGAAAATACATGAGGTAAGTAACGATATTTGTTCATTTCGTTGTATAAATCTTATAATTGCCATTTGTTTTACTTGTTATGTAATATATTGTATATTTTTGTTAAACCTCGTTAATATATTTGTGCCTTGAATCAATTGTAGATGGTTGTCATCTAAAGGAATCCATAAAGAAGATATAAATTCTTGGAAGAGAAAAATTCCTCTTCTGATGTGTGAAATGCAAAAGTGTCTACCTTCGACATTTTTCAATGCACAAGAACACTACCTCATACACCAAGTTGAGGAGATTGAATTGTGTGGACTTGTACACACAAGGTCAATGTGGATGGTTGAGAGGCACTTGAAATTTTTGAAGGCTTTGGTTAGACAAAGAGCACATCCTGAGGGTTCTATGGTGGAGGGATATATGGTATACCAGACCGTGGTGTACATTACTGAATATCTTCCTAAATTTGCAGAAAAGATCCATGTAGATCGTATTTGGGATCCAAACTTCATTAACAAATTCAAAGGGGAGTACCTGATGGGGAAAGGTAGATTGAGGAAAGTGAGAGGTAACTGTAAGATGGTCATGGAGATTAATTAGAATACATTTTACATTTGTTTTTTATGTATATTGTACTTATTTAATTATTAATCTTTAATATACATCAATTATAAATTAAGGTCGTATACCATGGTAATTAACTAATTATACGTCATTTGTGAATTTCAATTTTTTTTTATACAGTTGGTCGAGAGTGGGATACACTACATTTTTATGTCGCAAACAATCTTGATTGGATGACAATATGGATTGACCGATGTCAACAATCTGGTCGTGCATTAATATGGGAAGGTGTGACTTCATTGGTTAAAGAAGCTCATCGTAATGGAGATTCCAATGTTATACCAAGGGAAATTGATTTAGGATATGATTTAAGAGATAAACAGGTACGTATAAATATATTAATCACCCATATTATTTAATTATTTTCAATTATAGTAATGTATATATATGTTGAGATTTTTTTCTTTGCATACATTCAGCTAAGAATAAATATGTTTATCAATTGACGATATTTCAATAATTTTTACATGTTTGACATATTGCAGGTGAAACACCACAAGGCTATGTGGTGTAATGGTAATAAATTTTGAATCAAAAATCTGGATGAAACGAAGAAAACTTGTGATTCTGGGATAACTACAGTCTTTTAGGTGACTAAGGTTTCATCTAGAAGCGACATACATCCAGAAGTCTCAAAAAATTGATACAATGGGATTTTGGATGATATACTTGAGTGTGACTTTAAGTCCTTAAAATTAGTTATGTTCATCGTCCTATGGTACATGCTACAATTGAATGAAAATGATCCCGAGAGAACTGTTATTGAACATGATAATGGATTTACCATGGTTAATACAAGGTCGACCGAGTGAGCTAGAGATGAGCCCTATGTTCTTCCAAGCCAATGTGAGCAGGTATTTTACTTAGAGGTTCTAGGTAAACCGGGTTGGTTATTTGTTGTTACACATGATCCAAGAGGAAGGTCGGTAAAGTATAATGTGGTGGAAGAAGAAGATACCGAAGAGCTAGAAGATGATGTAGATGATGATCATGATCAACAGTTAGTTGATGACATGCCTGACGAAGATGTCGAAGAGGAGGAACTAGATCATGATGATGTAGGAGTTAATGTTTATGAAGATGATATCTGTGTGGATGATGACATTATCGAAACTGATATCAATGACGACGATGATGATATGACCAACCTTACAATGTCAAATTTGGATCGGATGATACAAACAAAGAGTTGGATGAAGAAGAAGATCAATGACATTTAAATGTATAAGTTATGCAATTGTATTATCTATTTGATATTAATTTCTTGATAGAATTATATTTGACTTATGTGGTTATATAATTAAATCATGATGTTTTTAATTTTTATGCCATTACATAATTAATTCATGATGTACTTTTTAATGTTTAATTTTAATTTATGATGTTACAACTATTTTATCTCTCCTAGAAATTTTTATATGATCATAATGAATAGTGCTTTGGGAAATTTCATGAAAGATGACACATTGATCGTAGTAGTGAAATAATTGTAAAGTCGATTAGATTTTTTAGACCATTCACCCTTTGCAATGTCATTTTTAGGATCATCTCAAATTTGATTACTAGGACACACAAGGTAGGATTTGATTGGATTATCTTGGACGAACATTGTGGCTTTGTGTAATGTGAGAAAATTTTGGATGGGGTAGTGGTGCAAGAGCACCTACACCTATTCTTCTATGCTTAATCATGTGATGATAATTAGGGAGGTCAAGAGGTTGGTTTAGGCATTTCAAAAATGTTTTATTGTGAATAAGGTCACTCAAGACCATTAGTCATGTTCTAGGTGAAGTTTTGAGTTACGAGTTTGAGTCTTGCACTAAAGAGTTTTGTAGCCTTTTTAAGGAAAATTGGAGAATTTACATGTAAAAGGGTGAAGGTTAGTGTCATGTCAATAATAAGGCTATTATCAAGCCACTAGCATGATCTTAGAGGTGTCCTAGGAGTTTCAATACATTTGAAAGGTCAAAAAATTAAAACATTTCAATAGTGATGTTAACAACCTTGAAATTAGTGTGTTTTATGTTTCATGTGATCATAAAAGATTAAAAAGTCAGTTGTAGAGGCGGTTGAGGTGTAAAGGCCTTTAAACTTGGAATAAAGTGATCATTGTAAATTTTGTTGATGGTAAAATTTATGATTAAATATATCTCTTAGAATCCTTTTTGTCCCAATTTGAAAATAATTCTATATTATAGAATATATTTTTTAAAGTTTTAAGATGAAAATAGCAAGGAAAAATCAAACAAATATCTTTATGAAAGAAGTATATTGGCATGAAATTAAATATGGTTTGTATTCCAATGTAAAAACTACAAAGAATGTGATAGCACTTCAAAGTGAGCCTTGACAAAATTATTTGCCTTAGTGAAATAATTTTGTTTGTATCTAGTTAATCTCACTCTCTGTCAGGTTTTCATGGCTTGGGGTTTTAGGGTTTTTCTATTTGCAATCCTTTTGTGCTAAGCCTTACATTGGTTCTTTTTTGTCGTTACTTTTTGGGCCTTAGTGAAAATGGGTTGAGGGTTGTTATATTGTTAAAGGGGGGCTATGTTATATCCTTAGGTTTTATTTTCATGTCGGGTCGACCTTTTATCTTTTCCCTAAGTTTTTCCTAGCTCTAATGTCCTCGTGGTCATGTATTTATGAACAAATTATGGGTATCATTGTCATCCTAGGCAGGTCCCCTTTTCTATGCCAACGATGTGTTACGTGTCAGGTTTTCACAGGTCCCCGCGATGCCGTGAAGCCCTTTTCTGAAATATTGCATTGATCACAATATCATAGGGAGGCACCATTTGTCACATTTAGAGAGGTTGAAAGAACATTATGAATGTTTTAATATATTAAACCAACCTTAATATATTAATTGGTGAGCTACTAAAATGGATCTAAAATGCAGATGCTTAAAATCGACGGAGATGTTTTAATCTCAACATAAAAGGTGCTTGACTTTTAAGGTCAAATTTGTCAACCGTCTGAATGAGCAAGTCCGCTGAAGATCAAGATCTACAGTTGCCCACTATCATGTGATTGAGAGTTTCAAGATGGTTAACGATTGCAATATCAAGGGAATGTTGACGCGTGGATTTATTTGATGACGTAGGAGATGGTGGGGCCAGAAACATGAGTTGTAAAGGTTCCTGAGATGGAATGTTTTGATTGGAGGAATTGTGGAATATAGCTAATATATACTTAACTATATTGTAGAATATTAAAACCTAGCTAAATGGTGCCATAATTTTAAATTTAATTAACATACTCTAAAACTTAACAAAACTAGGTTGTAGCTCGTCAATTTGGAGAAGTGAAAGGTCAATACCAACGCCGAGGAAGAGTTTGGAGGAG
Organism: Sequoiadendron giganteum; assembly: GCA_007115665.2. Classification (NCBI taxonomy): domain Eukaryota; kingdom Viridiplantae; phylum Streptophyta; class Pinopsida; order Cupressales; family Cupressaceae; genus Sequoiadendron; species Sequoiadendron giganteum. Next base: position 485,079,963 of record CM021108.1, read on the forward strand.
TGAAAACAAGGTCAATACCAACGTTGAGGAAGAGTATGGAGGAGTGAAAGCAAGGTCAATACCAACACCGAGGATGAGGTTGAGGGCACTCAAGGAAAATCGATGACCAAAGGACAATGAGTACTGTAAGTTTGGCACCCCCATTCTCTTTAACCTACAATTTTTATGCCCAATTTCCAAAGATCTTCTCATACATTGGCACCTCCATTCTCATAAAATGGTATAAGATAAGACAAAAATAAAATAGCTTATTCTTTCACATTTTTATCGACCAGCCTCAGGTCTTAGCAAAACTCCCATAATCTACCCACATCTTGGTTGTTGTTGGGAACATTTTATTCTTTGTTGTATGACCTACCTCAAATTTTCTGTCCACAAAGTTGCTAAAAACATAAAACAAAAAGAAAAAATTCGAAGGTACAACTAAAAAGGGGTTATTTCCTTTTGGCCTCCTTCGCCTCTTATATTTCAACATAGCATGGAATTATGCTTACATAACATAAACTCAAAAAAATGGAAGGTTATAGGGGCAAAGGAGCCCAAGTATATAATAGGCTAAGCTAGATCTAATGAATGGAAATAGAGGCATACAATTCTTCTTTAATACCTCCACCACAAACATATGCAAGGAAAGGTCTCCTCCCTTCTTGGTAGTGATAACCTCCTCCACACACAACCCTTAAAAAATATGAATAGAGGAATATAATATTTGAAGAACTCAAATTCTTCATAATAGAAGAATTTGATCATACTTTTCCAATGATGGCATTATGAGAAACCTTAGGTTAAATGAATAATTCCTAGCTAAGTTCTTTAAATCATGTCCAACTGTATAAGAGAAGACCGCTGCTATGTGTACTTGAATACCATGGAGAAAGGCTCTTTGGGCTCTTTCATCAATCAAGGTATTGTTAAATTTTAACACCTAAAAGTGAGAATGAAGAATCTTTCCTAGGATGGTGGCCAATTATGCTTCTCAACACCTAGATTACAAAATCTTTGTCAATATCATTGCCATCACAATTAAACCTATTGCTTGAGATATAGTCATACAGGTAAACAAATTGGCTTTCTTGATAGTAGATACATTATAGAAAATTCAATCCTTGCATCAGAGATTGTTGAATGGGCCCGACAAACTACTCATGATGCGCTTACTATTAAGTTAAAAATTTGACAAGGCATATGATTGCATTAAATGTCCTTTCATTTATAAAAGGCTCAAATGGATTTATTTTTAACCATAAATTATTATCACAAGTTCATCTCTTTGTTAATGAGTGATTGCACAATAGTGTGTCCCACTTATGGGATAAGGCAAAAAAATAATCCCAAAATTTCAAAATTACAAAATACCAGTTGAATGAAGAGCCTTCATTTGAAGGTGATGTCATCATGACCTTTGAATGAAGAACCTTCATTCAAAAATGATACCATGTCAAGACTTTCAAATGAAGGTATTTTTTCTTAAAAATATTTCATGTCCAAAATGCTTTATAAAAGGAACCTTTGCATGAAGGACCTTCAAATGAAGACCTTAATTCAAAGGTCCTTCATTAGAATATCCTTCATATGAAGTTTCCTTTAATGCCATCCCATTATATATCTTAGAGTTGTTAGAGATATTTTTGTTTCGAAGTAGAGATTGGACCATTAAATAGTGTCACCATGACTCTACCAAGATATCCATCAAGTTGATAAACCGTGACTTAACAACCACAAATTCATAAGAAAATTGCCCCTATCAGCCCTAGGGCATCAATTCAATGCCAAGTTCTTGCTTTAACATACCCCTAAATGAAATGAACCTCTATCATACCATGTTGCACACCAATCCACCAAGTTACAGTTCCAAGATAGTGGGTGGATTGGTGGATGTTATTTCTATTTAGCCCTCAAACCCTTACACAGGCAAAACATGGCAGTCCCTGCATTTGATTGTTTTCTCACACAAAATAGTGATTTAGCACTTCAAAACAAATGAAAATGAAAGGGAACACATATATTTATCTAAAACAATGATCTCAGAGAATTTTAAGCTTGTATGGATCCATACAACACAAAAGAACTTTAGAAAAATAGTAAAAACACAAAAAATTGCTTCAAGAACGTGCTATTTGATATTAAATTTCGGTATCAACTCTTCCAACAATTTCAACAATTGCAATGGGATGGGAATACAATATGATATAAGTGGGATAAGAAATGCATCATTTGAAGCATCGAACCAATATGCAAAGATGAAAGAAAGTGCTAACCCCTTAAATTGAAAAAGTTTCTTATAACTTTAAGTTTGTTGGGTAGCCAATTCTTTTAAGTTATCAAATTCTACCATCATACATAATCAAAATGTTGTTGTTTCAAATGACTATGAGCACTAACTTTCACTATTCGAAGATGTTGAAACCTTGTCATAGAGAACTAGAACATTGATGCAACCATTCATCCTACCTTAAAACATACCAAAAGTCTCCTAGCAATTAGACATAGGAAGATTTAAGATAACCTAAACAATTTTTATTACCAAAGCATAAAATTATGATGACTTAACTAGGCCTAGTACACACTCCCTCCCCGTTAACCACTTAGACATATGGAAATTAAATGTAAATTTTCTGCTACTTTTAGTCATGTAGGTGTCCAATAAACCACTTGGTGGTGTTTCCCTTCAAGTTTATTTACTTGAATGGAGAGCAAAAGTCCTTTGATTATAATTAGAGAATAAATTTGAGGCCTTGGTTGTGTAACTGGTGGACCATAGTCATATTTAACACTTGTTACAAAGTTTGGGAGTTAAAACTTTAAGTATATTTGATTTGTGATGGACACATTTGGACGGTAGTAACAATAAATTGCAATCTATCAAGACTTGATTACCTCACAACCTGTCAAATTCTAGTGATGAAATGATAGATTAATCATAATGTCACCTTGGGATAACATCACCATGAAATAACTTCATCCAACATCCTTATGAGTGTAGGTACCACAAAATAGGTATTTGTCAGATATGTCTTCCTCAAGCGAGGGAAATTCAGGAAGAGAAGAGGAAAGCGAGACATGTAGGTCTAAAAGAGGGAGATCAAATAGAGGTCAAAAGATTAGAAGAAAATTTCGTAAACACATGGAATTTTTTCTTGCTGAAGGGGGTTCATGTTCTTATGATGATGAGAGCATAGGCAAAATCGAGGTGCCCTTGAGGTACAAACATCTACAAAAACAATGGGTAACCAAGGAACTTCCTCCAATAAACACTGTTTTTTATGTCAACGAGAGGATATATCGCATGGGAACCATCGTCATTACATGGTTTGGGCCTATTTTGCATAGACAACATAAAGGTTTGTTATGGAAAAGTTATTGAATTGATGGAGTATGTTAGACCCTATTACAGTTACAAAGATTGGATGTAGCTGGTTCGATATACACGAAGTATGCGTAGATATGCACTGTCAGCAAATTATATACAACTAAGGATCAAAATAAAGGAGTGGCTAGGTATATTGATAGAAGGGAAAAAGCATCAGGGAATATTGCAAGGTTTATAAATGGTACATGACCTGGGTCAACAAATAAGCAACCCAATTGCATATTCGAGGCGCGTGAGGGAAACCGTGTATTCGTATGTGCGATAAAATCAATAACTGTAGGGGAAGAGTTGCTAATCGATTACAATTTGAATCGCTTAGATACAAACACAGTTACTATGGGGGTGGTATGTACTATATACCATTTTACCCAACCTCCAATTAACGACTCCAATATACCATTTTATTATTTATTTATTTTTGTAAGTCTATTGGTTTCATTTCGGTAATGGTTTTTTATATTTAATTTTTGTCACAGCGGGACATTGATCATACGGAGAAGGCTTTGGCCTAGAGCACAGATCGTGATGCATCTTCAGGTGCTTCTACCGAATAGGTTTACCTCATTGTAATTGTACAAATTAGATACGAGAAAAATGTTTTATTATTATGTTTTTTTCATGAGTTTATTGGGTTAATTTCGATAATGTTTTTAATATTCTTGTTGTAGTCGGCTGATTAGGGAAATGCACCAGCAGTAGAGGAGAGCATCCATATGGAGGTGCAGTCGCTATTATGCGATGACGACATCACATTTTCCACAAACCTTGTGGATATGATGAGGAAGGCCCAAAAAAAATGCAATGAAGAAATCCTTAACTTGGTATTCATAGTGGTTCAAATAGATGAGATAAGAGAAAGGGTTAACATATTGACTGAGAGAGTATAGAACTTGCAAGTAAGGTGTCATGAGATCTTTAATTATAACATAAGTTCATTCTTGGTTTTATATTTTGTACTCTTTTATGTCATGAACTAAAATATGCGTTATTTTTACAAGATTATTTATGTCCTCATGATGTTGTTGGCCATGATTAGGGTACTACAAGTGTTGCTCGGGGAGTGGGGGTTGGTACAAGTGTCAATCCTGATCTTCCTGCACATACATCACATCGTCTGACCCCATCATCCATGCCTATATTGTCGACTGAAATGTTGGAAACACATACCATGCAGGCATCCGGTAGTGCACCCTTTGGCAGCGAACACATGCTAGAACATGCGTTAGGACATGTACCTGGGGATGCAGAGGCCACTAGTACTAGTGATGTTTTAGCAATATTTCCTAGATCTTCCTATACTACTAGTACGAGAATATTGTCGATCACATTTGTGGTGACCAAGGATTTCGTTCCCATAAAGATAGAGAAGGTCCCAGGTACTTTAAAATGTTTTAATTATTATTATATATAATCCAATTGAAATTTACTTATTGATCACTCTTTTTAGAATAATGATCCCATGATCATTTTCTAAGAAATGGTGGTTTTTATAAAAATCTAAGTGATATTACATTGGAGCTCTTCAGGCCCACCATATGTACACGGTGGAATGCCCAAAATCAAGATTTAAAAGATGAGCTCATTAACTGTTTAGTTGTGTTGTTCGGTGATAAAACATTCAACTGAACCAAGGTCCTTAAGAAATATGGTACCTATCTAAAGTATGCGAAGGGCCAATATAGGTCACATTTAGAGAAGAACAAAAAGTACGAGCGTCCCCCCATGATTCGAGAGAGGGAGTGGAAGGACCTAGTGTCAGATGGAAAGGAGAAGGCTGAAAATAAAAAAAGGAAAGTCACCACCAGGCCAAGGAAGGTATGTGATACTATCAAAAATGTAATTATATACTAATTACTCTTTATTTTTACATAATCTAACGTATTTCAAACTTTTCATAGGCTGCCCAACACATCGAAGGTAAAAAAGGCAAGACTAGAAAAACACAGGCAACACAAACTTGGTTCTGGTGGTTATATGAAATTAGCCGCATGAATTGTAAGTATGAATAAATGAAATATTGCATCCAAATAATAAATTGAAAACAATTTTGTTTTTATCACACCATAGAAGCAAAATTCATGATCTTATGCAAAAATGTAGGGCTCTGAATTCAACAGAGTGCCCACAAAAGATGACTTGAAGATTGCCTTCCAGCAAGGCTATGGAGCCCTGACTTAATGTCGAAGAGTCTCGATTACGAAAACACAATCTTCCACTGCATCCGACACGCAGGTAAATAAACTCAATAAAGTTGATTTAAAATTAAATACTTGTGTAATCTATTCAATATTAATTTCCACCATAAAGTAGTTATATGCCTATTTGTTTTTAAATAGACAAGCAATGATAATACTGCACATGACATTGGAATGCAGCCTAGTGAGGGTGGAACACAATTGGAAGATGAAGGTCATGGTGTGCATCTTGGTACTAGATGTATTTATGTGCTATACAAAACACAGTATGGATTAATACAATTAAACATCTTTAATTGCATTTGGTGTATTAATTAATGTAACCTTTCGTGTTTCAACTTTAGAGCATGTAGAGCGTGATCAACATGTTAAGCATGATTAGGCTAGAAAAGATCAGAAACATGATGTGGCCCCATCAGGTAAAGAGGACCACTCTAATGTTCTTTTAAACATATTTAATTGCAATTGGTGTATTAATTAATGTAACCTTTCATGTTTCAACTCCAAATCAAGATTTAGAGGGTATTCAACATGTTGAGCATGAGGCTATAAGACAAGATCAGGAACATGATGTGGCCCCATCAGGTAAAGAGCACCACTCTAATATTCTTTTAATTAATGAAATACTTGTAACAATAATAATAAAACATATCAATTTAACATTTCTTTGCTATTGCAGTAGACCCCCCATGCAGTGACATCCACGTCATGAGTACATGACTAGGCATATATTAAGATCATGAGAAGAGCTTAGAACAACTGAAGGGGGGACATATGATTTAGAAAATGATACTCCACTTCAGCTCTTTTTAGCTGCAGATAAGAAACAAAAAAAAGTGATTATAATCATATTATGAAAACCATATTTTTGATAATATGTAAAAACTGAAAGAATGAATGTTATATGTTAATGAATGAATGTTATATGTTATTTATGGATGAATGAATGGATGTTATATGTTATTAATGGATGAATTGATGAATGTGAATATGTTAATGAATGAATGTTATATGTTATTAATGCAGGATGAATGAATGAATGTTATATGTTATTAATGGATGAATGAATGATTAATGTTATATGATTGGGTATGGGGAATTGAGAGTGATGTGAGGTGGGGGGAGGGGCCAAATGAGCTTCCACCTTCACGTGGTTGGCCATGTTAAGTAGAGAATATTAAACTATTCTCGAAACAAAGAGAAGCTCAATAAGGTAATGCACTTTTCAATATAAGAAATGCATCGTTTGAAGCATCAAACCAATATGAAAAGATGAAAGAAAGTGATAAATTTTCACTATGAACATTGTGTTGTGTGTGGATTTGGTTTCAAAGATCTGTTTCTTTTGTTTTTAGTGGTGACATAACTCTAAAATTTGACTTTTGTGCATAATAGGTTAGTGGAAAATTTGATAGCTCTGAAGGGTTTAGAGGCTCGATTGAGATAGATACACGAATATTTGGATCTTGTTGTTGATGGGAGGCTTCACTTAACCATGAAATTTTGTACCATCTGTAGGTATGCGAAAAATTATCTACTTACATTCATTCAGCTTACTGTAATATAATATCTGACAAAAGTCTCCTTTTAATTATACTTAGATGGATTTTCATGCCTTGTTCCAAAGCACATGTTTTAGAATAGGCAAGAAGGATGCTAGAAAGGGTTAAGGAATTTGGCTTTACACCTGCCAATTGCATAGTTTACTTCATTCATCCAACATATTGCCAATGCGTTTCACAATTGTTGGAATCATATCCTATAATTACAAAACTAGTAAAATTAAAATATGTAAGTTTCAAATATGGCATTACATATCTTTCTATGAATTTTTGAAAGAAAATGTCAAAATAGAGAAGTATTAACAAAATAATCTGCATACTTTCTAAGAGATCATGGATTTTTTTTGCAGAGTTATCTTGAATATATTTAAGACAAAAGTAACTTATAGAGATTGAAGCAGAATATCGATAGTCTAAAATCACCAGTCAACACATCTTAGTAGTATCTCAATTCAAGAAAACTAGGTCCACTATCCATTAGCCAGTAAAACAAATAAAATCAATTCATAAGATTATTCTATTCTAATAAGGTTGACTGGTTGCTTGTTTCTTTTTGATTGTCAGGAAGTCATCAATATACACTTGGACCTTGGTTTTCCCACCTTCTCTTGCCTTGTGGCCAAAGAGTTTTTGCAGAAGGCATCAAAGTAACCTTCAAGATTGATAATGGCAATGAGTACAAGGTCAGTATAACTTAATGTTAATTGGGTATGATTTTATTTGTTCAAGACCAACTTAGATTCATTTTATGCTTACACTACTTTTATTTACATTTATGTTTTGCTAATATCCATTTTCCTTTATATTCATATTCTTCTATACATATTGTGTTTACAATAATTTTTTCCTTAATTTAATCTAGGGGAGAGGACCCAAGCATTTTTCAATAGTTGTGATAGTAGTGGTTTATATAGTGCCCAACCCTAATCGTGTGGCCGAAAATAAATTTCGGACCTCAATAAGCCTTTGAAAAGGCACATGCGTATTAGGTCGCGGAATCAACTCATAACCGTCCGATTTAAAAGCTAATCGATGGGCTTGTCAACTTAAACCTCTGGAATCCCCCTATAACCGTTAGATTTAGAAAGATCAACGGTTAAGAATTTGCAACTTGTAGACCTAAGACGTTTCATTCACTGATAGCAACCCTCTCCACCGATGGACACCTATCCTTCGTTCTATTGGTGGGATGCCATATAATTTTTCCCCGATGTACCATAGTTCCCTCAATATACTTTATGCATTTGATAATTCATGCCCATGTTATAATTCATGGTTACTTTTGTTGACAACTTGACTCTATCGATATATCGGGAGAGCACCTTAGGAGTCAACTCAATAGAGTATTGTTACACCGATACTAGGTTGTGAGCTATTTTCATCGGGCCATCGGTGGGATTGTGATGGGGGTTCCACCAATGAAACATTGTTAGGCCGATGGTATTGAATTTTGTTTGATCCCATAAAATATGATCCAAATTAAAATATTTAGTCTAAGGAAATTATTCCATGTGGTTTGGAGGGGAAATGTTACCACCTAGGTACTATGCAAGGGGCTTTAATCTAAGGGGGGCTAAATTGAATCACTTTTCATGCATGAGAAAATCACTACACTAGAATGGTGACAAAGGGCTATTTTGGGTTGTTTATAAATAGAAGAGGGGATTAGATAAAACCATCCTTTGATCAAATCCCTTTAGATTGAAACCTCCTTCAATCTTAGCCTTACCTTAGATCAAAATCCACTTTTTTTTTCTTGTTGTAGGTGTTTCCATTGGTGTCAACAAAATAGAGATTCTTGTAAGTGTTATCATTAATGGATGATTGCATGTGATGAAATCAGTGTGATGATCAAAAGTGTTGTGAAGTGTTGTCTATTGGTTTGTTTTACTGCAACTAGTTTGATCTTCTAATCTACCTATGGTATTGCCAATTCCAATTAAGGGAAGCTCAAAGGACCTGGACCAACTGACGAGGATTTTAAGGACCTCCTACACTTTGGGCTCTGCAAGACCCGGGAGGGTGATCCCTTAATGTGTTTATAACCTCTGCACCATAATTATAGACAACAATAACAATAACAGATAATCTCACTCAATAGCTCAACAAAATGGGATAAAAATGAATAGAATTGGTTGTTCATCAATAATTATCAACTATTTGGAGCGTGCGATAATCACAACAATACTTTGAAGTAAAAGATATTCATTAATTTTCAATTTGTAGCAAGCTCTCGGTGAACACAAACAAATAATGAACCACAAAGAACAGATGCAACTTAGATCAGTGCCTTATTTCCATTGGAGGAGTCAAATTCACAAATACGTAAGGGTTTACAACAGATTCAACCCATAGCATATAAGATCTTTGATAATATCGCCTTACAATATCACCAATATGTAACCCTAAATCAATACTACTTATAAGATCCTTGTACATAACCTACAATCTTATTTAAGCATTTTAATTAATTCCTTGAATCAAAGCTAAAATAAGAATTGCACACACCACAACAATGAGATGAACAAAATAACCCTTGATCACTTTATTCAAAATTCAAATACGCTTGTACATAGGAGAGACATGAACTTGAATTTATCAATCTGATTCAAATGCTAGTACTGTTATACAACATTATATTTCCATGAATTCAAAACATATAACAAAAATGACTCAGAACCTAATTTTCATTTCCTTTGTAGCTATCAAACTTTATGATTTCTTTGTAACTTCACTTAGACTCGACCAAAAATTTCTAACTTGTTAACCCATACTTCTGGCCTTGAAATCCTTCTTATAGAAAATGAAGGAGCAAACAAGCATTGGGCCAAAAAGTACACATGTCACCAACCAATTGGACCGCTTAGTGAAATATCAAAATTCAATTACAATTGATATTCCCTTTGGAGAATCTTCTTGTTCTTTTCCATTTGCTCATTGAGGATGATTTGATATAGACGCGAATCTTCAAAATCCCGCACATTTAGACTGCCACTATAAAACAAAACTTGAAATTATTATGACTGCAACAGCTAGTTAATTATCTGTTAGCAGTTTACTCCTGCTCTGACTCCTCTTCAGTTAAATATGTATCCACCCATCGCTTGTATTCCTCATCACTCGCCCAATTGAAGTTGATTACCTCCTCTACCTTGGCTCTATAGGGTGTATATTTAACTGCTACATGGTTTGCCTCCTTTTCAAAAGACTCAGAAAATGAACTAGTGTTGATGATTTTGTCCATGCAGCTCTCTAATAGATCTGAATCCAAGTCATCACATATTAAATCTATTTGGGCATCAATGACCCTGCTAGCCTGATCCTTCCATTGTTGAAGAGATCTGATATTACTTTGCTCATCAATTATATCGGGAAATAGTGTATCACTCCATTCATCAAAACTTTTCACCAATTCCCTTATCTTCCTACTCAAATTATCTGGTAAGGCCTGAAAACCTTGCAATGATTTAACCAATATTAGAGTAGGTCTCAATGACTGTGGCCTATTATTATCATCAAATCTTGAGGCTTTATACATTATATCCAAGTCATTGGCCCTAGGGATCCATTTCTCAATCAATGGTATTGCTACTTCCCGATCCCTGTCAAAATTCTTTATTGCACCCAATAATAAAGAGTAAGAAGAATGTATACTTGGCAATCTATTATCAACTTTTTTCATTTAAATGCTGCAAAATTGTGGTGAAAATTTCTTTTTGCTTTAGAGTCGTCCTCTCCTCATTATTCTTCAAAGAATCTTCTAGCTCTATGATTTTTTTCATTAATTGCTTCTTTGTTGGATCAACAAAACAGGTTAGCTCCTCCTCAATTGGTTCTAATGTGGGACTAAGGGTAGGATTCTCAGTGGGAGACTTTGGTGTGGAGACAATGGGGGTAGTAGGAAGTGATGACCTTGATGTAGATGGTAATGATTGAACCACAAGAGCACTTGGTGCTGCCTCTATCTTCTTGTGCCTCAACATTTCCACCTCTATTTGCAGCTCAATATTCCTTTGCTGCACCTTATTATATTCCCCAATCATAAAATTGTATTTCTCCATACAATTCCTTTTTTCAACTTCCTCTCTTTCTACTATTTTTTGTGCCAACTTGGCCACATCCACAGTCAAACTTGTAGCCTCCACTGCTGAAGTTTCTGAAACTCTTTTTATTATTAACCCTCCCCTCAAATTAGGGTTAATATATGTTATGCTTGGATTTCTTCCTCTCGGGGCTAAAGCCCATATTGCCAAGGTCCCATACTCCTCACTGAAGGAAAAGCCTTGAAGTGCTGACTTGAATTCTTCTTTTGAATTGTGGAGGGGATGCTTGGATTTCAAAATAGCATCAAAGGCCACTGCATTAGCAATGTCACATTCAGGTAAGATCAAGACACCAACTTGATCAATTAGTTTTCTCCCTTCTTCTGGAGTGATTTTCTTAAATTCACTCATCATTTCAGCCTTCATTTCATCATCATTCTCCTCATCTGACTTGTTTGGCCTCTGACATCTTCTTTCCTTGAAATTTTCTTGGTACTCTCTCAATTTCATCCTCCATACCAGTTGCAAGAAGGCTGGTGTTTTCACAAAAGTATCATCATTTAAGAATTCCTTACAAGTCTCCATTCTTGTATCTTGTACACACTTGCCCTTCATGTCTAGGTATGACAAGACCAATTCAGTTGGTCGTGGAGGGGATGGCATGCCTATCTACAAATCTTGGTTTGTAACAATAATTTCATCCACTAGATCCTCTTGGGACTACTCAATTCTTTGCCTTTTGGGAGCTGGCGGTGATGGTGATGGTGAGGGACTCCTTCTTGGTGATGAATCAAGATCAATTATCTTTATGGTTCCTGGTGGCTAGAGATTTGATCTTGGCGGATTTTACTGCTCTATTATCTTTTTTACTTTTCTACCCTTCTCTTCTTCTTCATCACTGTCATCCCTTACCCTCTTGTAGATGGGTCTGTCTTTTGGAAGTTGGTAAGTTGGCCTTTTTTCAAATGACCTTGTAGCTTGTTCCTGTTTACCAAAACTCAACTCCAAATTGATTTTCTTTGTCATTAAAGTATCCATGATTTCCTTGAAGTTTTTCATCAAGAAATCAATGTTCTTGTGGAAAGGAGTGAATTCCATCAATGGATCATATTTTGGATCCATTTTATGTACAATATCCAATAATTTGTCATAGGCAACCCATTTTTCCTTATTTAGTTCTTTCCTATTTAAATCAAATTCATTCCTGATTAGGTCTTCAAGAAAATTGAGCTCATGAAGAAATCTTGCTCCTTTTATTCTTTGTCTAAACAAAGCAAAGAATCCTTCAGGGTCACACTGCCTCCTAAAATTGAAACTTAAATTGTATGAATCAAAGAATTTCCCAAAGTGTACCCATCCTCCCTTTGTAATAAGAAAATCAGAAATTACTGTGTAATCTGTATAGAAAGTCCCTTTGCCTTTTCCAGTGAGATTGTCCTCATGAATGCATCCAATCCTTGGTGGCACATTGTAAGGTAGGATGTGTGGAGTCCCCTGAAATCCATACACTCTCAAAATAGTACTAACTAGATATGGGATGATATCTCCCCAGTTGTGGCAGACCTTCAAATCAGGTCTCCTATCCTTGGGCCTAAGAAAATCATGTAACTCCATAGGAACCTTGGGTGGATTTACTGTCAACCTTGCTCTTAATCTTGATGCAAAACAGTTACCAAAATATACATAATTAGCACTTTTTCTATTATATGAAAGGTCAACAGTCCACATTTGTACTGGCAACCTTTCACCATAGCCAAATCTATTCAGTTTCATCTTCTCAGAGAAAAAATCCACATTCTTGAACAAAAAAATATGCATGCACATAGAATACTAGTAGAAAGGTGTGCTTGTATCATTTTGTTGTAGCTTCACCAACCCTTCGTGTATTTTCTGGGCTAGGAAAGGAGAAAAATCATAAACTATAGAGAAATTTGGATGTTGTATTTGCACTCCCATGAACATGAATGCTATTGGCATCACAGTGCTAGGGCTAAATCCCAATATTTGACATAGTGAGTAGAAGGTAGCCAAGAAGTGTTTGGAAAAAATATCCAGTTTGAAAGGCTCCTTATCATTAGGGTTAATATGAATTATTGAACCTCCTACTTAGGCCAAATGAGATGGGAGCATCTTAACTCTAAGAGAGGCTTACTTTTCTCATATTCCTGCTTCATCTTTTCGAGATCAATAGGAACTATGAAGTCACTGGGTTCATACAAATCAAAAACTTGTTGGAATTCTTCTCTGTTAATACTCAATAAAACCCTTCCATCATTATCCTTGACCACCCGTGTGACAGGATCATTCCTTGTAGCCACTGCCTTGAGCAAATCCACATCTAGAAACACATTGGGTACCACCAATTTTCTCATGTCGTAAACCCAACCATTTGAGAATGGGTGGGGAAAATTCCTTTGTCCAAACCACATTCTGAACATCTCCAAACCCTTCATCGACACTTTAGCATCAGTTATATTGAAGTAATTATATATTAACCCCTCCCCAAGGGTTTTTCCTTGCATTAGGGCTTTCCCTTTTCTTCTGTCAGTTGTCGACAATGGCAGTTGGTCCAAGAAGTCGTCATACAAGTTCCTTTTCAAATAATCAATTTGGCTAGAGTGGTGCTTTGATGGTGCCATTTTGGACAAACTAGGGTCTAATTGAATTACAGACTTTAGAACAAACTAGGGCTTTTCAAGGATGCAAAATTACAAACACGTAATTTGCAATTTTCAAACAAATTTCAACTTCACTTATAACCCTAATACAATTTCTAACAATTTCCCAAAAATTACACTGCAAATTCTACTAAATTCAGGCTAAAAATTTCACCAGAAGATGCAAAATTTAACTTATGGATTTTTGACTTGCAGAAACCCTAATTATTCATTGCAACAACTTGTGATTTCTTCTTTGTCTTTAAAACTGCTCTGCGAAGTTCCTTGAACGCTTTTTGTGACAATAAAACAGGGAAATAATCCTCTTATTCCACCAAAACAGGCAGGAATACGTCCCACTCGCCATTATTGCTCGCTCGCGCGCCTCACTAATGGATCCAATCACATTTGATGCAGGTTTGAATCTTAACCGTTGATCTTCATCTAGGTTGGATCATCAAACGACTGTGCTTCAGTCAATCTGACATTGACTTCCATCATAGCAAATGGCCCACAATTCCTCCAATCAAAACATTCTAGCTCAAGAACCCTTACAACTCACGTTTGTGGCCCCACCATCTCTTGCATCATCAAATGAATCCACGTGTCAACATTCCCTTGATATCGTGATCGTTAACCATATTGCAACTCTTGATCACGTGATAGCGAGCAACCATGGATCTTGATCTTCAGCAAACTTGCTCGTGAAGACGGTTGACAACTTTGACTTTAAATGTCGAGCACCTTTTCTGTTTAGATTAAAACATCTCCGCTGATTTTAAGCATGTGCATTTTAGATCCACTTTAGTAGCTCCCCAGTTAATATATTAAGATCGGCTTGATATATTAAAACATTCATAATGTTCCTTCGGCCTCTCTGAATGTGACAGATGGCGGCTTCCCATGATATTGCGATCGTTCAATACTCTATTGTGGGGTCGTCACAGGATAATGGGGAGCGGCTAAGATTTAACGCCTTATCATCAACGACCATGATAATTCGTCGAAGTTTCGACGAACCTCCAAAAAGCATTTGACAAATTTATAATACGTTCGATGAGACTTTCTTCGTAATGACTTGCCTATTTCGTCGCCAATTCGACGAACTTCTGTTGTTGATCTGACGCTTTGGCAAAGGCATGCCACTTGTGTTCTGGCTATGGTTCATCGCTAGATTGAAAAAATGTCCGTCGATGTTTCGACGAACACCAGGGCCCTTTTTTCGTGGCGGCAACCGACGAAGCTATGTCATGGTTTCGACGTTTTAAAGTTAGTCGAGAAAGCAACGAAAAATTAGCGATGGAAATTATTTCAGTTGTTCATCGATATGCTGACAATATATTGTCGATATTCCAACAAACGTTCGTCGGAAATTGTAGTCAAATATATTAGTGTTTGGACAACAAGAGACTCTCAAGAACCTTTTCTAATTTTGTTCCATAGCTCAAGAAGCTTGGAATCAGATTCATGATTTTTATCTTGAACCCTTCAGACCTCAATCATTTCCATGGAATATGGTCTTGTTGAGTGATTAACTCATATTACCTATGAAGTTTACCTAGATTTGACATGCTTTCAAGGTGGAGATTCATTTTAGCATTTGAAGAGATAATTTTCTTACTATTTTTACTAGTTTTTCTTTTGATATTTACTTCTCACTTTATACTAAATCTATGATTTTTTTTAATGTGCTTATATGAATTCAAGGGGAATCTAATAAATTTACACACATGTAGGTGTTGTTAGACCACTAGGGTAATTCCCCATGTATAGTTTCCAATCTTGATGTCTTCAACTATCCATAGGGGTCACTTCTCTCGTTGTGGATGCCAACATGGATGCTAATAGACATCTTAGGAAGGTCATGATTCCCAATCACATGCTTCCTAGCCTCCTTCTAAAACAACCAAGAACTAGTATGCTTTTGGGTGGACTCAACCTTCCCACTCACATTTAGCCTCTTCCTAGCCTCATGATAGAGGAGCTCCTAGTTGGTTGAATTTTGGTAAGTATTTAGGCTTGGTTGTGGCTATTTCTTCCATTTGTGTTATGGAGGACCACCTACAAATGATGTGAATGAAGAAGAGTGTGTTATTACTAGTTGGGATTGGTGGTTTGACTCACTTATGTAGAGGGCCAATTAGATGATTGTATCCCCATTCTTCCTCCTATTGGTGTAGCTATTGTTACTTAAGTGATTTATCTTTTTGTTTGGACTTTACCATACATAACTTTGAGAATATACCTTCTACCACCCACCTTTTTTTGTATGTAAATGATATAATATTTTTTTTAATAATGAAAAGACATAATATAACCATTATTTTTAAAAATATCTCCTGCATATAAAAGATTTGATTAATAAAATTAGACCACCCCAATATATCCTACCATGAAGTAACTTTAATAAGATATTCTTGAGATGCAGAAGTAACGTTGCGAATAAATTTTCATAATAGTGTTTTTCAATATTCTCAAAGTGACACAACCTCGATCTTTTGTGAATATGTATAATATCATTATTTTAATTAAAATGATACTAGTGACATTTATTCATTAAACTAAATATTCTCAAAATATTATAGTTATCTTATTATTTAAATCAAAGAGTTTTTAATCTTAAAAGACAAAAATCTTTATTATTTTATAATTGAAAAAAAAAAATTCTAGCTCAAAGAACTCTTCTAAGGAACGATCTACATGCACTCCAAACTCTTGGACATGCACTCCAAACTGTGGAAAATGAATCTACACCTTACACCGTTGGATTATTGAGCTCTTTTGATAAATATCTTTCAACCCAATTTTTTTTCTTTCTTAATTCCTTTATTGAACTGATATTTATTCTATTGTATCTTTCTTTTAACTTCATTCAATTAAAAAACAAAACAAAACCTTATTACAAACAAAAGAGATAAGAAATAAAAGAGCCGACTCTCAGATTTTCTTTATGCCTGAGACAAATAAATATAAACACACTTTTGGTGCAAGAATAAAAGCAATATGATATACAAAACTATCTCTGTTACATGCGAGTGAGGGCTTCCAACTAAGAGAGCCCACCTGCATATTTCAGATATTGTCTTCCAATTAAGGTCAGCCCACCTGCAATCTTCAGATAAGTGAGTATTGTCTTATATACAATAACTGCAGAGCTGTAAATTCAGGTTTAGTGTACTCACCAAAAGGGGGACAACAAGTATGGGAAAGTACAGCCTTATTCAGAAGTTGGGGCAAGGAACTTTTGGATGTGTTTGGAAGGCCATTAAGAGGCCAACTCTGGAAGTGGTGGCTGTGAAGAAACTGCGAGAACAAATGCATAATGATTGGAACAAATCCATGTTTAGGAAAGAAGCAGAGTGTTTACGCTCCTTCAACCACCCAAATATTCTGAAGCTGTGTGACACTTACAAGGAAGGTGGGCATCTGCATACGGTGTTAGAACATATGGAAACCGATGTATTCAACATGATCAACAGAAGATTGGAACCTTTCCCTGAAACAAAAGTAAGAAGGCTGTGTTATCAGGTCTTAAAAGGCCTGTCATACATGCATGGGCAGGGGTACTGTCACTGTGATTTGAAGCCTGAAAATTTGCTCTTTAGTAAGAACACTGTGAAAATTGCTGACATGGGCCATGCAATTAACATGAGGGAGAGCAAAAGCAGCGGGGAGCCCCTCCACCCATATGTTGTTTCACGGCCCTACAGAGCCCCTGAGCTCCTGCTTAAATCCTCCTCCTATGACTTTGCCATTGATATGTGGTCTGTGGGTGTTATTTTGGCTCAGCTTTACAGTGTCAATCCAATCTTTTCAGATTCTTCTGACCCACAAGAACAAATCTACAACATATGCTCTGTTATAGGATGCCCAACTGCTGAGACTTGGCCTCAGGGGCTAAAACTTGCAGAAGCAATGGGTTACAGGTTTCCAAAGGAATTTGAAGGCGTTGATTGTCATCGTAATCTGAGGAAGTTGATGCCCAATGCGAGTGATGAGGCCATCGACCTGGTTCAGCGTTTGTGCTCTTGGGATCCCAGACACAGACCCACTGCAGATGAAGCACTCAACCATCCTTTTTTCAACATTTTTAACATATATGCCAATGCAAAGTATTGTGGGTCTCTGAAGAATGAGAAGAGTCTGCAGAGTTCGCCATCTGGTGGGTTGAGAAGTTGGCAGAGTGGGAGGCAACAAGAGCTCAAAGGAAAAGGTTTTGGTAGAGTTTTAACAGATTGTAGTCGACCTGTTTGGAGGCCATGATTAATTCAATTTATGTGAATTTTGTGCTAATAAATAAATGATTATTTTTTATCTAATATTTCAATTTGAAATTGTTTTTTTTTATACAACAGGAGTATCTCCACGACCCAGCCCAACGATCTAGTAATCTGTATCTTGGGTACCCGGGCGAGCTGGGACGAGACTAGTCCCTTGTGAGTGAGATCTGCCGTCTGCAAGAAGTCTCACCTCTTATACCCGATAACAAAGTTGAACTTAAGACCAAACAATTTATTATTCAAGAATATATTCTTTTTAGTAAAAGATTAATTTTATAAAAAATACATAGATTTTTTTAAAACTTTTTGTTTAAAAGTGTAATAAGTAAACTTTACATTAAATCCCTTTCAAACATTTAATTAATTAGTTGAATGTTGGAATGATAAGGGATAGAGTAAAGACATTTAATTTTCATAATTATGTCAATAATAAGAATGTGGTGATTGTTAGTGTTTCTTAGATCAGATTAGATAATATATTATTCAATATAAATGCAACACATAAGACAATGAACACAACAGGATAGCTTGGGAAAACCCTCCTCTTGAGGGAGAAAAACCTAGCAAATGATTCTCTTATATATGGTGATACAATAACAGAATTCTGCTTACAAATCAGGCCCAACAATGGCCAATGCTTGTTTGAAGTATTCGCCTTCCTCCTTAATACAGAGAACTGACTTCTTACATGAATTCAGACTGCTGCTACAGAGATGATGATCTGCTGTTCAAGTATGAACTTCTTCTAGGAATGCGAACTTGATATCTGCTGTTCAAGTATGAACTTCTTCTAATACTACGAATTTGATCTGCTCTTCAATATAATAGCGAACTTCTAGATGATATGAATTGTATGAATAACCAAGAAGTGACCTTATATTTATATCTCCTAGGTGCCTCTTCACTTGGGTCGGCCTTTGATAAATATTTAATTACAATTAAAGTTGGCCAGAATAAGTACATGATATAAATCAAATATAAGGTCGGCCCATTTATTTAATATGTGTCTAGTGAAGACCGACGCTGTATTAACATCAACACTCCCTCTCAGCTAGGGATGAACTTTCATCTGCACAAGACACATTATGTTAGAATGAAAACAAAATAGAATATCACCTCAACGTGATATTAACCATTATGGCTACTCCCATAAATGGTATAAACTCATCACGGATTCTCTCACGTGATGTTGTCATGGAGTCACACACATGACATCCACCATAGCTTCTCCCAGAGGGTGGAAACAAGGGCTTTCACCTCAACTCTCTCTCATCAGAGAATTGCATTATCAAGGACTTACACCTCAACTCTCTCTCAGCAGAGAATTGTATTAACAAGGGCTTGCACCTCAACTCTCTCTCAGCAGAGAGTTGCATTCTCAACAAGGATCACTGATTACTGAGACTCTTTCTCAGTCACGGCTGCATTCTCCACCATACCAAGTTTCTCTCAGAAGTATACAAACTTAATCCTGGCGAGAGGCTTGGTGAGAATGTCTGTCGTTTGCTCTTCAGTGCTGATATACCTCAATTGTATAGCTTTCCTTTGCACCATATCTCTAATATAGTGGTACTTGATCTCAATATGTTTTGTTCTGTCATGAAACACAGGATTGACAAAAAGCTTCACACAGCTTTGATTATCATAGTGTATAATAGTAGGCTCCATTGATTGTTCAAACAATCCTGCAAGGAGCTTATGAAGCCACACTGCCTCACGAGCTACCACACAAGCTGCAATATACTCTGCTTCAGTTGAACTCAAGGCCACTGAAGACTGTTTCCTGCTGCACCAGGAGATCATAGCAGTCCCTAAACTGAAGCAACAACCAGAAGTACTCTTCCGATCTGAGACACATCCTGCCCAATCAGAATTAGTAAAACCATGCAGCTTCAAGTCCACAATTGAAGAATATCTCAACCCATATCCAATTGTGCCACATAAGTATCTCAGGATATGTTTAGCTGCTACAAGATGTGTTTGCTTTGGTTCACACATAAACTGGCTAAGTGCACTCACTGCATAGCAGATATCAGGTCTAGTGTTAACTAGATACATCAATGAACCAATCAATTATCTATACATCGTAGAATCCACTGGTTCTGAACTAGCTGCAGCTTCTTTCAACTTATCTAAATTAGTCTCCATGGGTGTAGACATAGGTTTGCAGTCAATCATACCAAACCTTTTGAGAATGTCAACAGTGTACTTCCCTTGACTTAGAATCATCTCATCTGGCTTTTTCCAAACTTCTAAGCCAAGAAAGTAATGCATGAGACCTAGATTCTTCATCTCAAATTCTGAAGCTAATTCCTTCTTGCATTTTAGAATTAGATGTTCTTCACCAGTAATGATCAAGTCATCAACATATAAAACCAAAATTAATGCTTCACCATTTACTACTTTGAAGTAGAGGTTAGAATCTGCATCATTCTTTGAGAAACCCAGACTTGAAAGATACTAATCAATTCTTTCATACCAAGCACGAGGAGCTTGTTTAAGACCATACAAGGCCTTCTTCAGCTTGCAGACATGAGACTCTTTCCCATGCACCTCAAATCCTTCTGTTTGCTCAATGTAAACCTCTTCTTCTATTATGCCATTTAGAAAAGCTGTCTTTACATCCATTTGGTGAATCTTCCATCCTCTAAATGCAGCAATAGCAATGATGGTTCTAACAGACATGTAACGAGCCATAGGAGCAAAGGTTTCTTCATAGTCAAGTCCCTCTTTTTGTGAGAACCCTCTAGCCAGAAATCTAGCCTTGTGTTTCTTAATGCTCCCATCAGCTGCATGCTTGATCTTGAAGAGCCACTTAGAAGACACCACAGATTTGTCTTTGGGTCTAGGAACTATATCCCAAACATCATTCTTAAGTATAGACTGATACTCCTCAATCATGGCATCTTTCCATACTTGTTGACTAGAAGCTTCTTCAACATTTGAAGGCTCTGACTCAATAATTTGACTCATCAAGGCAACATAACTAGAGAACCTGTGAGGTCTCTTGCTTTCTCTGAAGGCTCCTCTTGGAGCTGCAAACCTTTCTACTTCCTGCATTGTCCTACGAGCCCAAAGAGGTATTTTCTTTCCAATCACAATGTCTAGAGGCCCATCAATAGGATCCAAAGGCTCAGCTGGATCAATATCTTCTTTAGGTTCTGTATCCTCCTTTAGATTCTCTGGAATATGGTCAACTTCCATATCTTGAGGAGGTTCTTCTTCATCAACCTCCATAGGAGTGCCTTTGGACCTTCTATAAGCAACATCTTCCTCAAATGTGACATCTCTACTGATCTCAATAGACTTCTGTCCTGGAATGTAAATCCTGTAAGCTTTTGATGTCTCACTGTAGCCTACAAGAATTCCTTTCTTCCCAGAAGGTTCTAGCTTTGTTCTCTTTTCCTTTGGAATATGAACATAGACTGGACAGCCAAAGATCCTCAAATGACTAACTTCAGGCTTCACGCCTGAGAATGCTTCTTCAGGAGTTTTATTCTCTAAGATCCTGTGGGGACTCCTGTTTTGAACATAGACGGCTGTTCTTGATGCTTCAGCCCAAAGAGTGATTTGTAAGTCTTGATCATGGATCATAGCTTTCACTGCTTCCACAATAGACCTATTCTTCCTTTCAGCAATACCATTTTGTTGTGGATTATAGGGAACACTGAACTCCCTCTTAATCCCTGCTTCAATACAAAAGTCTCGAAATGTGCCAGAAGTGTATTCTCCACCATTATCAGATCTCAATACTTTGATCCTCTTCCCAGACAGATTTTCAATCTGTGCTTTGAATTCTCTGAATCTTTCTAATACTTCTTCTGATTCTTTAGATCTCAAGAAATAGATCCAAGTCTTTCTAGAGTAATCATCAATGAAAATAATATAATACAAGAAACCACTAGATGATGCAATAGACATTGGACCACACAAATCAGAATGAATGAGATCAAGAATACATTTAGATCTACTTTCACTGGAATGAAACGTACCTTTTGTGTTCTTGCCTAGGGCACATCCCTTGCATGTACCTTCATGTTCTTGATCGAATTTCGGAAGACCGGTGACCATCTTCTCCATGATAGGTAGAGCACGAAAGTGAATGTGAGCCAATCTTCGATGCCAAAGATCACACATGCTGGTACTGTTATGCACAAGTGCTTGAAGAGGACGAGTGCACAGCGTGTAGAGACATTCATGTCTAACTCCAATCACTTGAGTAGTTTTGAAGCTGGAGTTCTTTGCCCATATAAGAACTTTCCCTTTAGAGAAGGCAACTTGATAACCCTTTTCTTCTAATGCTAAAATTGAAACAAGGTTCCTCTTTATCCCTGGTACGAACAGTACATCATTCAACTCCAAAGAAATTCTAGAATCCAAGTGAAGAGTGGAGTTTCCAATCCCTTTTACAGAATATCTAGCATCATCTCCAATAACAACTTGATCACTGGAGTTGCTTTCCATTAAGTTTGAAAGGTGACTTCTGAATCCGGTGATGTTCCTAGAAGCACCACTGTCAATCAACCAAGTATTAGAGTCAGTAGAAACATTGCTAGACAAGGCTGAATAAAATAGATAATCACTGGAGTCCTTTTGTAGAGCAACTTCTTCAACATCTGCAGTGGCAACTTGAAGCTTAGGTCGTTGGGGGCAAACCCTCGCAAAGTGACCATACTTATCACAACGAAAACATTGAATCTTGGACATGTCTCGTTTTCTTTTGAAGGTAGGAGCATCATCATTTCCATCTTCTCGATTCCTTTTGAAGAAACCTCTCTTAAAGCCTTTTCCTTTGTTTGATGAATGAGAGGTAAGAAATTGTAATTCTTCATTCTTTGAGCTTTGACCAATCCCCCTTGCTATTAGTCTTGACTCTTCTTGAATGCAATCAATCCTCAATCGATCAAACTTGGGAAGATCGGATCTTGCACTGATTCCTTGGATGAACGCCTCCCATGAAAGCGGAAGACCATTGAGAGCAAGCATAGTCAGTTCTTTATCATCAATCATGTGACCAATAGTGGAGAGCTGATCTTTTATCTCTGAAATCCTCATGAAGTATGTAATAACATATTCTCCTTTCGCCATTTTCACATGATGAAGTTGTTGCTTCAGAGCAAGGGCTCGACTGGTGTTGTTGATTTCGTACATCTCTTCCAAGGTTGTAAACATCTCTCTTGCTGTATCCAACTTGAAGATAATTGGTACAATATGATCCTTGACGGAATCAACCAATGCTTTCTTTGCCCTAGTATCTTTCTTCCTCCATTGCAGCTTCTCTTCTTCCCCCTCAGGTTTGGGAACTTTTGTTTTCACAAACTCAGCCAAATCATTCTCTTCCAAAGTTAGCATGAACCTGAACCTCCATGATATGTAGTTCGAGATCCCTTCGAGTCTATCCTCGATTTTCAGACCGTTCACCATCTTGAGAAAATTAGAAGGTAGACTGAAAAAGAACAATGAGGGTTGCAAACTAATAGATCTGAATCTGATCACGATCTTTTTCACACCCACTCTGATACCATGTTAGTGTTTCTTAGATCAGATTAGATAATATATTATTCAATATAAATGCAACACATAAGACAATGAACACAACAGGATACCCTGGGAAAACCCTCCTCTTGAGGGAGAAAAACCCAGCAAATGATTCTCTTATATATGGTGATACAATAACAGAATTCTGCTTACAAATCAGGCCCAACAATGGCCAATGCTTGTTTGAAGTATTCGCCTTCCTCCTTAATACAGAGAACTGACTTCTTACATGAATTCAGACTGCTGCTACAAAGATGATGATCTGTTGTTCAAGTATGAACTTCTTCTAGGAATGCGAACTTGATATCTGCTGTTCAAGTATGAACTTCTTCTAAGACTGCGAATTTGATCTACTCTTCAATATAATAGCGAACTTCTAGATGATATGAATTGTATGAATAACCAAGAAGTGACCTTGTATTTATATCTCCTAGGCGCCTCTTCACTTGGGTCGGCCTTTGATAAATATTTAATTACAATTAAAGTCGGCCAGAATAAGTACATGATATAAATCAAATATAAGGTCGGCCCATGTATTTAATATGTGTCTAGTGAAGACCGATGTTGTATTAACATCAACAGTGATGAGTATTAAATTTATCTTAATAATAAATATAAGAAAGATATTTAAGAGACAATCTAATATGTAACTTGAAAATTTTATACCTAACACAAGTAGAATCACATCAATTGAATCCTTAAATAATCTTGATTGATGTTATATTCAAACAAATGATCATTTATATTATTATGTTCAAGCAAACAAATAATCATAGGTAGTTATATTGAACACTTTACAACCAATTTTCCTTTTATTTTAGTGTGAAGATTAAAGAGTTCCCTCATTTGGATGAAAAACAAAAGAAGGCTTTGCATCTTGACAAATTAAGTATTGGTTCTAGAATTGTTGAACCCAAATAAATGTATCTGAATTATATTGATGTTGTAAAATTGAATAACCTAAGGATTCATGAGTTATTCCTTCAATTTGTCTAATCATGGATTGCTTAGACTCAAAATGAACACCATCAAAATTGAAAAATGAAAGTTTAAATTCTAGAACATGAAAATAAGTAATAAGCCATGATAAATCAAATATATTTACCAATTGTAGAGGACCTTCTATTATTGTAGAAGTGAGTCTTTAGCAACTTTGTATTGAGGCTATTTAATTTAATTTATGCAAGAATCTATATTATATTAATATTATTTATCTACTTTTTGGATGAAGAACTAAGGTAAATTATGGGGGATGGATTAAGTGGATGAATGGGACTCAAAGAAAATCGATTTAGGGGACTAAGGGGATTTAAAAGGATGTATTAAGTGGACTAAGGAGGCTTAAGGGGATTTAACAAATGGGCAAGTGGAATAAAAGTACTTGAGGTGATGGACTAAGGGGATTAAGGGGATTTCAAGGGATTGATTAAGTGGATTGTAGAGAATTAAGGAGACATTAAAAGGATGAATAAGTAACTAATGGGACATAAGAGTAATAATGGGAATAAATTAAGTGGACTAAGGGCACTTAAGGGAACTTAAAGGGATGAATTAAGTGGATGAAGGAGACTTAAAAAGATATATTAAGGAGATTAAGGAGATCAAAAGGGACACAAGGTGATCAATTAATTAAGTGGGTAGATCAATGAGACAAATTAAGGGGATGGATTAGTAAGACAATGTATGAAATAGATAAATGTCATCAAAATTTAGTTAAAAATAAATTTTTTGTTTTAAAATTAATAAATTGAATAGAATAATCTATAAATAAAAAAGTTCCAAGTGACATTTAATATTATATGGCATGTTCACTCACTTCTTTATTAAGTTTACATAAGAAAAAAAATAAAAAATAAAAAATATTACCTTAAAGTTGTATTTAAATATGTATATGCATAACATATTAATAATAATAACTTTATTTTCCCTTTTATAAAAGGTTAAATTATTATTTAAATGGAAGAATTAGAAAATCACTTATTTTTAGTGGGCCTTGTTAGTTTGGAATTGGTTGTGCAAAAATTTAAATATATTCTAAACTTGTTTGATTGCTTTGTTTTAAGTTCAATTATGACCCTCAATTTATTCTAATAATTTATATAGAAGGTAACCACTTCAATGCTAGAAATGAAGACATACCACTATAATGTGGAAATTTGATTTATTTAATTGAAAATCTAATTTTTAATAGTATAATTTCAAAATGAAGATATGATAATGTAAAATTATCAACAAAGAAATTGTCTAACACCATGAAAACATCGCATAACATAGTATGTAACATGCATAAACCCTTTAAAAAAAACTCCACCAAAGAAAAGAGGCGAAGATTTATTATCTCCAAAATAAGAGTACAATGCAATAATCTTCCTTCACTCCTATGTCTTTAATCTAGCAACACTTGAGTGCCTTGAAATACAAATCTGCATGCCTCCATATCAAGCCCTCAATGTATAGACTCATGGAGGCCCAAAACACCACCATAACTTGGCATTGCCATGGGTCAAAACGAGGTTCCAAAATACCATCGTAAAAATCCATACAACCCCTCCATGCTAAATATAGTCTTGCACAACCTCTTATAGCCTTTCATAATTATATAATAATAAAATCTTTATTTTCGGCACCTACATTGTCATAATATCCCAACAATAGGAGATGATCTTACAACATGTCATAACTAACTAAAAATATCTAATGCAAAGATCCCTCTTAGTATTCATAACATCCAAATAGTATCTACACTAATTTGCATGCTATGTTTGACTTTTTTGACCTATTTACCTCCCCATAGTAAAATATGTCTCTAGTCAAATAGTAAAACACTAAATAGCTAATTATTATTACTAATTAAAATTAGTTACCATACTAGTAAAAAATAATTATCATTGTTAGTGAGACCTCCATCCCTTGTGAATGCACTTATAAACAATACTAGAAAATATTAAATGCATAGAATTACAAGGTTGATGCAACCTTAATTCTAACAATATCCCACTTGACATCATACATTGTAAATACATCCATAGGAAAACATAAATTAATTAATTATAGGAAACAAAGCCCATGGACTCCTTGCACTAGGTATTTTTTGTGCTCACAAGTTTGGTAAGAGAATTTACAACATTATTCCAACTATCAATATTTTTTAACTCAATCTATCTATTTGCAATAATTTCTTGAACAAAGTGGTACCAAAAATCCACATGCTTAGTTTGAGTATGATACATAAGACTCTTAGCTAAAAGATACAATCTAGCTATCACAACCAATCTAAATTGTCGTACAATCAAAACTAATACATATACACAATCTCTATAACCAAACTACCTCCTAGACATGGGTAGCAACCAAATACTCTAATTCAGTGGTAGATAAAGAAACTATTGAATTCTTCTTACTCATTTGACTCATTGCACCACCCAAAAAGTAAAAATATAGCCACTAGTGAACCTCCAATTATTCAAATCACTATCCCAATCTGCATTTACAAAACCCCATATGTTCAATATCTTATCTACATTATCACCGCCAAAATAAACCAAGCAATAATCAAAAGTACCACACGAATATCAAATTACTCTCTTCACATAATTCTAATGCTCTATACAAGGGTTAGACATAAAATTGCTTAATATTCACACTACTTGAACAATATCTGGCCTAGTGTAAATCATTGTATACATAATACTACTAGCCACACTATTATATGACACACTAGACATATCTTCAAAATAATATTTAGTCTTGGAGCACATCTAAAGTAATATTAGTCCTAATTGGTAAAGGAATTCTAATTGGCTTATAATTTTGTATATTAAATCTATGTAAAATAGTATCAATACACTAACTTTGAAGTAACCAAAATTTTCTATGCTCACAATCCCTCCTTTTTTTATTCTCAATATGTGCCTTACTACCCCTAGATCCTTCATGTCAAATGTGCTTGAAACTTGAGCTTTTAGCTCACTAATTATACCCTTGGTATTATTGAAAAATAACATGACATCCACATTCAAGAAAATAATTAGTATAAGATCATAAATGCATCTAATGTAAACACAATGATTTTCTTCATTTCTTACAAAAGCCAATTTCTAAATAAATGAATAAATTTTTTGATACCACATCTAGGGTGATTGTTTCAAACCATAAAGAGATCATTTTAATTTGCAAACCAAGTATTCCTTCCCCGTTAGCTCTAAATCTTTAGTAGTAGCTAATATGAATAAGGATAATCCCACAATAATGTTTCCCACATTTTAGATGACGTGGGACATTAAAATCAATATTTGAAACCAATTTTTCACTTTTAAGAATTTGAAGATTATGCAAACTTTTAATAACTTGGTTTTTTTAATAATTAACAATACTTTTTAAAAGTGGTGTCACTTCCATAGAACATAACTTTTTTTTAGAAAGACCAAAATTATAAAAAATTAAAATTAGATTCATAACACTAATATCTATTGCACACATATTTTTCATAAATTTTTGTTGCATAATTTTATTTTATAAATTTTTGAAATAAGATTAACTATAATTTAGATATAGGTTACTTTCATGTAGCATAATTTTTTTTTTTTTTGTGTTTCTGAATTAATTTTTTGTTGTTGTTGAAATAAGGAAATCAATACCTAGTACACAATTTTTTTAAAAAACTATTTTATTATCTATTTAATATATTTTTCATGTGTGTGGAACAAAGACTTTGACAATTGTTGAAAAACCTATATTCACTAAAAAATAGAAAATAAATATAATAAACAAATTAAATATATTCAAAATTATACTCATTGTAAAGATTATTTTGAGTGTTATCATCTTGCAAATTATCTTGTCTATTTGATTCCATTGGAAGGTCCAACTAGAGGTTTGAAACTAAAAAATTATAAGAAAATTTGAGGCCTAAAGTGGAAAGGTCATTTTTAGGACCTTCGTTTGAAGGACTTTTGAATGAAGGTATGTCCTTTCCATGAAAAATTAAAAAACTTCAAACAAATGTATTTTCCATTTATAGAAATTACCTTCATTCAAAGGTATTTTATATTTCACACATTTGAACAAAGGTTCATGTTCATTCAAAGGTGATTTTTGACTCACCTTCAAGTGAAGTTACATTTATTCAAAGAAATACCTTTGAATGAAGGTGTTTCCTAGTTTTCTCCCTCATCTGAATTGAATATATAATGTCCCAAGTTTGGAACTCACTATTGTGGGTTTACCCATAATAGAAATCTAATTGAGGATAATTTAGAGTTTTTTTTTTTCACTAAAATCAATTCCTTCTCTTTGGGAGTGGCCCTTGGGCACTTGTAATGTCCCTTCTTAGATTTTTAACAAAAATAATAGATTTGTAACAAAACAACAATCTTCACTAGATTTGAAACATAAACAATAGACTTAACCCAACTATTTTCAATAACAACAATTAATCATACTCAAATAGCATAGATCAACTAGCTAGTCAACATATGAATTTGCACAAATGAATCAAACTCCAACAACAATTGATATTTATTATCATCAAATATTTACAATCAAAGGATTGTTATTACCATCATTACAAAAGCAAACAACACTTACAAATTTTTCACAAATGATGCTCTAACGTAAAGGTTGAACTGTACTGTAAATTTGAAGCTCCAATGCACTCCCTAAGTGATAATTCCTCCAAGAACCAAATGGTTTTTGTCCTCTGATTCCAACAATCAATGGATTTTCATCCACTAATCATAGTCTCCTATGGGTTTTCATCCATTGGAGGTCACTTGAACATAACGTTCTCAGAAGATATAATAACATACCATAATAATTACAATTGAATTTTTTTCCTAGTTTTATATGCTACCCACCCAAAAGATCAAACTAGTTGGTCGAGACCTAAAATAGCACCAAGGCCCAAATTTGAATTCTACATGCTACATCATAGGTCAACCTTATAGGCCTTATAGACTTTCCTATTAGAGGTTTGGAGTTTATCCCTCCTTTTGACTTAGCATTAGTTTGGACACAACCTTGATCCACAACCTTCGGTAGCTCCCTGGAATACATCTGATAGAAACCCCAATCTTTGACCTTGATAGCTCCTTCACATGTAATGTGAAAAAACCCTAATCCTTGACCTTCAACAAGTCCTTGGTAATGCATTGGGTTGAAACCTTGATCCTCAACCTTGAATACCTCCTTGGCATGTATCAGGCAACAACCTTGATCCATGACCTTTGATAGGTCCTTGGAATGGGTTAGGGGGCTCTAAATCCTAATGCCCAATATTTTTTTTGGCACGAGTCAAGTAGCATGCCTAAAACCCTATCTATAAAAATTCCCTAGCAAGTCAAGTGGCAACTTTGATTTCTAAACTCTGACATGTCTCCTTATTGGAATATTTCCATTGATGTTAAAGATGTATGGACAAGATTGTTAGAAAGCTTATTGCCATTGATTTCATGATGATTTGATTAAATTTGAAATAAGTTAGTGCAAGGTTGGAAGATACAACAAAGCTGGTTAAAGACATTGTTATTGACAAAGATACAAGTCATAGACAAATGCCTAAAAGAGTTGAGGACACAAAGATAACAAAGAAAAAGTTAAGTTAATTTTTCCAAAGGTGGCCAACTTTACCTTACTCACAAAAGTGTTTACATATATAAATATCATCCAAGTCAAAGATTATTATGAATGATTCACAAGTTTAAAGAAAACAAATTAAAAGATATTTAATTACTATGTTGGTCGACTTGTCTATTAGTGCCCAAGACAAATTCATCTAAAGCTAATTGTAGTGCCCATAAATAGGTTGATAACTAGGAACATATATTCCTCTACTCAGGGATTAGACATCATGACTGGCAGTCATAATCTACTAAGGAAATCATTTAATTGTCAACCCAGGGACATTAGACTTGAAATGGGTCTGCACAATACATGCACTAACAACCTATTTCAGACATTTATTCTTCCTTGAAAATACCATGCTAGAATTAGAATTGCTGGAAACAAACTTTAGCTAACTAAATATTCTCAAAATGAAAACTAAATCCAGTTTTAAAGACATGAACTACTCTGTCCCTAGTGGTTGCAAGAACAGTTGACAGCTCTGTAAAACTGCCAGCTGCGGGAACAGTCACACTGAGGTTATATGAAAATAAAATATAGATACTCTAATTGCAAAAATGAAAAAGATAGAAAACGTCCCTAAGTGGGCCCCCTTAGGTAGTGTCTCAAGTACACAACAAATTATATTGTAAACTCCATGAAACTCTTTTATTGAATTGAAACTGATAAGTACATTGCTCACAACTTGCAACTATATTTCTAGAAAACTAAAGCTATTACACAGTAAACTTCCAGCCCTTTCTCTGAAGGAGAATAGGCTATTTATTCAAAATTGAAACCTAACAACTAACTAACCTTTCCCTCATAAAATGGGAAATATTTATTACATCATGACCTTTACATTGAAGAAATGGACAAGTGGGAGAACTGAGCCAAATCAGTTTAGAGAATTAAAGCACCACTATCCTGGATTTATGTGTCATCAAGACGCCTCTGCTGGATTCCTGGAATGCTTCCCTTGCATGGTGGATGAATTATCAACTATCTCCTCACTTCTTTCTACTGAATAGGTCCACTTTGAATCAATCCTTCAACGATCTAGTGGAGGCTAAATATTCTCCTTGAGACTTGGTACCTGTAATAACTAACAGCTACTCCTATGGCAAAGGGTTAACCCAACACATTTAACTCATTAAACGTTCCATTATCTCATTCATACATTTATTAGGTATTGGTTTCGAGCAAACAATATTTCACATATGGCTACAGGAAGGGCATTTCATCACAAAAAGTCACAAGGCACACATCTTCTATCAAACTAATAAAACATTTAAGCAGTAACCATGGAAAGACTTATCATAATAAACTTGTTATATTAAGCGTAAACTATACTTCCATAATTACCACTAAATGTCTTTCTCAACATAATAAAAGATATAAAAATGTTTAAAAACATAGTCTAAAATATGCCAAAAACTGGGCTCATCATTCCCCTCAACCGACTACTTGCTGGTCCCTTCAGCAAGTTTGGCATTCTTCCTCTGAGCAAACTCTCTTAAATCAACATTTAGCTACTATCCACATTCACCACTTTGAAAGCTCCAAAAGTGAGCCCACATAGATTCCAACCACTGCCACCTGTTATCCTCCAAGTTCCTATTGTATGTACTATTTTCTCCCTGCATGGCCAAAAGTGGCCATAAGAGAACGAGTGGCTTCATAACCAATGGTAACCGATTCTCTTTCTTCATCCTTGCGTTTCTCAGGTACCTTTCTGCTCTCCGAGTGGCTGCATATAGGTTGTTTGGGGTATGTGGCTTTGCCCTTCTTAATTGCAATGGCAAGTGCTCCCATCTTGTTTTATTGTGTTGCACAACAACATTGAGGTCATCATTTATAATATGGGAGTACTGGGTAAACACTTCTTGTCTCAAGGGTTCAATTATCGGTCTAGCCCTTTCATCTGCCCACAACTTCTTCCAGTCAAAGTAAATGCCCATCCCCTTCTTGGATTTGTTTCTCATTGTCAGTGGCATGTTAGCTTCTTCATGTTTGTAACTATCAAACCATTCTCCCCTGCTTATCTCATTCCCGATCCAAGAGATCAAAGCACTGATGTGTATGTCTCCTACATAACATAGAGGATTCCATTTTGTATCATGAGGCACAATAAATGGTGTAAATAGAACTCACACAGAAGGTGTCTGACATTTTGCGGTGACTCCCTGTATGCATCATAGAATTCCTGGGGAGTGCTCAAAGAAGGGTTCTGACCTTGCCAGATCCTTATCAATTGAAAATTCAAATATAACTCCCTTAAGTACATTGCATAAACAAGAGAGGGAGACCTACATTGCACTATCTATGGGATGATTTTGACTACCTGATTGAGGGTGTCCGTAAGGTTAGCAATTTCTATATCCTTGTTCTGGATTACCCTTTTCAATTTCTCAATTTCCAATTCATAAGTAGTCCGCTGATTTTGAAGTTCTATGTAACATAACACTCCTGCAGCAAAACTTGTGACATGGAGAGGAGGCTTATGGTTAGGAACTTCCTTAGGTGCATCAATATTTCCATGCTTCATCGTTTCAATTATTTCCTGGGCATATGATTGCTCAGGAACTTCCTATTCCATTTCGTCATCCTGTTGCCAGTCCTCTTGTTGTTCCCGCAACATCAGATGTTCCAATGTATTTTCTGGAACAGCTGGTGATTCATCTATCCCTTCATTATTTTCACTTCTCTCTTCTGATTAAGCTGCAATTGATTTTCTTTCCTCCCCAATACACATTACCTCTTCCTGCAGCTGTTATGTTAACCCTTCTTGCATTTGTTCTGCAACAGCTGCCAGCTCATCAAGGCCAACCCCTTCTAAACCACACTCAGACTCACCAACAAAGTGGTCATCTTCCTCAAGTACTGGACTAGAGGGCTCTAAAGGTGATGGTTCAGATTGTGAGGTACTTTGTGAATGCAATGTTTTTTGGCTCAGAATCTTGGATCTTCTCCGTATAGGAGTAGGGGTTTGCCTTGTGTTTCTTTGGGTTCCTAGCTGCAGGATTAGAAAATTCTCCTGTTTGTTTCCTCTTGACAAATTTAGGAGCAGGTGTAGGGGTCTTTTGCTGAAGTGATACCATTGGTGACTTCCCCTTTTTCTTTTTAGAGGAGGTCCCGGGGGTAACAACAGGGGTTTGTACTGGTTCTTTAGGGATTCTTTCAGAAAGAGGGACTTCGTCTTGCGAGTCAGAGGTTTCAGGCATAGAGGGTGCGGCCGCAGAGGTCTCAGCCTTTGACTGAGAGGTTCATTGTTTAAAAGCGAGAGGCTGACCCTTGGGTCTAACATTTTGAACCCTTGGTTTGAAATTAACAACAAATTCCTCCCAGGTCATTTGTGACACATCCCTAACGGATTTCTTGACAAGAAATTTTATGAGGCAATGATGGGATACAACATTGATTCTTCCCTTCTTATATTCGACAACACTATTGGAGAGTAAATTATACAGAAAATCTGGTATGTTCATTAATAAACCATGATGCATATGAGATAATAGCTTGAAATGGTGAGAGTGCAAAACATAGAAATGACCTTCACATGTCAGGTATTTAATTACATAGCTTTCCCATGGAATCCAATTTTGCAAAAAAATCATTCGTTGAGTTCCTTACTTATCCACGTGCAGAGGAGGATCTCTAGGCTGAGTAAATTCTACCCTAGCACTTCGTGCATCCCTTTTTCAAGGAAATAGTTTGCCACCTTGAGGTAACCCTGTTACCTCTACAATTCTTTCCACAGAGGCATCAATTTTTACTCCCCTGACCTTGGCCTTTCCATTGTGAAATGTCTTGGTAAATTCCTCAACAATAGCTTCATCAAACGTGACAAGTTTGAGAAAATAGTTGAGCCACCCATACTGTCTGAATGGTGGAAAATGTTGTGCGTCCTGTAACAAGGCATTGTGGTCTATCGAATCATGCTTAATGGGCTGGCCTCCCATTTTTATGCTTAACTTGCAACTTAGCTCTCAAGCGAGAATTCAACCTGGTTATTTCAATTTCTTTCCTTCTCAATTTCCACTTCCTGCAACTCAAACTAACTCTCATTTCCCCCCTCAACCTAAACTTTTGAACTTCTTTCAAAAGATGCAGAAAAAAAATAGAAGGAAGAACTTCGAACATTCAAACTCAAATTTCAGACATAAAAAGATTTATTGAGAGGAGAAAAAGACATGTCTAGGCATTATTGCAGGAAGTAATGGAGATTTGCTAATTTATTGCAATTTTCTCAAAATCTCGAGTTTAAGAAAAAAAGGACAATACACTTGATGTGACAAGGCTTCGTGGTGGTGGAAAGTAATGACTATTAGAGTAAAGGTTTTAACTTAATTATGTTGATTAAGTTACTTTTATTCCCTTCTTAAGATTTCATGTTAGTTTGCATAAAGCGACATTTAATAATTATATTAATTATCAAATGTTATCCTATTAGGGCTTCTATTAGGGTTTTTCCTATTAGGGTTTTATTAGGGTTTGCATGATCTTATTTTTATAAGGATTTATCCCATTGTATTTCATATCAATTCATTCTCTCATTCTCTCTGATATATACATTTTCAGTTTTCAAAGAACCCTTGCTTGTTTGTCTCCATCTCTTCTTTTGTGACAGGTTATTTGCATGTAGGTGATCTTCGGGGTTTGTGGTGTTGTATTTTCTCAACTCCTACATGGTATCAGAGCTTTACTTCTACATGGTATCAGAGCTCCACACCTGCTACTTCCTGTTCTTGTTGTGAAGATTCTTGGAGCTTTAAGGGTTTGGGGTTTGTTTTCTTGATCTAGGGAATACCTACAATTTTGAAGCATTTTCAACTCAAACGGACATCGCCATTGCGTCCGCAGTGGTCCAAAACCCCTAAATCGACTGTTCATTCATCCATTTTGAACGAAGTCAAAATTTGAGGCAATTTTTTTTTTGCAATTCGACCGTACAGCCCGTCAGGTACATCGTACGATTATTTTGCAAAATAAAAACTTATTTTTTTCTACATATATTTCGTCGGAATTTTTTATCAAATATTGGGCTATTTGCAAATATTTTTTGGTAAAATAATATTGTATGGGGGTTTGATTATTTTTTGCGGACTGGTCGTACCCCTGTCGGCCGTTTGTACGTCGGCCGGTCACATCACCCGCCGACCCCACATTTTCCCCTGCCGACCTCCTTTTCTCTCGCCGGGCGCTGTCCTTTTCATCCCGGGCGTCGTCCTTTTTTCTTCCTCCCGCCACTGTGCCTTCCTCGGCCTTTCTGGGTACCCTACACTTGCAGGGACGGTACCCAAGGGTACCGCCACCTACGGTAGCCCCTTGGGCGCCACCCCCTGCAGTCGACAGGTACTGCAGGTACTGACCTGCCACCTTGGCAGGCGGTGGCCCCCATGCGGCCTCCTGCCAATTTTTTTTAGGTTTTTTTTTTAAATAAAAAAAATCAATGTTTTGTGATTTAAAAAAAAAAATCAAAAGTTTTATTATTTTTTATTTTTTTTCTATATAAAAAACAAATTTTTTTTCTGTATAGCCCAATCGCACTTTTACGGTGATGGCCATTTGGCCGTCAAATTTAACACATTGTTTTTGTTGCGACGGCTATATGACCATCAAATTTAACCCAGCACTGGTTTTTTCCCTCTTTGGAGTTGTTTTATTCCGGAGGCCGTAACTTGGGCATACGATATCATTTTTTGGCAAACAAGATATCGTCGAAAAGCTGGTTTTCTCATCTTTCCAGTGGTGTCGGTCTCATCACTTTTTTTTTCCATTGGTACATTCTACAGCCAGATGAAGACAAAAGGGCTATTTTCAGTCTCTAGCTCATAACTTTTGATCAGTTTCTCCATTTTTCGCAATCTCAGCGATGTTGGAACCGTATTTCAGAGCTCTTCAATTTCATCCATGACATTTTTCCAGATTTCACTCCAAGTATATTTTATTCATTTATTTGTGTTTTCACACTCTGGTGGATTACCTAGACATATTTTCTCTTGGAAACTTTTTGTTCGCATAGGATGCTTTGTTCTTGGCTGTTATTCATGTATTTCTAGCATTTTGTCCTTTGAGGACATTTTGAGCATCATTTATAAGCTATCTTTTATGTAAACGCACTGAGATAAAGTGCCACACTATTGTACATGCATCTTTTGGGGATTTTGCACATAAGGTTGTGCCATATTTTGTACTCGCACTGATATTATAAAGTGCCATGAAGGGTTGTGTAGTTTGCCTTTGTTTGCCATCACATCTTTGTCCGGTGAGTATCCCTCCACGACAAAATTGAATCCATACCATGGGGGGTTGTGTAGTTTTCCTTTGTTTGCCATCACACCTTTGTCCGGTGAGTGTCCCTCCACGATGACCATGGATCCATATGATTCCAACCTCATGCATGTGTGTTTTGTTTTGCATACCACTTTTTTAGTTGCAGGTTCTTTCTTGTGCACTTCTAGATGTTTCTTCTCCTTCATGCACTATAGGGTGTTTCACATCATTTCAGTGGATCTGTCAGGCTCTCCCAGTTCAGCATTATGGGGGGGTTATTATATTGTTCGTGCTAATTCTTCCTTGGTTTCGCCTTGGAAGGAATCTTCCATTCTCAGTTGATCAGTGTTTCAGACTATTGGTTCTTATGCCATCTGTATCTTCGTTCCAAGTGTTTGCCTTTGTTTGCCATCTGATTTGAGTAGTGTCGTATGGGCACTTATGCAGATTATTATCTTCTTGTTCCTGATCATCCTATCTTCAGCGGAGGTTCTTCAGCACCATAGCAGTCATCTTTCGACAGTTGTTTGCAGCTTCTTCTACTTCAGTGATGTCTCTTCTTGGCTTTCTTCTTCTTTTTTTGGAGTAGAGCTTTTTCCCATGAGGTTTTCTCTATTTCTCCTCTTTACAGAGATGTGGTTGTATTTGGGTACTTGATCTGGCCTAGTTGCCGGGACCCATGTTTGTCTTCTTGCATTGTAGTTACCTTTGCTTTTCTACATTTGTTTGTAGCTGCACTATTGCTCATCTTAAGGGGGGGTGTTAGAGTAAAGGTTTTAACTTAATTATGTTGATTAAGTTACCTTTATTCCCTTCTTAAGATTTCATGTTAGTTTGCATAAGTGACATTTAATAATTATATTAATTATTAAATGTTATCCTATTAGGGCTTCTATTAGGGTTTTTCCTATTAGGGTTTGCATGATCTCCTTTTTATAAGGATTGATCCCATTGTATTTCATATCAATTCATTCTCTCATTCTCTCTGATATATACATTTTCAGTTTTCAGAGAACCCTTGCTTGTTTGTCTCCATCTCTTCTTTTGTGATAGGTTATTTGCATGCAGGTGATCTTCAGGCTTTTTGGTGTTTTATTTTCTCAACTCCTACAATGACGTGACCATCAGTTAGGAATTAGGAAAAATGCTTTGAACGTGTGAAAAAGGCCAAAGGATATTGCAACCATATAGGAAATATGTTGTCTAACTTAATATCTAACTAAACATAATAAATGAAAATAATTAATCACTCAGTGAGTTAAGTGGAGCTTACCTGCAATGATGCGTTGCAACTGACTGATGTGACTCCATTTCTTTTATTGCAAAAGGTGATCTTTGGAAACGTGGAAATGGTGATGTGTGACAAGTGGATGAGGTGGCAGAAGAAGAAATGGTACATATGGCGGATGAAATGATGGTATGGAATGGGGTTCCACGAGGATGACCCCTTTATTATGATCTTTTATGCACTTTCATGCATTTCTTGGGGAATCGAGCTAAGAATCAACTCCTTCAGTTGCAGGATATGTGGTTTCCTGCTCTATTTGAATCTGCTTCAGGAACTCTTCCTTATTCATGGGCTTTAGGTAGAGCTTCAGTCGATGCCCATTGACCAATAATTTAAACCTAACGTCATCAATTGTGCTCAGTTGAACTGCACCATTATCGAATACTTCTGCAATTTCGTATGGTCCCAACCATCTGGTCTGTAGCTTCCCTTGATTTTCCTTGTATCTTGAATCATATAGCAGAGCCCAATCTCCTGCTTTGAATTTATTTTCCTTTATGTACTTATCATGCCATCTGATCCTCTGATTTTGTACTATTTTTGTATGATGCAAGGCACTCTTCCTTAGCTCATCCAAGGCATTGAGCTGCATGATTCTCTCTTTCTGTGCAGTTGTTAAATCCATATCCAACTCCAAAGCTGTTTTGAGAGTTTTGTGTTCAAAACTCCACAGGCATCATAACTTTCTTCCCATACACCATTTCAAAAGGTGTAAAACCTTTTGTAGTCTTCCAGGTAGTTCTATAGGCCCATATAGCTTTAGGTAACCTCACAACCCAATCCTTCCTATGCAGGTCCATTGTTTTTGTCAAAATAGCCTCAATATCCCTATTAGTGATTTCTACCTAGCCATTAGCCTGAGGATGATAAGGAGTTGAATTCCTATGCCTTATGTTGTACTCATTTACTAAGGCTATAATAAGAGTGGAATTAAATTGTGCTCCTTGGTCTGTCACTATTTCTCTAGGAACACAAAATCTAGTAAAGATTTCTTCATAAAGGAACTCTGCTACTTTATTATCTCTAGCATGCTTCATTGGTCTAGCCTCTACCCATTTTGTTACATAATCCATGCATAAAAGAATGTAAGACTTACCATTTGAAGGTGGATCAATTGGGCCTACAAAGTCCAGTCCCCATTTATCAAAGGGTGTGACAATAACTTGTGGAAACAAAGGAATTTCATCTAATCTTGATGGCCTCCCCATCCTTTGACATCTATCACAGCTCCTGGTATACTTGGATGCATCTTTATGTAGTGTTGGCCAATAATATCCAGTATTTAAGATCTTCATGTTTGTCCTCTTAGAACCAAAATTTTCACCACAAGGTTCATCATGGCTTGCATGCAATATGTCATGAGTGTCTTCCTCTATCACACATCTCCTCATTACTTGATCTTTCCTTGTGTAAAACATGCAATCTGCAATCCAAGAGATGTTAAATCTTTTCTCTACTAACAATCTCTTTTTCTTAGGTGAGAGATGAGGAGGATTTCTTCTTGCAGCCAAATAATTTGCTATGTTTGCATACCATAGATGGATGAATTTGATGACAAATAAATTTTCATCAGGAAAGAAATCTTCTATAAGTGCAGGATCATCTTTCCTTTGGATTCTAGATAGGAAATCAACAACCACATTGGCTTTACCCAGTTTTTCCATAATTGTGATATCAAATTCTTGCATCACCAACAACCACCTAGCGAGTCTCCCTATAATTAAATTCTTGTTCATGAGATACCCGATTGCTTCATGATCAGTATGGAAAAATATTTGATAGCTTGTGATATAATGCCTGAATTTGTTGAGGGCATAGATGATTGCTAACATCTCTTTTTTTGTAACAGTGTAGTTGAGTTCAGCTCCTTATAAGTTCGTGTTGATATAATAAAGTGCATGCTTAGTTGAACCACTCTTTTATCCTAGGACGACACCAATAGCATAATCTGATGCATCCATGTGAATATGGAATGGAAGTGACCAATCTAGTCCTTTCAAAATAGGTGCTTGTGTAAGGGAAATCTTAAGATCAAGGAATGCTTTCTCACATTCTACTGTCCAAGCAAACTTTGTATCCTTCTTTAGCAAACTGTATAGGGGTCTTTTTGTTTGACTAAAATCTTTAATAAACCTCCTATAGTAGCTGACATGTCCTAGAAATCTTCTGAGTTCCTTTTGCTTGGTAGGGAAGGGTAGACTAGAAATGACTTCAATTTTAGAAGGGTCTACCTATATTCCTGAAACAGAAATGTAGTGACCCAACACTATTCCTTCTTGCATCATCATGAAAAAAATTTGACTATTGAGTGACAAATTATGATCTTCACACCTTTGTAGTACCTTTTTCAAATTGTCTTGGGCTTCCTCAAATGTTTCACCATAAATAGTAAAGTCATCCATATATATTTCCATGCAATCATATGAAATATATGAGAAAATACTAATCACAACTCTTTAGAAAGTTGCAAGAGCATTACAAATACCAAAAGGTAAGACTGAATAGGAAAATGTTCCCCAGGGGCATGTGAAGGTAGTCTTTTCTTGGTCCTCTGGAGCAATCTTTATTTGATTATATCCATTGAAACCATCAAGGAAGGAGAAATACTTTTTCCCTGATAAGTTATCCAGGACTTGATCAATAAAGGGTAGAGGAAAGTAATCTTTCTTAGTTGTTGAGTTGAGCTCCCTGTAATCCACACACACTCTCCATTTTCCTCCTTTCTTAGGGACACTAAACAGTGGAGAAACCCATTGGTTATCTGAGATTGGGTAGATAAAGCCAACATTCAATATTTTATGCAATTCCTCCTTAACCATTTCTCTTATGGTTGGATTAGTTCTCCTTTGGGGCTGTCTAACAGGTTTGAACTCACTATTCATAAAAATTCGGTGTGTAGATAGATTTGGATCTAGTCCTTTCATATCACTGTAATCCCAGGCAAAAGTTGTCTTGTGGGTAGTAAGCATTTGAACAATTGACTCTTGCTTCTCATTGGTAAGTTTACTATTGATATTCAAGGTTTTTCTTGCAGCTACTTCCACTTGGGAAGTCAATTCAAGCATAGATACTTTAGACAGAATGGGCATTTCTACTTCATGGGGTAATAAGGTGTGCAAATAGTCAGTTGCTGCAGGATAATGAGTTGAAGCAGGTGGGGGAAGAATTGTCTGCAAGGAACATGGAACTTCTTCACAAAGGGGGTACTCAATGCCATAATTGTTCTGAAGGATATTAGACAATATTTCTTCATCTTCTTGTTTTTCAATGAAAGTCTCTCTGCTAATCATCATCAAGTTTTCCACATAATTCATTTCTTCCACTTCTTCTCCTAAATCTGGCCTGACTGCTTGTCCAGACTCAAGTTGAGGCTGGGTTGGAGCATAAAGGGTGAGCTTCTTGGTGCTATATCCATCAGAGATAGTCATGTTACTAGACCTACATCCTATGTAAGCATCTACAGTGGCTAACCAAGGCCTTCCTAGAATTACAGGATATCCTCTTAGTGTTGCTTTTGGAGACAAGACCATAAAATCAGCAGGATATTCCCATGAATCTAGGGTGACTACTAGGTCTTCAACTACTCCATCAGGCTTGATAGTTGAACTATCAGCGAGCTGTAGGACTGTAGGTGTAGCTCTTAGGTCTGAAATACTTAGCTTTACCACAAGGTCTTTAGTCATGACATTAATAGATGCTTCAAGATCTACTAAAGCATTTTTAATTTGAACCCCATTAATAATGATTTCCACAACACGACTGCCAGGGTCTGAATATTTTGGGATGGTAAGCTTCCCTAGCATCAAATCAGAGAGTTGACCTAAGACACAAACTATTTGAGGGTCTTTCTTTTTCCTACCCGGCTTCTTCAAGCATGCTTCCTTAATGGCCTTACTATAGATAGGTACTTCTTTTATTGCTTGGAACAAGAGAATTTTTACACATATATGTTAGTTGTTCAAGAATGTCAAAGGTAGACTATTCTTGTTTTTGAACAACTTCACCTTCCAAGCTTTGTGGAAAAGGAGGTGAAGTTTTATTGGGCACCATAGGAAATGATGGATTTTGCATGGGCTCTTTGGATGAAACTAAGTCATTAGTATCTTCTTGCTCATTCTCCTCAGGTGAAAATTCTGTAATTATGGGAGGAGAAGGCGTAGGTAGCACTGTCCCTAACCGTAAGTTAATATTACTCAAGTTGAGAGCATAAGCAAGCTACTGATTGGGATCGGTGAAATAAACTTGTTGTTGTTGTTGAGGCTGGTTATTTGGGTTAGGTGTTGCTTGAGGAGGGAGCTGGGTTGGATTTGGATTTTAGATTTGGTTAGCTGTAGAAGGTGGCATGATTGACTATTGCTGGGGTTGCTGAAGGAAACCAACGGTTTGATTTGACCATTGCTGGCCTACCCTCCACTGGTTGGACTACTACCAATTTCCTTGGGGAGGTTGCCACTGATTTTACTGTGGTGACTACCAATTTCCTTGCGGAGGCTGCCACCGGTTTTGATGAGCATTTGGCCAAGGATTATTCCAACTAGGTTGGAAATATTGGCCATAATTTGGAGGGTACTAGTTTTGCCATTGACTATTATATGAGCCAAAATTTTGCAAAGGGTCCTGAGGCATACCTTGTCTTGGGGCCCAAGGCCTGCGTTGAGCAACAAAGAACACTTCTTCATCTCCTTCTATTGTTTTGAACTCAGTGGGAAGATGCTAAACCTCTAAATTAGCCACCACCTTGCATCTACAATCCTTCTTCCTTTGTCTGTAATGAGGGCAATATTCAGTTAGCATTGCCTCAACTTCATCTTTCTTCCTCCTAGCTTGCATAGTGTCCAGTTGTGTAGCAACTCCATTGATGATATCTTGCTTGAAGTCAGACAAGAGATTAGAAATCTCCCCCTTAGACACTCCTGAGCCATTTCCTTTTGCAATAGAGGGTCTAAACCCTCTGCCTTTCTTCACAGTTGCTCTAGAGTAGTTGAGACAAATCTTCTTGATATAATCCCAATTGCTTTGGGTGATATCTCCTCCAGCCATGAGATCTAGTGCCTCAATGCAAGCATCATTGACTCCTCTTAGAAAGAGAAGTTTTTTTAGACTCCTCATTCAGCTGATGCTGAGTGTTTTTCTACACACTGAACAAAAACCTTAACACATAGTCTTCCCAGGGTTTCATCCTCTTTCTGTGACATCTTGAAGATGTCATCTCCTCTCATATCATTCCCCCTACAATATTCTTTATATTTTCCCAAGAATAGCTCCTTCATTTCATCCCAATTGGTCGATGCATTGCCACCCAATCCCATGAACCACCTCAAGGATGACTCCTTTAGGGTAGAGGGAAACAACTTCAGCTTGTGTGCATCGGTTGTGTAGTCATAACTCCTACAAAGGATGTCAAACTCAAAGAAGAAGGTATGAGGTTATTATTGTCATGTAGGTCAGGAATTGGGAATGGAAAAGTAGGCCTGGCCATCCTTGGTGGTCTTACTGGGTTAGCTTCTGGCAGCTAAACTACAAGGGCAAGCAGATTATTATACAGGTGCTGGTTGTTGGAAGTTTGCAGATTATTCAGATGTTGAATGAGTGGATTAAGGTCATCTGGCTCATCAAATAGGTTCAAGCTTAACTCTGAGGAAGAAGATGAGGTAATTAAGTCCTGGCCAACATCCAAATATGGTTCTTCTTGGAAAAACTCTGGTTCAATTTCTTGGGTATCTATTCTTCTAGGAAAGAATCTTCCAGATTGGTCTCTACTTCTACGCATACATCAAAAAG
Source organism: Sequoiadendron giganteum (assembly GCA_007115665.2). Lineage (NCBI taxonomy): Eukaryota > Viridiplantae > Streptophyta > Pinopsida > Cupressales > Cupressaceae > Sequoiadendron > Sequoiadendron giganteum. The sequence continues at coordinate 485,123,553 of CM021108.1, forward strand.
TAAGTCTAAACTATTGAAAATGCTAGAATGCTGAAGTCTAAACTAAATTCTAGGAATGAAATTCAAACTCCTACTACCATGCCTGCAATAGGTTCTTAGTCTGACACCATCCCCGACAATGACGCCAAAAATGTAGTGCCCATAAATAGGTTGATAACTGGGAACATATATTCCTCTACTCAGGGATTAGACATCACAACTGGCAGTCATAATCTACTAAGGACATCATTTAATTTTCAACCCAAGGACATTAGAATTGAAATGGGTCTGCACAGTATATGCACTAACAACCTATTTCATACATTTATTCTTCCTTGAAAATACCATGTTGGAATTGAAATTGCTGGAAACAAACTTTAGCTAACTAAATCTTCTCAAAATGAAAACTAAATCTAGTTTTAAAGATAGGAACTACTTTGTCCCTAGTGGCTACAGGAATAGTTGACAGCTTTGTAATTCTGCCGGCTGCAGGAACAGTCACACTGAGGTTCTATGAAAATGAAATACAAATACTCTAATTGCAGAAATGAAAAAGATAGACATCGTCCCTAAGTGGGACCCCTTAGGTAGTGTCTCAAGTACACAACAAATTAGACTGTAAACTCCATGGAACTCTTTTATTGAACTGAAACTAATAAGTACATTGCTCACAACTTGCAACTATATTTCTGGAAAACTAAAGCTATTACACAGTAAACTTCCAGCCCTTTCTCTGAAGGAGAACGGGCTATTTATTCAAAATTGAAACCTAACAACTAACTAACCTTTCCCTCATAAAATTGGAAATATTTATTACATCATGACCTTTACATTGAAGAAATGGACACAAGTGGGAGAACCGAGTCAAATCAGTTTGGAGAATTAAAGCACCACTATCCTGGATTTATGTGTCATCAAGACACCTCTGTTGGATTCCTAGAATGCTTCCCTTGCATGGTGGATGACTTATCAGCTGTCTCCTCATTTCTTGCTTTGAATCAGTCCTTCAATGATCTAGTGGAGGCTAAATCTTCTCCTTGAGACTTGGTACCTGCAATAACTAATAGCTACTCCTGCGGCAAAGGGTTAGCTCAACACATTTAACTCATTAAACGATCCATTATCTCATTCATACATTTATTAGGTATTGGTTTCGAGCAAACAATATTTCGCATATGGCTGCAAGAAGATTAACAGTAGTGGTTGCAGGAAGGTTAACAGTAGTGGCTGCAGGAAAGGCATTTCATCACAAAAAGTCACAAGGCACACATCTTCTATCAAACTAATAAAACATTTAAGCAATAACCATGGAAAGACTTATCATAATAAACTTGTTATATTAAGCATAAAGTCTACTTCCATAATTACCACTAAATGTCTTTCTCAGCATAATAAAAGATATAAAAATGTTTAAAAACATAGTCTAAAATATGCCAAAAACTGGGCTCATAACTAATGATGGCTAAAATTTTTGAGAGATGTTGAAAGACATAAATATTAATGTAATTTCCCAAAAACTATTACTTATGTTTATTTAGTAAAGTGCATCACTTAACAATGAAAGGTGCAATGATTTATAACAATGATCAAGCGCTATGAAATATTAACAAAAGGACATGTTATTTGGTGAAGTTTCCTGCCTTTGTGATGAAGTATGTCCTTTATAGGATTTGCCTCTCTTGAGGTATTTGGGTTTGGTATAAAAGGAGATAAAATGGTGATTGGAAAAGTAAGTTTTCCAATGCAAAATCATTAAGAATGAAGGAAAATCTAGGACATACCTAGAGAAGGATTTATTGTAGTAGATTGTGTGAAGGAAGAATACATGTGTTGAATAATAACATAAGAAGATTTCAAGGAGGAGATAAAATTATGGTATAATGAAGCATATTGGAGAGAATTTTTTAGTAGACTAGAAGGAAGTTTTTGACCAAACCTAAAGGAAGTTTATGAGCGAACCTGAAGGAAGTTTTTGAGTAGACTTGTTCAAAAAAGATCTTGAGCAGAAGTTATAGTAAAGTTATGAGCATATTGTTGAATATGTTATACCAAACTTTATGAGAAGATTGTTGAAGATGCTATAACAGACTTTATGAGAAGATTATGAGTATGAGATTTATGCGAGAGATATATGAAAAATATAGAAATGTCCATCATCCATTGAAGGAGTAGTTTTCAATAAGTAGACGAGGTTGGTACCTCATATCAAAGAGATTTGTGTCTCTTGCTGAGTTGGTGCTTATTTGTGGGGATTGGTGTCTCTAGTGGGTTGGTGCCTACAAAGTTTGTAAGTAGAATTTTATATAAGAAATATTTTCTATGGTTTTCTTTCAAAAGGGTTTCCACGTAAATTGTATTTTCTTTTTGATAATTAATATGGTGAAATTGATTTTATTGTAATTGTTAATTTGAAAAATTAAAATATTGTATTATATTGATTCACCCCCCTCTCAATATAATTGTGTGCTCATCAATTGGTATCAAAGCAGGTTCCTTTGGAGATAGACTAACTACTTGAAGGTAGATCTCAAGAGCACACATGGAAGGTGAAGCAAACTTTGTGAGTGAAAGAAAAGAAGAAATGGATTAGAAGAATAATAAGATGACAAAGATGAAGGAGAAGTTGATTTAGAAGAACTTATTTGTGTCCTAAGTGAAATAAAGATGCTTAAAAAGAAGAATTCAAAGCAAAAATTATAAATTTAAGAGGACTATGAATCTAAGGCTAAAATGTCACAAAGTCTTAAAGAGTTATAGGAGATGATCATCAATATGAAAATTCAACTCGAAGAAGCTAAAAATATTGAAGTTCAAAGGTGAGAATCCAACTAAAGACAAAAGAAGAAAATTGTGAGAGGCTAGAGTCCAGGGTAAAAGGACAAACCTATGTCACACTTTCAGCCAAATAAATAGTTCCGAGCAAACTAATTTCGGCAAGAAATGTTTCGGTCGAGTATGTTTCGGCCAAAACCATGTGGCATATATGTGGCACACATGGTCTCGGCCGAAACCAAAAAAATTAAATTTTTCCCTTTCAACTTTTAAATCGGCTTTCAATTTGGCTTATTATATGTGCAGGGTTTCTATCGAAAGGGTTTCAGTTGAAACCCTTTCGATAGAAACCCTTTCAACCAAAACTGTCTAGCTGACATCCTAGTTGGCAACCAACTCAACATTATTTAGAATTTTCTGAAACTTTCAACTTTAACTAAGTATTTCTCTAGTCAGAGTGATTTTTTTGTAAAAACAAAAAAATACCCTTTTGTAGAGCTCGGAGTGGGGAATCCAAATATATAATTATTTTAATATTCTTACTAGTTTTAATATATGTTATTTAAAAAAAATGCAAGTGGGTTGTTAAAATTAAAAAAGGAGGCTGATTAGAAATTTAAAAAAATTAGTAAAACATATTAATTTTTTTTTAAAATTATATGGGGCAGTAGAGGAGAGAGTCTTCTTCAAAAGGGTATAATTTTTTTTCTTCTGAAAATGATTAAAAAAATTGAAAATAGTTGACGACTCATGAAAACTGTCAAATTCTGACATATTTGACTTTAAAACGTTATTACGAGAAAAATATACATCAAAATTTGATTTTTTTTCCCATGCAGTAGATATTGAAGTTACCTATTTGGAGAAAAAAAAATTAGGGATAAATGAAGTTTTTTTTAATTTGTTTCTTGACAACTCATGAAGTCACTCTTTTCTGAAATTTTTAGCATTCCAAAGTTTGTCCTTAAATTGAAAAAAACATAATGAAAACAATTTTTTTAATTTTTTTAAAAATTACAGGAATAAACATCATCAAAAGTTCTACATTTCATTAGTTTACACCATTTTAAAATTCAAAACATAAAGACCACTTTTATGTGGTCGAAGTTCATAATTTTTGTTGTTGTTGGTTGATTCCTTTATAAAGTGTGACACAGGTTTGTGCTTTTACCCTCCAAAATTGTTTCCTTGAGAAAGGAATTAGAAGAAACAACCACTAATCTAAACATGAGTCTCAAGTTTGAAAAGAGTACCAAGATCTTGGATGATATTATAAATGGGTATCTAGGTCACCATTTACAAAGACATGTCTTAGTTATGAAGAAAAGGAAGATCAAGTTTCCAAAGAGCCATAAAAGAAGGCAAATGAGGAAAAGACATTTTTTTTGGTAGATTCTCCAAAAGTCCTATTAGCAATAAGGAAGAGGATCAAATCCCATAGAAAACAAGCACTCCTCAAAAAGGTAATAAGGTCAAATTCAAAAAGTCCTTTCCTTGAAGGTAGGTGCATACGACTAGATTCCAACATTATTTCTATGGTTATGTATTGTCATGTATTCATTTTGGCTATAGAGCAAGAGATTGTAGAATACGTGCAAAAAATTTTGGTTGGAACAAGAATATAAGCTATTATAGGTTCTCAAGTAGGAACTATAATTCATGTGCTCCTTTTAGACCATAACGCTATATGTTATAAGTACAAAAATTATGGACATATAGAACACTTTTGTAGAAGTGGTTTTCTAAAACCACTTAGACAACACAAGATAGAGGGTATTATGGCCAAACAAAAGGGAAAGTCTATAAAAGTTTGGAAAAGAAATGAAGAGAAAGATAATCAAAATAAAATTCAAATAGATTAGCTAATGCATATTCTATATGAGGGTAATGAAGCATCTCAGTGCCATTGACTTCAAAAAGGGGGAGAGTTATAAGAAAAAGAGAATGATATGATTTATGTGAGGAGGAATTGTTACATAAAGGGGGAGTTATCTTTGTGAAATTACTAAATTTCCCTTTGACATTGATATAGAAAGGGTGAGAAATAGAGATAGGGGATAATAATGTTCATACTGCATTCACATATGGTTTGATTGCAAGGTTGGCATCAATGAAAAGGGGGAGTTTGTTAGAATATTGTTATTGATGTCAAGGATGTATGGACGAGACTATTGGCAAGATTATTTTCATTAATGTCAAAGTATTGTTATCATTGATGTCATGGTGATTTGATTAAAGTTGAAGGAAAATTTACTACAAGGTTGGAAGATACATAGTTGGTTCAAGGCATCGTTATTGATGAATATATTATTCATACACAAGAATATTATCCTTCTCATGTATATTTCTCAACTAGTAGATTTTTCCACCTGATTAGATACTCAGTGATGCTCTTGTTTCTCAAGTTTTTGATGTAGGTGTTTATCACTTCTTTTGGGATCACAATCAACTTACCCTCATTGTCTAAGGGTGACAACTCCTCTAAGGGTTTAATGTGTTGATTGAGGAATTTATTCAAATAAGATACATGGAAACATTATGAATCCTATTGTATTGTGAAGCTCCAAATCATAGGCCACTTCACAATTTTGAATGGTCTATAATATCATGGTTTGATCTTTTCAATTCTACTCTTCTTAATAGATGCTTATTTATATGTCCCAAAATTTAGGAAAATAAAATCTTCCACCTCAAAGGACCATTTTGTTCTTTTTTGATCCACATGCCTTTTTTTATTTATGTTTTTATCCTTTAGTGCCCTCAATATCTCTTGACTGTGATCCATCAAGTCTACTAGTGCTGGTACTCTACTATTGGAAGTAATAGATTAGTGAAACATAGTGCATCATAAACATATAGATCCATTTAAGGTTTCATCCCAATGAAGATGTGGTGTGAAGTATTGTAGAAATATTCACCCAAGTACAATCACCTGATCCATGCGGTCTGCTAGTCTAAAACAGTTTCTTAAGTATCCCTAAATCCACTTATTCACTATTTTTTTTTGTCCATTAGTTTGGGGATGGTAGTTGGTACTTGGTGTGATTTTTATACATATCCAGTAAGACAATTATTTCCAAAAATAACTAAGAAATTTGATGTCCCTGTAACTGAAATTGTTCTTAAGGAACCCATGTAATTTGAATATTTCCTTGAAGAATATATATGCTACTTGAGGTGCCTCCAAATTTGAAGAAATAATAGTAAAATTGTATACTTTGTTAATATATCAACAAAAACAACAATAATACAATCTCTACCTTGTACCTTGGGTAAACGTGTGATGAAGTTCATGGATAAGCTCTCCCATTTTTGCTCAAGAATTGGAAGTGGTTGAAGTAGGCCTGCCAAGAAAATTTGTTCTCCCTTGTTTCTTTGATAGGTCATACACTCTCTAATATGCTTATGGAAACCCTCCTTCAAATCCTTCCATGAAAACCTCTCATAGATATGCATGTATGTCTTATAATACTCTATTTTTGTAGTGTCATGAAAGGCTTTCAAAATCTTCTCCTTGATCTTAAAATCATGCACAATTTTATTTATTTTTGTAGAGGATCAACCCTTCCATAACAACATATATGTCATATTTCACAACCTCATTAAGGATGTGAACAAAAAAATTATTCTCAACATTCTTAGCTATAATGTAAACCCTCTAATCAGTAGAAAGAGTAGATAATGAGCATAGAGTAGGCCTCCTAAAAAGTGCATCAACTATCACATCCCTCTTTCCCTTTATGTACTCTATTTGAAAATCATAAGCTTTCAACTTGCTTACCCATTTTAGTTGGTGATCATTCAATTTTTTTATGTCTAGAAGAAATTCAAACTATTATGATTAGTGTTCAAAACAAATTTCTCACAAACTAAATACTATCTAAACAACTCTAGTGCATCCATAATTGTTAGCATCTCCTTATCATAAATATAATATGACTTGTCTATATTTCTTAATTTTTTCTCTCAAAATCTATTGGATGTCCTCTTTGACTTAAGACAACTCCAATACCTTCTATAAGCATCACATTCAACAATAAAGGGTAATGAAAAGTACAAGGAATGAGCTCATTACCTTTTTAAACTTATCAAAAGTTGTTGAGCACCTCCAAACCATACAAAAGATCCATTCTTTTTTATATCAATCAAGGGTGCATCCAATTGAGAGAATCCATTATCAAATATCCTATAATAACAACATAATCCAAGAAATCCTTTAAGCTAAGTTAGATTGGTAGGTGGAGGCCAATCAAGGATCGGCTAAATCTTTTGTTGATCTAAATCAACACCCTTGGAACTTATGAGATGAACCAAGTACAAAACCTCAAATAATCCAAACTCACATTTGGACAACTTAGCATAGAAGGATTGCTGCTCCAAAATTCCTAGAACTATATCTAGGTGTTCTAAATGTTCCTTCCAATTCTTGTTGTAGATCAATACGTATCAAAGAAAAATAGAATATTTTTTCTAATTTTATTACTAAATACCTAGTTCATGCATGATTGGAATGTAACTATAGAACTAGTGAGTCCAAAAGGCATGAAAAATCCTCTAGATTTCCATAATGACACCAAAAGATTGTCTTCTTAACATATTTTTCCCTCATATGGATTTGATGGTATCTTAATCTCAGATCAATCTTAAAGTATGCAACACCATGAAATTCATCTATGAGCTCATCTATCCTTGGAATACGATATCTATTCTTGATGATCTTCTTGTTCAATGCCTTATAGTCAGTACACATTCTCATAGTGCCATCCTTCTTCTTCATGAGGACTACTGAAGATACAAATGGACTTGAGTTAGGTCTTATAAATTTGATGTCAATAATTTCTTTGTTAGCCTTCTCTATCTCCTCTTTATACCCTCTTGGATGAGGGTATGGTACAATGACAAAATGTTTAGCCCCTTCTTCTAAATATATAGCATGTTGAAACCATCTATTCGGTGATAGTCCTAGATGGAACATCTAACCAATTAACCATTTAACAACGTATGGAAATTAATGAATAATTAAACATAATAGTTAGTCGAGGTCAATGAGTCAAAAACATACCAGTTTTTTTTTCAAATATATAACTGATTCTACAATAATCACAATTAGTGTAAAGTTTATTTACAATAT